>CM048825.1:12511228-13057898 GCA_026586065.1 Dioscorea zingiberensis | reverse complement strand
AAAAACCTCAATCATTGCGAGGAGAGAGGCGCCCGTGGCGAGAGCAGTGTAGGGTGAAAAGAATCAAGCGATGAGCTTGGGCCTCTTCTTACTTACTCACGGTCATTGCTTTCGCTTGGGACCTCTTGGACTTTCATGAGGCTCTGGAGAGGAGAGGAGGAGGGCTCCGCGAGAGAGGAGTCAAGACCGTGGGCCTCTGCATGTCTCTTGCGTTTGCCTCGGAAGGAAGGCCCCTCACGAGGCGGTTCTTGCAAGGATAGTGAAAAGAGGAATAAGGAAGGTACCTCCAAAGAAGGAGGATAGGGAAAGGAAGAAGGAGGTACTTCTGCCCCCGCGAGAAGAATCCTGCCACTACTGATATGCACGGCTCAGAAACTCCCTACTTGAGAGATCAATGGGGATTGCACCAGACGCGCAGGGGGCCTCATACGCCTGCAAAGCGCCTGGAGTAGTCCATCGAGGTTTAGGTCGAGAAGTCGAGGGATCCAAATGAGGAGCCATTCCGATGATACATCCCATCCACCCTGCATGAGGAAATGAAGAAGAAGAGTGGGACCTCCACCTGCACACCCACTTTGAGGGATGGGAGCCTAAAAGGGATTTACTTCACTCTCGAGAGGCCGGATATATCAGAAGCCACCGGGATCCATTATTCCTCTTTAATTGGAAGAGCATTTGCACCCACCATGGAGAAAGCTCCACCCCTATCCTCTTGAAAAGAATGGTCAAGTAGCCAAACAAGGTCCGCCAACCCATTGGGGAGGACTTACGGTAGAGAGGTGATCTCCTCTTGGCTGGGGCGATTCACCCTCTCACACCGAGACTAGGCCATGGGAACATGAAGAGGAAGGGACCCGAGGCGCTTTGCTAGCTTGGGGAAGTTGGACTCCTTAATCTTTCACTAGCTTGAAGTAGGCGGATTAGGTAGTATGAAAGCTACACTACGTTGCAGCTACCATAATTGGCGGCCTCAAAAGTGGCTATAGAGAAAAGAGATAACCTTACACTCCAAAAGGAAAACAACAACAAGAAAGAAGTTCAAATGGCAAAAGATGAGTCATGCTACCACCACACCCCAAGCGGGGTGAGGAGAAATCCAGGTGACCTCTGAGAGCAGAGCCTTGATGAGCTGCCCACATGGACCTCTCACGATCGCCCGCGCCTTCCTAAGAATTTTGGAAAAGTGTGCTTATCTGACTGACTCTGTAAGCCCATTGTGGAGGGAGACACGAGACCCCTATGGCAAATCACCACCTCCCAGTCTCATCCCTTGTTGACTGGCGGTGGAGCAGTCACGAGGCGCAGGTTTTCTCGAAGATTGATTTGAGAATCCAGAGTAGCACCAGAAGGTACGGATCGGAGGAGGGGAGGGGCGTCAGAAAGAGATGCCTTCCGGTAGGACTAGATATAGGTATTATGAATTCTTGGTGATGCCTTTTGGGCTTACCATTGTGTGAGCGTGTTCATGGATTTTATGAACCAAGGGTTTAGGAAGATATTTTGACCGGTTCATACGTGGACTTCATTGATGATATACTTATCTATTCCTCTCTGATGTCGCATGGGAGGCACACATAGAAGCACTGAGAATAGTGTTTGGAGACTCTACTTAAGGTAGCATGAGCTATATGCTAAGTTCTCCAAGTGTGAGGTTCTTGTTGAATGACATGGCCTTCTTGGGGCATATTATCATTTGGAGTATCAGGTGGTGGACACCAAGAAGATCGAGGTAGTAGTTGATTGGAGTAGATCGACGAAAATTTGTTACCCAGGAGATCTGGCGGAGTTTCTTGGGATTATTGCCGGGGTACTATTAAGGAGATTCATTGAGGACTTCTCCCATATGGAAGCACCCACTGGCCAGGTGCTGACTTCACGCGAGAGAAGGGGGCTGGGATTTTCAATGTGGGCCGAGGCATGTGAGGAAGGAGATTTCAGGGAGTTGAAGCGCGATTGGTATCCACACCACGGTCCTCATCTTATTACTGAGGTGGGAATTGTGGATACACCGCGGTTTTATAGTGATGCACTTTGAAAAAGCGAGGCTTGGGAGTGATATGCCTTGGGTCGCGAGGATGTGCAGAGTTATTGCCTATGCCTCACATCAATTGGGAAACTATATGAGGTGAACTACCCTACCCGCGACCTAAAGCTAGCAGTGGCGATCATTTTTCGCACTTAAGATTTAGAAGGCACTTCTTGTCATGCGCGATTATCTCTTGTGTAGAGGTGTACACTTACGATCACAAGAGCCTCCAAATACATCTTCACTTTCCGGAAAGGAGTTGAACATAAAGAGCGGCTGCGGTTGGAGTTAATCAAGGACTATGATGCAGAGTGTTTTATTACCACCCGTGCAAGGCTAGCATGGTGGAAGATGCCTTGACTAGAAAGTCCAACTATAGGATCGCCCACTATTGACATCTTAGAGGCCCTTGTTGGAGGACATGAAGAGATTGGAGTTGGAAGTTGTTTTGCCACATATGGATATCGGTAATGGCCCAGCACTTTGTGCATCACTGGCCTGCCTTGTTGGAGGATCGAAGAGGCGGAGGCCCGAGATAGGAGACTTCTGGGGAGATTCTAGGCCCAAAGGTCAAGCGGGGTGAGTCGACAGCTTTATTCCCGTAATGTCGACAAAGGCGGCACCTGCCACGGATATGGTGAGTGTGGAGATGGAGGTAGCCATCACTTGATTATTTATTGTAGATATTTTTGTGATAATTATGTGGGATATGCGTGACAACACAGGCCGATAGATAAATTTGACATGAATTCCTTCTCTAAGCACACCATTTGTGATTTGGGAAATACTCCGATTGAAACACACCATAGGCGCGTAGAGACTATCCTTGTGACAATTATGATTGTGAAAAGACAATAGATAACCCATTGCCATGTTCTTTTTGCCTTTAATAGCTAAGCATTGCTTTCAATGGCTCCAAGAAATTTAAGTGGCACATTAGTTCAAATTTATTATCCCCTCATAATATACACCAAGTGGACAAGTCACAATAGAAAATAAAATAGTTTTGCACAATAGTTGTCAATTAATAAAAGGAAACCCAGTGTTCCGATGCTTTTTACTTACTTGGAGACAAAGTAGAGTTGGGGTCGGCTTCTAATGAGAGGTGTTCCTCAATTGAGAAAGTCATTACTTGCTTAGCATGAACACCCATCGTAAAGTTGTAACCACCAAGTATTAGCTAAGGGGTTGGTGCCTAATCAGCATGGATTCTTTTTTGTCCACCATTCATCTAATAGGGGGGTAGAATTCTAATCAGGAGGGTTCAGGGTGCCCTAATCAGCATGTAACCACCCAAAAAGGGAGGAAGTATTACACTCTACCTTGATGCAGCGTAGTAAAGAGGGAAGGAGTCGGATCGAAGAGATGCCCTACCCGAATTTAAAAAAAGTAGTAGCTTCTTGAGTATTTGTCCACCATTCATCTAATAGGGGGGTAATTCTTTTTGTTTTTAAGGCCTCAAGGACCTTCTAGAGAGTCCATTGAGGAGCATAGCTTGTCTTGTTAAGACTTTAGAACATGGCATGTGGAGTGAACAAGCTTTTGTCTAGGGCTATATCGAGAAATATGGCAGGGGATCAATCCTAAGCCTTGGTGTGGCCAAATAGGAGGAACATATTGTAATGAGTGAACTTGGAATAGAATTCATGTATAATTTTACAACCCAAAGGTTGAACACTTATCTTCTTTTGTTGATTTCTTCTCTTTGCGCAGGGACAAGCAAACCTTTAAGAATGAAATAATGGAGATATGTGAGAAGTGTTCAAATGAAGCATCAATTATACATGAAATTCATGCATATTATCTTATGTTTTGAAGGAATATTGGCTGCTTAGAGTGCTCAAAAAGGCTTTGTTTTTTTTTTTTGTAAACAGCGGGGCAGAAAACAGCCAATCCCAAGAGAAAGGAAAGGCACGTTTTCGAGAAAGCGGCGAGGGCCAAAGTAAGCGAAAGCGGAGCTGGGAAAGAAAGTCCATCTGAGTCTCATCACGGACCCGTATGGACTACCGGAAATTCATCACGGACTCATGAGCGGATTTGGCAAGGACCCGTTACCACGAGGACACGAGAGATATCACGACTCCATTTACAACACTCCAAGTATAGTTGTCCGTTATAAAGGGATATATAGAGGCAGCGTATAGAAATACATCTTGGGTCGTATATCGTAGCTAAAGCTGCCGTGACTACTATTTGACGGTAAGCCAGAGGAGCAGAGGTAGGAAATACACCCCAAAACCCTAGAGAGGGGGGTTATAAATAGAGGAATGTAAAAAGAGGGTTTTGGGGGGGCATCTTGGAAGGGATTAGAGCCAAAGAAGCTTCAAGGAGGGAAGAAGCCACATCATCATCTTCCCCATCATCTTGGAGGAGATTGAAAGAGAGAAGGGAAGAGAAGGCTCAAGAGGGCTAGAGAAGAAGTAAGGAGGCTAAAAGAGAAAGAGGGAAATCCTCCAAAGCTGTCATCATCAAGGGTTTGCTTCATGACTCTTGTGTTTGATTTCTTCTTTGACATTGATTATAACTCTCCATTGATGGAGAGCTAAACTTTCTGATACTTGGGTGTTGATGAACCTTTTGGATTATGGTTAATTGATATTGTCTCTTCTATATGTTGATTGATTGGTTGAAGATGCATACATGGTTTTATTGAATGTATTGTATGAGTGAAAGCTTATTAACCTCTCACGTTGCGAGGAGAGCCAGGAGAGGTTTCTCTAGTCCATGTGAGGGAAGAAGCGGCGCACTCCCGCGTGTAGACAAAACTTCAATAGAGAGGAGGACTAGGAGGTACACCGGAGGGCACAGGGTACTAAAGGCTGAGCTACTCCTTTAAATGTCTTATTCCCTTAGTCCTTCCAAGAGATAGGTTCCTAGAACTTAACTAGTGAGGGTACTAGGTTGAGTAATCACCCTCGGCGAGGGGATGAAATCGTATTAGGAACCCTTGGCCAATGATTCACCAAGATTCAACATAGAGAGCATTATCCACATCTAAAAAATCCAAAGGGATTCAATCACCCGAGTATCCCCTTCATCGATTGACATCTTCAAGATCAATTACATTTGTTAATTTGCTTTATTAGCCTTAGAATTAGATTTAGTATCATCAACTGAACTGATTGACTAGATAATAGGCAATTAGTGGTACTAGTATTTTCTTTCTCCACGAGGATTCGATACCCGACTTTTTAATAGTCCACCTTACTACTTGATTGACCCATTACACTTGCTTGGTTAGAGCGCATTAGATACTTTCATCTAGCCCACACCCTATCAATCAACGGAATGAGCCGGCCATACACTGCAGTGATTAGGACTTACCAATTGGATCACTCCGGTCCTTAATTCCGATAGATGCTCGTAAAAGAAATGAGAATTACGTAAGTGTCGAGAACACTGAGAAAAAGTAAAAATTTGTAAAAGGACAAGCGTTGAACCATGATGCAAAGACAAAAGTTTCACAAAAGGCTTACGGCCAAACACACTATCCATACAAGCCCTTAAATAGAAGAACCTATCGACACTATAGGAGAGGAATTCACGAAAAATCTACCTCGATAGCGGATTGAAAGGATAACCACGATAGCTTGTCGATGCCTATTAAGGCACATGTACTTAGCCGGAAGTCGTAGACATGGAAAGGCTGAGCCTACGCCTACATAGACATGATGAAAGATACTTGTTCTCGAACCAAGCGAAGCGTCTGCGATTAGCTCACCCCTAAGCAGATTTTTGAACAAGTACACTTTGAGGACTAGTGTTACTGATATATTTGGTAAGACACGTGTCATTAACCCAAAGGACCACTGTCACACACAAGACCGTGTCTCTTTGGCCCACATGGCAATATTCACACACAATTCCGTTCCGGACATTATGAGGATTAAAATCTTACAAAACAAGTAAAATTGAATTATAGTAACCATCTTATACAAGGCGTGAGGTGGAAAGAGAGGAATAAATATCTAACACCTCCTCTACGGTGGGTAGGCCTTATCCACTTTCGCTTCTGATGGCAGATATTTACTCTATTTTACCGCGTGGCACCTACACGTTAGGCAACAGATATTTTCTACGCCTTAGAGGATATTTTAACCCACGCCTTACTCCACGCCTTTCCTAAACCGCCTCTAGGGTGCTATAAAAGGAGAGCGGTGGTAGGAGAGAAAGGGGAAAGAAAGATACAAAGAAGCTGTCTAATTTAAGACCAGCGACTTCGAGTTTTCTGACTAAGGCATCCGGAGGTTAAATCTGGCGAGAAAGGCCCAATTCCGATCAACTTTGCCCTCTCCTTTTTACTGAGGTTTGTTAATGGATAATTCGATCCGGACTTCGAGGTGTTCCCTTAGTTCCTGTTCATAGCGAAGTAAGCGTCCACACCAACTATAAATTCTAACCGTTTGTGTGTAGAAAGTGAGGCGGATCACGGGCGACACTAGCCAAGGTGTGAAGTGAACGATTTTTGGCATCAACACTTGAGTTATTGCTTTATGATCACTTAGGCCCTGAAAGTATCCAGAGTGGGGCCCATCTCTGCTTGGGTATGGCGGTATGCTCCGCGTGCCCGAGGCGTGATTTTGGGGTCGGGCGTGATAGTTAGGGACAAAAATAAAGATTGGTTTACATCAACTTTGCCTTGAGGAAGTATGAGAACATAGCGAGACATGCATGATAAATTTCTTGGCAAATATTTTCCACCATGCAAAGCTACCACAGAGATCTAAGTCGAGATAAGCTGCATTGAAGCGAGGGGAGACAATGAATCAATGTATACAGCTTATAGGAGATTTAAGGCCCTAGTGCGCCACTACCCTTATCACATATTAGAGCCAGGATCAAAGGTTCACTCCTTTTAGAATGGCCTTAATACTCATACAAGGAAACTCGTGAATGCAGCCGTTGGAGGTTTACTCGGATCAAAATTTCGATATGAAGCTGAACATATTTTTTAGGACATGGCTGTGATGATTCTCTCTATTCCACAAGGAAGAAAGACACATTGAATCTTGGGGCTGTTACCAAAAGGGAAAAATCCGACCTTGCAGCCCAGGTAACTGAATTATCTAGGAAAGTTGATCGGTTAGCCTCTAGCAACAACTCAGCATCTATAGCAATTATCTCATGTAGAAATTGTAGAGGTGGACATGATACACCTCAATACCCTATTTGTAGTAATGACATGCCTTGGCCGGGGAGGTGTAATATGTGGGAAATCCACCAAGGCATTAGGGAACCAAATTCAAATCTTATATTCCCCAAGCTGGAGCCACCTGGTTTTATCTTATGGAAACATTGAGAGTGCAACTCTACTGGCCCCCACAACCTTATCGACCCTCTGACGACCCTCGATATAATGTTGAGGATGTTCTTTCTAGATACATGGTTAGTAGTAATGATGCTAGAAGTTGAAGCCCTTAACTAACACCCACATGAGGAATTTACAAGCATCTATGCAAGGACTTTGGAAAATCAAGTGAGTGGGAGCCAGGATAGCTTAAAGATCTTTGTCGGATTGACCTCAAGGGAGCCTCGAGTAACACTAAATCAAATCCTCGTGAGCAACATAAAATTTTGTGACTCACGAGGAGTGGAAGAGAGGTCGAACTCTTGGAGAAGGCACGCATAAAATGAAGTTGGTGAAAGTTCACGCATTAATGACAACCCTAGTTGAAAAAGAGAAAAAGTGAGGAGAAGGACACCGGCGGTGTAACAATCACCTCTCCACGAGCATCAACCAAAAATTCCCTATCTAGAGAGATTGAAAAATGACAAGGAGGATACTCAATTTAAGAAGTTTCTAGAAGCGATTGAGACAATTGCATGTCGGTTTAGCTTTGGTGGAGGTTCTCTTGAGATGCCTAAGTATACCAAGTACATGAAGAAGGCTGTTCACCAACAAAGGAAGTTTGAGGAAGTTGCAGCTATGAGTCTCAAGGAATAATGCTCTACGGTCTGTTAATCGGATTACCCAAGAAACTCAAAGATCACAGGAGTATGGTTTATCCCACGTACAATTAGAGATAGAATTAAGGGAAAGTGCTTTGGCCGATTCAAGAGCCGGCATTAATGTGAAGCCTTATAAGCCTTTCATGGAAGCTTGGGCTAGGGAACCCTAGGATACCCAGAGATGACTTATCGGTTGGTAGGGGACAGATCACATGTAAAGCGACTAAGAGGGATCACACAAGACATCTTTGTAGAGGAGTTGATAAATTTGTGTTTCTGCACCTTACTATGTACTCTTAGATGTAGATGATGATGTGGAGTTTCCTATCATTCTTTGTAAGCCAATCACGGCAGCCTTAAAGGTCCTTCATGACTATGATATAGGGAAGATGTCCTTTGAGAGTTTGAGACAATGAAGTTGTTTTCGAGCTTCCATCAGCCATAAGCCAAACATTGGGTCATGAAAACACTTCCTATTCCTTGGATGATATTGATCTTATCACTTCTGACTGTATCCAAGAGGCAATGGCTATTGATCAACTCACAAACATTTTAGAGCAATTGGAAGAAGGACTTGAAGAGGCAATCAAGGCACCACCACCGGAGGAGAAAAGAAATGAAATTCCTGGCCCACTGTACTTCTGGAAGAAGAAAGTCAAAGGGAGGAGCAAAACGAAGGTTACTCCCCCAAACAAGGTAGGACCTCGTGCAAGTGTCAGCATGATGATGAGTCTTTTGTAAACTCTAGTCTTGCATTTTTCTATTTGGCAAGCTGTTTTAAAGGGAAGGCGGAGATGTTCCTCATGTCACTGATCCACCATGAGACCTCATTATGTATGTCAAGCTAATGATATTAAACAAGAGCTGCTTAGGAGGTAACCTAAGTTTTAAAATTCTTTTCGAGTTTTCTTTACTGTCATTTAGTTAAATGTAGGGAGGCAATAAGAAACTTAACATGGTTGATTCCTTACATCTTATCATTACGGTGATCAATAGGTGCATGTCACGGATTAAACCCTCAAAATCCTAAATTTTAGATAAAAATCCCAAAGGGTGCCCTTATTTAATTATGTAGGCGGCTCCATTTCACTTAAGCGGTACCTTCTATACCAAACATTGGGTCATTTTCATTTTAGCCACCTCCGTCTAGTTGCGAAGAGCCAACCTTGTATGAAGCGGTCCCCTTATCAATTGAGACAAGACCATCTATAATGATTAGGTAGTCAATGAAAGGTCACAACCCCTACACGCGGTCATACCCATTCCTGTCTATTTGAATGAACCCCTACACGCGATCATACCCATTCCTGTCCCTATTTTCTCTTCCCTCGATGAGCCGGTGACCTTCTAAGAGGCTTGCAACCTTTCTCCCCCAACCCTTTAGACCTACAAGATTATCAGGTATATCTTTCACTTGTTCTAGAATGCTACACCCTCCATTCTGTATTTCCTTTCCATTCTAGAGCCTCAGTAGCCTGGTTTAGGGAAAATATTCTAATGGAAACATTTAGGGATTTGCTCGTAAATTTCGCCAAGGATAGATAGTTTTCACCTTCATTGCCATTTTCTTCTTGGCCGTGATTGGGAGAGCGGTCTCGCGCATGATGTCGAGCGCCTCCGCTTCATAGCAGTAAACAGTCCTATCTTCTACTTGGACAACCTTGTCTACCAAGTCTGACAGACTTAGAATGAGGCTAATTTGTTTTGAATTTCCATATATAACCTCAGTTGTTTTGCAGATGGCCTCTAGACAAGCCCAAGCCAACTGCCAAAGTGTCGAAGTGGGCTCCTCCACCACACCTATATTCTTCAAGGCCCGCTAAAGGAAACGCTATGACTGCCCAGTTAACAAGAAATTTTGTAGTACCACAGTCATCGACTAGGGAGTTCTTCAAGAGCTTAGCATTGTCGATCGGGTCCAGGAGCTAATTTCATTTGGAGGTTGGGACCGGACACTGTCCATTAACTCCTAGTCGATAACCTCGATGAGCCCGGCTCACGGAGGTTACAATGCGATTTTGAGATAGATATATCACATTATACCAAGGAGAAGCGGATCACGATTACTTTTTAGTTCAAGGGTGAACTATGGAAACTAAGTTACCTGACCTTATGCATTTGCCATGGGGCTTTACGATGAAGGTTATATCAAGAGACCGTAGTACTGGCAATTGGCCGTCGAAGCCCCATCCAACCCCTCCCCTCTTGAGTTTTGGGACCCAATTACTAATGGTGCGGGGGAGTGGGTGAAGAATACCTCTTATGTTACTAATCCTGTTCACCGGTATCTCCACGAAGTCATCAACAGATCAGTGACCTGGCGGGATGATTGCACAGGAAAGTACACTCTTGCTGACCTGTTCGTCATGTACATCATCATCAGACAGTATCCCATCCACCTTGCGACATTTTTCACGATTACATTGCCCGACAGGGTCAGGCATCTTGCATCCGGATAATCTCTAGAGGATCCTATATCATCAAGCTTCTCACGGGCTTGGGTTTGCTTAGCGAGACACAAGAACAGGCTGAGATTAATACTATTTAGGGGCTGGACTTTCATTCCATAATTCTGTCTGTCGAGCTGATGACAGTCACCTTTTAGTGCAGCGCGAGCTCATCCACGCACCGGCTCCTAAAGCAGTGGGACCACAGTGAGCTGCACACGTTGCGACTGCTAGGACAAAAGCAGCCAGTAGCCCCACTGATTCCCCAACACCAACACAGGCAACAGAATCCATGTCTGAGCTCCCGTGATCTACTTTAAATATTCTTCTAGAAGAGCTTTGGATTCATCAGCTTCGGATCATGGAGAGGCCGCAGCGTTTCGAGTCTCGTGTACAAGAGGACTATCGACACATTTTTTCCAAGCTCTACTGTCTATACTAGTATGTGTGGCAAATAGTTTTGAGGTCCCGGAGCACACACCCTCTTTGGGATGTTTTATACCGAGCTCATCATCATCGGGGATGTTTCTTGCACCCGACTCCAGCGGCGTGCCCTAGCACCACCATAGGGAGATGCTCCACGAGGAGGATGGGGATTAGTTCACCTTTGTTTTATCAGGATATGTTATGTTTTGTATTAGTGATCAGGGCTTATCCTTGCTTCACTGATTTTCTTTCCTACTGTAGTTTGTACTAGTTTTCAGACTTTATACTACCTTTTCTTTTTTTGAGCTATATTTACTCCCGTTTATTAGGGACTTGAAATTGCTCCATACACAAACCACACGCCTTCGCTGTATCCACACATGCCCCTTTGAATTCAGCTCCGTGAATCCGGGAAGTCCCAATTTATCCTCGCTTCTTGTTTTTTTCTTTCTACATTCTTTTCTGTTCTAATGTTTTCATTGAGGACAATACAATTCTTAAAGTGTGTGGATGGGTAGCAAGGTAGCTGTAACTTTCGTATTCCATGAAAAAGTTTATGTGTGGGGATGATTCTACTGTAGAACAATGTAGCTGTAACTTTCGAATTCCAAGAAAAATCTTAAGTATGGGGATGATTCTTCTTTTGAAATCCTTAAAATTTTTTTGTATTTTGAATAAATACACATGCTTAGTGTAACTGATGATAGCATATGCACAAATTATTTCAGTTTTACTCTATTCTAAGTTCACACCATGCAGAATTTTTTTAGATTCTCCTACGAAACATCTGGACAATTAGAAAATCTATGTGACATCTATATTCGTTTCGAGACATCAACTAACCCCATTGCCATGTCTTTATTGATCTAGAGTGTCAAGCATTAATTTCAATGACTTCAAGAGTTTTCATGACACTAGTTTACATTTCTAGCCCTATCAGTTATTGTAGAAAATATCTGATCTTGTATATAGAGATTGTGAGAATCAATAGAACCAAGATAGTGCTCCTCAACTCTTGGTGAAGCTTGGGTTTTTGGCTCCTAACCACAATGTTTCCCAAGCCGAAAAGTCCCTTGTGAGCATGAGCACTCGTATGTAGAGTTGTAATCTTCTAAGTAGTTGGGTGTTTCAGTGTCTAATCAACATGTTCATCCCTCAGAAAGGAAAATCTACACTCTATGTTAATCTTTAGTTACACGAAGTCGGATCTGTCATGAATGACCTAACGGGATTAAAAAGAGAAGAAAATAGAAAAGAGCAAAAGAATGAAAAGAAAAGAATAGAATAGATTAAGAGCTTATCTTCATAATGGGCAAGTCATTTTGAACTTAGAGTCCCAAGGAACCTCTAGAGTTCACTAAGGATATGTTTGCCCTTTGTAGTACTTAGAAACATGGCATATGGAGTGAAGAAACTATGTCTAGAGCTATATCGTAGAAGTCATTGGACTAATCTAAGTCCTGAATTGAAATGGGAGAATATACTTATCAATGGTAAGCATTGAGTAAAGTTAAACTGATTTTTTTACAGCCAGAGGTTGAATACTTATCCTTTCCTTATTTTTATTTTTTTATTTGCTTGAGGACAAGCAAAAGTCTAAGTGTGGGGATATTTGATAAGAATTCGAATTGCTATATTTGACTATTACAATTATGTACATTTAGCATGAAATTCCGATGATTAATAGACGTCTAGGGCTTAAAATAATCCATTCTTGTGAACTAGGACAAACCAGGGCTATTCGATGAGGAAGTCAGGATTTCAAACAAGATTGTGCTTCAAAAGGCTAAAAAATCAGGTCCAGACAAACCTGTCTGATTTCAAGACGGCCCTGTCCCTAGTATAAACAAGATAGACAACTTAGTGTAGATGGCGGAATTTGTTTATACTAATTTGGATCTCATTTGATAGATGACCACGTCAGAATCTCATAAAAGGTCAATGATGGGGTCATCCATTTGAGAGGCGTGTTGTTAGCCCATTGAGAAGAGAAAACCAAAACTCTTAGACAGACTGTCTATACTTGGGGACCGTGCGGACGGAGGATCTGGAACACAAACCTAAGCGACCCGTCCAACTCTTATATAAGGTCGATGGCGGGGTCATCCAATTCATAGGCGTGCTATCTACAATATCTAGACAGCCCGATGCGCCGCCATAAGATAGGACCGTCTACTATGGGCCTTTAGAAGCTGATAAGTGTGATCGGTTGCCCTAACCGCCTCGTGAACTGCATTTCGATTCTAATTGCATTGAGGGCTATAAATACCAAAGATTAGGGTTAAGAGAGTAGTTTTCATTCCCATTCATCATCCTTGGAGGCTCTAATCATCATCATCATCATCCACCACTTAGGGAAGCGATTACCCAATTGGGCGAGCTTGGAGCATCATCGAGAGAGGGCATAGGATTAAGGGGTATTTGTAATGATCGCCGTTGATTAGAGTTGAAATAGTGCATTATTTCTTTATGTCTTCATCAGCATTTATCTTTGTATTTGATATGTGTTCCTCTATCATGAGCAACTAACTCTTTAGATACTTGGATATGGATAAACTCTTTGGTTAATGTTAATATATGACAATATCTTCTGTTTGTATTATTAATTGTTGTGGATTGAAATATGTTGAGTGTATTCCATTCATTGCTTTCTTACGTTGCGACAACCCTAACATGTCAATAGGTTCATACGATGGGAAGAAGTAAATGCCTCGTATTAGAACTACCTCAATAGAGAAGACTTTGAGTGCACCAGGAACCCAGGCATTTAGGATAGTAACTCTTTCACAACTCTTATTCCCACAGTCCTTCTAGGATATAGGTTCCCTAGAGCTCCACTAAATGTTAGTAACCTAGCCTCGACAGTGGAGGTTAAAGTGATATAGGAACCCTTTGCCCAATCCATATTAATCGATATCCAGGAGGTATTGTCTTGTTCCTACCCGAGTATCCCTTCTCCCTTTTGATACTCCACTAATTTCACACCAATCTTCACTTTACAATGACTCCAATTTAGTCTTCTTTAATTCAAGTAATTTGTTTAGCAACCTCTTCATCTATCTGTTAGGTTAAATAGTAGACAAATAGTTAACCCTAGCATCCCTACAGTCCCTGAGGATTCGATACCCAACTTCTTATAGTTCACTCCATTACTTGTACGGCTTGTACAATTGCGGAATTAAACAAGAGCATTTGGCTCCATCAGACGGACCCAATGAGGGGACGACTAGATAAGGGAGAGGCGTAAGATCCCCGTCCCATCCCTCAATAGGCGCACCGATGCCGTCATGTCACCTGAGACAGGCGCCGAATATAGTAGGCACCGTGTCAGCAAAAAGGGTGCCCAACAAGGGGGCTTCTCAGGGGGTGGAACCTAGCATGTAACAGAGGAAAAGAAGGTATGACAGGCAGCCTAATGGCAACCATCTAGGCAAAGAAGGGAGCTTTCCCTTTTATAAGGATCTAACTCCTTCTCTTCCACGAACATACTCTCGACCCAACTAACTTGAGTGTCGGAGGGTCTAGGGAGAAGAACCCCCTAGACTTCATTATTTTGCAAGAGGGTACAGGTTGACAAGCAGGCGGCCTTAGCACCTTTCGGCCAGCGAACCACCAACCCTGGTGGTTGCTCGTATCCCAACCAATTACTACTACCACAACTTCTCTTTCTTAGTTGATCTCTCTGTGCAAAACGGGTTCCCTGCCTGCTACCAATTTGAGAATCAAACTATATCTATATATATATATAGAAAAATGTTACAATTAGGCCGGCCGGATGTCCGACCGGCTGATTGTAACATATATATTATATCTAATATATATATATATATATATATATAAAAAAAATATATATTATATTTTTTGTAATGTTTTTAAATATAATTTGATTTATCTATAAATTTTAAACAATATATAGATATGTACATATATTTTTTAAAATTATATGCACATGTATACATGTATTCTAAAGAAAAGATAATTTAATATATATATATATATATATATATATATAGATAAATCAAAATATATCTAAAAATATTATAAAAATATAATATATATTTTTTATATATATTTAACATATAATATAGGTGTTAGGATCAAAGTAGGACTTACGGCATACGACTTCTTTACCTTTGTATATATAAATATATATTCCATCGTTGTGCCTAATTGAATGTACTTCACCGAACCAACAATGTCATTCGTTTTAGGTGACGAAGATTACAACATGGCTAGCTACGAACAACCGTTATTGGAGGATCTCCTCATGTATCATACCCGTCACATTGAAACAGTAATATAAGAATCCACGAAGGTTGGGAACTCACTTTAGAAGAAGCAGTAAACAGATTCAAGAAAAATACAGACAGATTCTTAACTCCACTTGCAGGGAAACAACTTCCAAAGAGTAGATCCTATCCACCTAGGTAAATACTGAGGATTCAACCATTTGGGACGTTATCTATAAGGAATACCAATATGAGATAGAAGTAGATATGAATTCTTGCAATGAAACAAAAGCTATGCATTGAGGAGGTTGTTGGAACCATCCTTGGACAAATCAATTAAGGCGAAGATCTAGACATGGAAATATGGGTGAAAATGAAACCGTCGATTGATGAATCCCCAGAATTGGAACTAAAAAACCTATCATCACACCTGGAGGATGCTTACTTGGAGGAGGGTGCGAAACTCCCTGCGTCATTGTAAGCCTCCAACCTAGGCAGCCATTGAAGGAGAAGATGCTTGGCACAATGTTGAGGGGCATAAAAGTGGTCCAGCATTGAAAATAGCAGACATTGAAGGGATCTATCCATCTTTACGCGTAAAGATTCTAATGGAAGATGACTACAAACCCAAGGTGCAACCTCAGCGAAGACTAAACCTGAACATGAAGGAAGTGGTATAAGCGAGAAGGGAAAGTCTGCTAGGTGTTGGAGTGTTATGCTTAATTTCTGAAATTGCTGCTAGATGCAAAATGACAGTAATGAGCTTATTCCAACAGGATATGTCCTTTGGATGGGGAGTATGCATTGACTATAGGAAATTCAATGATGCTACCCACTTAAAGACCACTTCCCTTTGCCTTTTATCAATCAGATGTTAAAGCAACTCTTAGGCCACCAGTAATACTACTTTCTTAATGAGTTCGGATACCTTCAAATTCCAATCCCCTTTGAAGATCAAGAGAAAACAACCTTCATATGCCCATACGGTACTTTCTCTTATACATGAGAATGCCCTTTGGTTTATCTAATGCACCTGCCACTTTTCAACGTTGCATGATATCTATCTTTGATGATTATATAGAAGACATCATGGAGGTTTTTATGGCTGATTTTTCCGTATTTTGTGACTATTTCGACTTATGCCTTCATAATCTAGAAAGCGTCTTACAACGCTATGGAGAGCCTTCATAATCTATTTTTCCGCATTTTGTCATTTCATGGTCCAAGAGGGTGTAATTCTAGGACATAAAATTTATAGACATGGCATAGAGGTAGATAAGGCAAAAATTGAAACCATTGAAAGACTTCCACCTCTTCTGTCAGTCAAAGTCTTTAGTAGTTACCTAGGACATGAAGGTTTAATCGAAGCTTTATAAAAGCCTTTTCAAAAATCGCAAAGCCTTTGACTAAACTACTCGAAAAAGATGCACCATTTGATTTCATCAAAGAATGTATGGAAGCATTTACTATTTAAAAGGGTTGTTTAGTAAAAGTTCTAATAATTGTAGCCTCAGATTGGAGTTTACCTTTTGAACTAGTGTGTGATGCGAGTGATTTTGCAGTGGTCACAGTTTTAGGGCAAAGGAAGAACAAATACTTTTGACCGATCTACTACGCAAGAAAGACATTGGCAGAGGCTCAGGAGAACTACACTACTACATAGAAGAAATTGTTAGTCATGGTCTATGCATTCGACAAATTCTGTCCTTATTTAGTTTTATCGAAAGTCACGGTTTACACTGGCCATGCAGCATTAAGGTACTTATATATAATTCTGATGCTACACCTCTATTAATCCTTTGGGTGTTATTATTACAGGAATTCAACCTCAAAATTAGGGACAAACGTTGATCCGAGAATGTAGTGGCCGATCACCTATCTTGACTAGAAGAGGCCGACCAAGGCGAGGATGGAAAAAGGCAAAGTTGATGATGCATTTCCCAATGAGCACCTATATCTCATGGACAAGGTGGAAGAAACCAAGGCATGCCATGGCTCATGAGACAATGCAAATTATTTGGTGGGACACATACTTCCAAAAGGACTCTCAATGTAAGAAAGAAGGAAGTTCTTGACGATTTGAGACATTACGCGTGGGAAGACCTGTACTTGTACAAGGTCTACGTGGACCAAGTAGTGTGAAGATATATATCAAAACAAGAAGGTTGGGAGATACTTGGACACTGTCATGCAGGACAACCAGAGGGGCATTTTAATGGGAATCGAACAACTGAAAAAGTTATAAGTTTAGGGTTCTTTTTACCTAGAATATTCAAGGATAGACAAGCATTACATTGTAAACTGCGAGGGATGCTCTGAGGGGAGGGAGTATTTGAAGTGTGATGAGAGGATGCAAAGCTTCGAATTAGCGGTGAGGTTTGACATCGGGGAATCGAAGCTTCTGGGTCCTTCCCCAACTCCAATGGAAACAAATACATCTTTGTTGCTTAGTGGACTATGTGCCAAAATGGGTTAAAGCCCAAGCACTACTAACCAGCGTGCAATCATAAGCGATGTTAGAACATATTTACGGAACACCCAATTTGAAAGAATCTTGAAGAAATCTTTGGATGGCACACAAGATGGTAACTCCATATTAGCCACAAATAAGTGGCCAAATTGAAGTATCAAATTGGGAATTAAAAGCAGATTCTCAAGAAAATGGTGCAACACAACAGACGTGATTGGTTAGAAAGACTGGATCATGAACTATGAGCGTATGGGACCGCGTTCAAAACCAGGATTGGAAGCACCCCATATCGTCTAGTTTAAGGCAAGGCATGCTACCTAGCAGTCGAATTGGAACATGAGGCACACTGGGTCACAAAATTCATGAATTTCAATCTTGAAGAAGCTGAGAAGAATTGAAAATTTAAGCTATACGAATTAGACGAATGGCATGAGAGCAGGCTTACGAGAATGTTAGGATATACAAGGAGAACGTCAAGTGATTTCTTCATGCACATATAAAGAAGACTTGGTGCCTCTAAGTAGGTGACTAGGTTACGCTATTTAACTCATGTTAGGAAAACTCAAGTCAAAATGGTGGGGCTTTTCAAGGTAATACAAGTCTCACCTCATAGAGTAGTTGAAATCACGCATCCAACCAAGGGTACACAGGTGAGCCTAATCTGTGACTAATGCTTAGACACGCAAGTGCGAATTAGGTATCAAGTAATAAAGTGATCTTTGAAAGTCGGATGTCGAACTCATAGGGATCTAGACAACTAATTGTACCTAATTATATGCTACCTAGTCTATCCAATGGTTGATGGTTTACTAATCTAATTACTAAAAAGGATAATGGCTTAAGAATACTTGGTGAGAATAGTAATGATAATCAATCAGAGAAGGGAGATACTCGGGCATTGAATCCCCTCAGGATATTTGTAGATTAGGGCAAGTATAGATTTCATATTAATGAATATGAGGTATGGACCAAGAATTCCTACGACTCTTTCAAACCCTTTTTCCAGGCGAGTTACTAATCTACGATCATGAGTAGTTCTAGGGAACACATAATCTTAGAAGAGTTATGGGAACACATAATCTACGATCCATTTTACAGAGTCTCTCTCAAAAACACCTGATCTCTCGACATGTTCATAACTCCCACCTATTGAAGTAGATTTAGGGTATACAGAGGGAGTGTTATTGTCTATACCTTCTATAGATCTAAATTGACACTTAGAGCTGTCTCAACGTAAATCATCAATACCATATGTTGATGCGGTTTGGATGCGCCTTGTGATTTGGTCCAAATTTATGTCCTTGATTGAGATTTGTTTTTGGTGTGGACGCTTACTTTAATTCCGGGGATCCGGTAAAACTTGTAGGGAAAGTGAAAACGGTTGGAGTTGGGCCTTTCTGCCCGGATTTAACTCCGACGGTCAAGTTAGTGGATGGGGGGTTATAATGGAAGGAGTAGAAAGTGTGATTTCAATCTTCTCAAAAAATTCTTGTCCTCTTCTAGTTCTTTGCTGTTCTTCTCCTTTTATAGAGAAACTCCTGGGTTTGGTTTCTTACTATTAAGGTTGAGGCGGTGGGAAATATCTGCCTGTTGCGTAGGGGGGAAGGCAAGTGGGCGATGTTAGGGTAAGTGGGTGTTCTTGCCTTAAATTCCTGTTCTATCGACTGTCAGAGTGCTTTATGGCGCTTTGTCGTTTTGGTCGGATTTGGTCTGACAGGAGATATTTTCTGTACTTTTGGGTTTGCAGTGATTTTAGTCAGTTTTGTCAGAAGGAAGGTGGGTATTTCATTTCCTATTTTTCTACGAGGAGGGAGGTTTTTGGGGAGATGGAGTAGAAGGCCGGATTAGTAACAAGTGTTTGGCTCGGAATACTGCCAAGTGGGTTGAGGGGGTTGTGCCACGCATTGTAAGGGATTGATGACACATATTATACTAGATATTTCCATATCATTAGTCCCCCCCTCCCCCCCAAGTGTGCTTGTTGATAAGTCTGAGTGATAAGTAGACGGAGTTAAACTTTTAAGCTTGGCTTGAGAACGAGCATTCTCCTTAGTTGGCTAGTCTAAATTTGTGTAAGTATTATTGTTTTGAGAAGATAGAGTGCATGCATTTTAGCGAATGTTTGACATCTGTTCATCTTAGCTGGAATTTTAAGTTGTCTTTTCATTAGCTCGGATCGAGGGATAGGTGCACTTAACTTTCCTTATGGAAGGATTTATTGTTCTGATGGGGCACTCACCTATTTAAGCTATTGTGGGGATGAACTATTCTGTTTATCTTTCATGTTTGTTTATAATGCCTTTTCATTATCGTTCATCTTTTCTCAAGATTTTTCTTCCAAGTATTTCCGTACTATAGATGAGAATCCCTTCTTCTTTTTGCGAGTGTCTGGAAGCATTGGGAACCAGGGTCATTAACTTAACAGGGCCAAATTGTTGTGTGTGGCAGGTTCTTCTTGATATCAACGAGGGCCTTGGCGAGATGCGGTTCGGCGAGGGGTGGAGGGAGTTTCATACGAACCATTCTTTGTCTGCGAGAGATTATCTGATTTTTCCCATCACGGAGGGTATAAACTTTGAGGTGGAAATCTTTGGGATGGATTCACATGCAAGGAGGTAGATCGGGACGTCCAACCTCGTGGTTAGGCTGAGGCTCATAGTGATAGCGAGGACAGTGCTAATGGGGGAAGTCCGGTGTTATTTCCGGATAATTTACTTGTGGCTCATCTGGGTCGTCGATTGGGTCGATTTGGTAGGCGGACGGATTTTTTACTTATGTTGAAATTTCTTTCTAACTGCTTGTATGTTTGTTTTTCTTACGGCCTTGTAACTGCCTGTATGTTTGCTTTTCTTATTGTCTCTTTTGTTTAATATGATAATATTTCTTTTGCTAATCTATTATGTCTCCTTTTTTTTTTAACTTTTACCGAAAAGCTATGAGTAGGTTCCAAAATGTCAAATCTTCAATAAATAGCGTTACCTTGGGAAGTAGATATGGTTCCTTTCAAAGGGGTAGGGGGTATGACTCTATGAGGTTCCTTTATAAATAGGCGGTGGGGTAAGTCACTTCTATTTCCAAGCTTGCGTTTAGACGTTATCCAATGGCTTCTTCTTTCCATCCTTCTTTCTATAGAGTGTTTGGTTTGAGGGGTTCTATTAGGTGGCTTAAAATTTCGTCAGTGTTTCATGCAACTATGAACCAGGTGAATGGCGAAGTTGTGGTTTTGGAGGGACCTAGCGGGTATGTGTGGAGAACAACATTGATTCCAAATGAAGCTCAGAAGGAAATCTGGTTCGGGGATGGGTGGTTGGATTTTTGGTAGATCACCATGTGGAAGTGGGTGACTTGATGACTTTCATTCATATGGATGGGATTTTCTTTAAGGTGACAATTTACGGGAGTAATAAATGCTTGAAGCAGTTGCCCTTTTTGGCTTGTCCTTCTCATCAAGATACGGATTTCAATGAAGAGGAGAGCGGAGGGACAGAGGGCGAAGGGACTGACTCAGGAGAGTTGTCGGATTAAAGCGGTTCGTTCTTTATTATTTTGCCTGCTTTCATCCGTTCTTCCTTTGTTATCAGCCATAGGCTTGATAGTTTGTAATTACTTTCATTGTTTTTAAATAAAGTTGAAGTTTAGAAATTTGTTTGTTGTTTCTCTCTTTTTTTTTGCAATGATGATGTATCTTGAGAGACGTGCAACGGTTTCTAGCGTCCGTAATGAGCTTTAATATTTGTATCTCGTAATTATTATTGGGATTCGTGATGAGATGGCAAGATCAATTAATTTAAATCTGAAGGTTGCGTATCCAACCAAGATCAATTAATTTCATACATTAAACAAGGTGTGCGAGGGCTTATTCCTAGGTTGGGAAGGATAATTATCCCATTTGTCTTGTCCCAGATACTATTCCATATTTAAGGCAGGGAGTGATGCGGCGTGCGTGGGTCAATGTGATGATGGGTGGCGTGGTACCCTATTTCCTAGGCTGTTAGGCATTTGGTGTGCCGCGGCCTGGGGGAGAGATCGAGACCGTCCAGGGGAAAGTTATGGCTTTTAGTCCTGATGATTTGATATGAGTGGTTCGATACGATGTGATGTTTGGTATGGACGGTCGTGATCTAATCGTAGTATGTGTTTTTAGATGGCTCGATCTGGGCTTCTCTCTGTGATCTAATGGTTGGGATCTCTTTCATTGGGTTTATGAATGAGGATTTAGGGGTTTTCTTCACATTATCTTCGTGCGATTCTTCTTTCTTTCGTTCACAGTTCCTTCTTCTTCTCCAGCGCTTTTCCGGTTGGCGTTCTTTGTTTGACGTTTTCTGTTAAGGTAATGGAAACTAATTCCATGGATTCTAGAGTTCCCTCACCTTCTAATTCTTCTCATGATTCTTCTGTTACTCATTCGTCACAGTACCCTCACTCACCGTCCCCTTCTAACTCTACTGCTTCTATTCCTATTCTTGCGTAAGGTGGCGTTGGGGGTCCATCGGTTCGGGGTTTGAGAGTTCATCCGGCCTCGTCTAGGATAGAGAGTGGGGGGACTGAAGCTTTTTTTGAGTGTTTTAAATCAGAAGGAGATAGATAAATTGGTCGATCACTTTCAAATCGATCTGTCTCTTTTTTCAGTTAGGGTACCATGTTCTGGAGAGCAAGCTAGTTCTCCTAAGGAGGGCGAGATAGCTATCTAGCAGGATGCCTTGCTGGGTGGTCTTTTCTGATTTTGTTAAGGAAATTTTAGAGTATTATCAGTTATGCCCTTCCTAGTTTTCTCTAAATTCATGGAGATTGTTGAGTGGGTTTGTTATTGTTCTCAACAACTATGGCGTAAAACCGACTGGTCGTTGGTTTCGTCTTTTGTTTAATTGGTACATTGAGCAAGACACTGACTGGTATTATTTTTGTTTAATTTCTAGGTAAGGTTCCTTCTTCCATCAAGCGATGGAAAAGTAAATTCATTTTTGTGAGTAGTAAGTCCGAGTGGATGTCGGACGCACAATATTTGTGAGGAGAGGATGACGACTGACGTGAAGTCTGTATTTGAAAGTTTTAAAGGGATCTCCGGGGTTTCTATTGATACTTATTTGAAGAAGAAAATCCTTCTGAGATGTCGTTTGTTTGTAGCTGCTGGTAGGACTTGTTTATACTTTTATTCTGTAAGTTTGAGTTTTAGTGATGATGGGTTTTAGTCATGCTTTTGTAGGCGAACCAATAGGTGATTTTGGTCTTGCGAAGGGTATTCTAGAGGATCTCGAAGGCGTTGTTGAAGCTCCTTTACCGCGAGGATGGAAGAAGAAGGAAGATACTTCTGGGAAGGAAAAAAGAGGGGAAAGTACCTCTAGTGAGGAGATGAAAAAAAGGAAGCAGGAGGGGAGGAAGAATGATGGCCCTTCCGAGGCAAAAAGAGCTAAGAACGATCCTGCTATAGGGCTCTCCAAGAAAGAGGAGAGAAAAAAGAAAGACAAATATGGGGATGAATTGAGTCGGAAAATCATGGAAGACTAGGTGAGTTCACCCGGTCAAGAGGTTATTCTTGATCTTCTGGTCTTGGCCACTTCTGTTTCCAGGGATCCTCCTTCCCCCAAGAATATCAGGGCCTTGAGTCAAGTTCTACGGAGGCCATAGTGCACCATACGGGTAACCTTCCCGGAAAGGTTGCCCCTTCGTCCTGCGTTTGTCAACAAACCTAGAGCAGTAAGGCCTTGGTTTCTAGGTCTATTAGAGCAGGGACAATTTACGGTTGAAAAATCCTTATTTAAGATAACTTGGAGCTTTCTTCTTCTTTCTTTTTTTTGTTGGAGGACACGGCAGAGGCAGAATTCCAAGATAAGTTAAGGCATAATAACTTGTTTCTTCAGAGGGGATCACCGGCCATTGAAAAGGGGTCGTCTTAGATGATTTCTCTTTTCGGGTCATAAGTCCGTGGGGGATGTTTTAGAGGCCCTGAGGCCGGAAAAAGTTTCTAAGCGACTTCACGAGGCCGCGAAAGAGGATGTTGCCATTCAACTTCTTCGTTCTGCTATGATGGTAAGAATAAAGTCTTTCGTCTTTAAGTTCTTGCTTGTTATTTTTTCGTTCATCAATTTAGTTTCTTACTATTTGTTTTTTGCTTGTTTTAGACTACTCATTGGGCGGATCGTGCGAGCCGTCTTTTTCGAGAGGAGGTTGCAATCTGCAACGCCCGTTCGAAGATGGTGGAGGAGAGTGTGGCGAAAATTGCCCGACTAAAAGCTAGGATTGCTATTTTGGAAGAAGAGAAAAACAAGGCCCTCGAGCTAATTGATTCGGTTACTGAAGAGAAAAACAAGCTTCTTGCGAGTTGATTTCTGTGGAGACAGAGAGAAATGATCTGTCAGAGAAGTCTTCTCATTTCAATGACTCCCTTCAGGCAGCCGAAGCAAAGGTGAAGGAACTTCAAGGCGCCGTGGTGGGTTTGAAGGGAGAACTTGAGTCTCTCAAAGGGGAGTAAAGTAAAACCTCTACAGAGCTTCAAAATGTTAAGGGATAACGGGATGGTCTTAAGAGGGACTTAGTCTCGGAGAAAGAGGCTTTGGAATTAGCCCGACAAGACATAGAAGATTTTGAAAATCAAGTGGATACGCTACAGAGGGAAGTGACGCGGTTGAAGGAAGAGAGGAAGGACGCGGCGACGCAAATTTATTCTATCGTTCAGGTTATTGGCCGTCATACTTCTCCCGGGGTAGCTCTATCTATGGGACTCCCTTCTGTTTTGAAGGCTTATGTGAATGTGAGGGATAAACTTCAGAGTGAAAGGCTCATATTGAAGCTTCAAATTCTCCTCAAAGTAATCTAGCAAGGAGCGAGGATCGCCTTCCTGGTGAAAGTGACAAAAACGTTGGTGCATGGTCCGAGACCATTGGTGCGGGGGCCCCTAATGTGCCATAGAATGTATTTCATTTTATAGTTGGTTTTTGTCTTGTAAGTGGTGTTTTGGTCATGTCTTCATAATTTTAATTGTTTTTGCTGTGTAATAGAACTTTAAGTTGAATGAAATGAGAAAGCCGAACCTTTGTTTTGAAGAAGGTTTATTTTCCGGGCCTTAGTCAGAATAACTATTCGATGATCCCCCTTGATGTGTTCTTTATCTGAGTGGTAGTTGACTGTAGCTTCCTTCCTTCTTTTAGCTTTTGTGGGAGAGTTTTTTTGACAAGGTTTTTTTTCTTTTGTCTTGGCCCAGTGGTGGGACTCTTATTCGACGTTTTTTGGCTCGGCCCGGTGGTGGGACTTTTATTCGAGGTTTTTTGGCTCTGCCCGGTAGCGGGACTTTTATTCGAGGTTTTTCTTTTTGGCTTGGCATTGTTTAGGATGAGATTTTTGCCTTATTTTTTTGAGAGATTTCAGTTTAAGATTTCTGAATGGATGAACTTTCTTTATGAACCTTAGGATTTTTCTACAGTGCTTACTGAAAGTAACGTCGCAAGTGTTCGGCATGGTATGGGCGCTTGAGGGTTTTTCCATCTATATTGGTGAGCCAGTAGGTGCCTGTTCGGACGATTTTCCTCACAATGTATTGGCCTTCCCAGTTTGGGGTTAGTTTCCCCGTTCCGCTTTTGTTGCCTTGGAACTCGTTTTCCCTTAGGACAAGATCTCCGATTTGGAAATAAACTTTCTTCACTTTGGAGTCGTAAAATCTTTTCACCTTTTAACGGTATGCCGCCGTTTTGGTTTCAGTGGTCTCCCTTCTTTCTTTGAGGAGGTCGAGTTCTGCTCGGAGTCTTTCATCATTGGTGGTTGGCGAGAAAGTCTGTATCCGTGAGGTAGGTACTCCTATTTCTGCTGGGATAATAGCTTCGGTGCCATAGATGAGGGCGAAAGGGGTTTCCCCTGTCGGAGTTCTTGTAGTTGTTCGATAGGCCCAAAGAGCACTCAGAATTTCTTCTACCAAGTTTGTTTTGTCTCTTAACACTCGCGTTTTGAGAGTTTGTAGTAGGGTGCGATTCGTTACGTCTACTTGGCCGATGGCTTGGGGGTGCGTCATTAAGTGAGTCTTCATTCAATCCCGAGCTTGGAGCAGAAATTTTTGAAGGCTTTGTTGTCAAATTGGCGTCTGTTGTCGGTGATGAAGGCTACTGGGATTCCAAATCGACAGACTATTATTCGTCATAGGAATCCTTTACATGCTTTTTTTGTTATTTTGGACAAGGGCTCGGCTTCCACCCATTTGGTGAAGTAGTCAATGGCGACGATTAGGAACTTCATTTGTCGAGTTGACGTAGGAAATGGTCCTAAGAGGTCAACCCCCCAAAGCGCGAATGGTCTTGGGCTTAAGACTGGGGTGAGGGGGGTTTGTTGTCGTCTTTGGATTTTGGAGTGTCGCTGGCATGCGTCGCATTTCCGAACGAATTCTACTGCTTCTTGAGCTTAAGTTGGCCAATAGTATCCTTGTGTAAGGACTTTGTGACTTAGGGCCCTGCCTACCAAGTGGTCTCCTCCGATGCCTTCATGGATTTCTAAGAGGACATAATTGGCTTCTGTCGGTGGAAAGCATTTTAGAAAAGGTTGTGTATACGACTGCTTGTAAAGATGTTCGCTAAGTATGATGTAATGGGAAGATTTGTTGGAAATGCGTCGAGCTTCTTTTTTGTTGGGTGGGGTGGGCCCACCTTGTAAGTAATTCTTGATAGGGTTAATCCAGCATGGTTCTTCTTCCAAGTTTTGTACTTCTTCTTCTAACTCCTCGATAATTTTTGTCTGGAGGTATTGGAGGTTGAAGGAATATTCCGCATCGCTACTAAGCGAAGTTGCCTTCCTACATAGAGCATCAGCTTCTTCATTTTGGGTTTGAGGGATTTTCTCGATTTGAAAACAGGTGAAGTATGGATTTATTTTCGTTGCTATAGCTTGGTAACTGACCAAATTTTCTTCTTTGCTATAGGTTTTGTATGCCGAGTCCTCGAGCTAGGCGTAATCCTGCAATGAGGGCTTCATACTCGGCGTCGTTGTTGGTTGCTTTGAATCAGAATTTAAGGACTGTAGAGGTTTTCCATTTTGAGGGGGAATATAGGACAAAACCTGCTCTTGCTTTTTCATCAGTTGCCGACCCCATCTACATATAAGGTCCATGGGATGGATGGAGAGTCTTCTTCCAGCTTTTCTTGTAGTAGCGGATTTTTGTCTATAGGAGCGGTTAATTCTACGATAAAATCCACCAATACTTGGGCTTTGATTGTAGTATGGGGTTTATAAGTAAGATCGAATTCTCCCAGTTCTACTACCCATTTAGCCAGTCTCCCGGAATTTTCTGATTTGTGAAGAACTTGTTTTAAGGGTTGGTCGGTTAAGATCATGACTTTGTGAGATTTCTAATAAGGCCTTAATCGCCGTGACGAGGTGATAAGGGCGAAGGCTAACGTCTCGAGAGGGACGTATCTTGACTCGACATCACTAGGGATCTTACTTGTGTAGTAGATGGGTCTCTGGATCCCTTCTTCCTCTTTTAAAAGAACCGCACTGACTGCTCGGGTGGTGGCGACTAGATGCAAAAAGAGTTCTTCTTTGGTTTGTGGTTTTGCCAGCAATAAGGGTGATTTGAGATAATCATTGAGTTCTTGGAAGGCTTTTTCACATTCTTCGGTCCAGTCCATTTTTGGCTCATTTCATAGTGCTTGAAAGAGTGGGAGGTTCTTCTCTCCGGCTTTTGAGATGAAGCGTCCAAGTGTCGCTAGGCGTTTATTTAATCGTTGTACCTCCTTGAGGTTCTTTGCTGACTTCATTTCAAGGATAGCTTTGATCTTTCCAGGGTTTGCCTCTATGCCGTGTTGGGTTAATATGAAGCATAAAAATTTTTCAGAGCGGACGCCAAACGCACATTTATTGGGATTGAGGCGTATGTCGTAAATCCGAAGCGATTAGAAGGCTTCCAACAAGTCGGTTAGGTGGTCCTTTGTTTTCTGGTTTTTTACGAGAATATCATCTACGTAGGCTTCTACATTCCTCCCAATCTGTTCCTTGAATACCTTGCTTACGAGTCTCTAGAAAGTGGCCCCGACATTTTTTAAACCAAACGGCATTACTTTATAGCTAGGTCCCTTTGTTGGTGATGAAGGATGTTTTTTCTTCGTCGGTTATAGCCATTCGGATTTGATTGTAGCCCGAAAAAGCATCCAAGAAGCTCAACATTTCATGTCCTGCCGTGGAATCGACCAGGTCGTCAATTGAAGGCAAATTAAAGAGTCCTTTGGATGGGCTTTATTTAGGTTTGTAAAGTCAATGCACATCCTCCATTTCCCGGAGGGTTTTTTGACCAGGACTACGTTAGCCAGCCAATCCGGATAGTCCACTTCCCTGATGAACCCTGCCTTCATGAGGGTGGCCACCTCCTCTTCTGCTGCCTTTTGCCTTTCCGGGGCAAAATTTCTTCTCTTTTGTTTTATTGGTTTGAAAGACGAGTCTATACTGAGGCGGTTTTCGATAATGTCTCGCTTTACCCCCGGCATATCTTCCGAGGTCCAGGTAAAGAGGTTGAAGTTTCTTTGTAGTATTGCCATG
The DNA here is from genome assembly GCA_026586065.1 of Dioscorea zingiberensis. Classification (NCBI taxonomy): domain Eukaryota; kingdom Viridiplantae; phylum Streptophyta; class Magnoliopsida; order Dioscoreales; family Dioscoreaceae; genus Dioscorea; species Dioscorea zingiberensis. Next base: position 13,029,842 of record CM048825.1, on the reverse strand, counting down.
ATGTTTTTTTGTTGTGCAGTCGTCAGGCTTGCGCCAATCTGGTCTTGTTTTGTCCAAGGGGAGTAGGAGCAACTCTTCCACTAGGGTTGGTTGGAGTTCTTCATCTCTGTTTTGCTCCTTGACCCCATTAACCTTCATAGCTTTTGAGGTTTTCGTGTTGACTTGGTCCTTGCCTTTAAGTGTGGAGGCATAACATTGGCAGGCCAAGGGCTGGTCTGCCCTTACTTCCCCACTGCAATTTTCGGTTAGGAAGTCTAGTAGGAGGTGGTAGGTAGAAATCACAGCTCTCAAGTTGTTGAGGGTTGAGTACCGCCAAGGATGATGTTGTAGCTAGATGCGCGTGACAAGCGACCCGGGAAGTTTGTCATTACAGTGGATGATCTAGGTGAGTTTCCGATAGTGACTAGGAGGGATATTATTCCTTCGGGTTGCACCACCCCTCCGGAAAATCCTCCCAGAGAGGATTTTCTCTAGAGTAGATTATCCGCGTCAAACCTCATTCTTTCAAAGGCACTCCAAAAGAGTATGCCCACTGAACTTCTGTTGTCAATAAGAACATGTTTCATCTGAAAATTGGAAACTGTGATGGCAACGACTAGGGTGTCGTCGTGAGGGTGGTGGACCCTACCAGTGTAATCATCATAAAAAATGATGGGGGGTATCGGCCGGGACCTCTTCGGGTGTTGTATTTCTTGGGTGACTACGACCATCCTAGCATAGGTCTTGTTGGAGGCGAACTTTCCGCACCGCTCCCCGGCCTGCCACTAATGAAACCGACAGTTTTTTTTTCTTCTTTGATCGGTTTTGGGGATTGTTGCCTCCCTTCCTTTGGGTCGAGATTAATATATTTCTCAAGCTTCCCCCTTCTGACTGTGTCTTCAATCGCGTTCATCAAGTGTGTGCATTCTTCTATATCGTGACCTCGGGCTCGATAGAAATTGTAATATCTTTTGTTGTCTTTTTGGTGATCGGGATTTCTTGTAGGTTCTGGCCACGTTAAGATCTTCTTCTCCTAGATCTGCATCAAGATATGGCTCCGGGTCTGGTTCAGAGGGGTATGGTGATCATACCTTACTACTTTTCCAATTCTTGGGGAATCTTGGGGTTGGAGCATATATTGCCGAGGGCGAGGCGGGGGTTCCCTGCCTCAGTTGATTTCTCTGCGCGCTCCTTCTTATCGGCTTTCTCTGGGTCCCCTTTCTGGATTTTGAGGCGCCTTTCCTTTCAACTCCTCTCTGGACTTTTATTGAGCCTCTTCTTCCCACCTGCATGGATCTCGTCGGAGTTGATGTATTTTTGGGCATGGATCAAGAGGTCTGGCATGGTCTTTGGTGGGTCCAGGGTGAGGGAGAAAAGGAAAGGGGATTCTCGTAAGCCTTCCATCAAAATGGTAACATCCATCCGGGGGATAAGGTCCACAATGTTCGACGCCCCTTCAGTTAAACGATGGAGATATGATTTAAGACTTTACTTCCCTGTTGTTTGATACACATAAGAGTAGATGGATTTTTCTTCTGTTTCGAATAATTGGCGAAATAGATAAGAAACAGGTATGCTAATACTTGGAATGAGGGAATAGTACCAGATGGAAGGTTGACAAACCAATCTTGTGCTCTTCCCTCTAGAGTGGCCGAGAAGGCTCGGTACATGCGGGCATTGGTTGTCCCGGAAAGAAGCATCTTCGAACGGAAAGATTTCAGGTGGCGGGATGGGTTGGTTTTTCCCTCAATAGTAGTCATGGTGGGGGGTCGGAAATTGTTAGGCACCTGCTCTTCCAGTATTTCTTTTATGAAGGGAGAAATTATAGGAGGGGTGTACCTTTTAGGTTCTCGGTTCCTACGGGACAGAACCTGCCTTTTGGTTCTTCTGTCAAAAGACGGGCTGTATCCTTGTGTTCTTGAGGGGGTTTGATTCCGGCGTCGAATTAAATGAGGTTCTGAGCTGGCGGAGAAGAGGGTCCTTTCTCTGTGTTCTTTTCCCAGCCTCGTTTCCCTATGGGTGCGAGCGCTGGACCTTCCTCTACTTTCAGAATTTGTTGGGAGGGCGGTTGGGGCGACCGGAGGGGTTAGGATTGGGAGAGGTGGAGCTGGGGGCAGTCGACGGTTCATGTTTTGAACAACAAGGGTTAGTTGCACTAACTGTCATTCCATGTTTCGGTAGTGCTCGTGGATGGCTTTGCCTTGAGGCAAGACTAGAAGGTTTTCTCCATCCTCTTAGGCACCGCCTGGTGAGCTGGCTTCATTGTTGAGCACTCCTTGCTCCTGAATATGTTTTGATTTCCTATTAGTAGTCATTTGGCTTATAGTAATCGTCCCCACAGAAGGCGCCAAATTGTTGATGCCAGAAACTGGATCTGCCTTGTGATCTGGTCCAAACTTCTATCAACGGTTGAGATTTGTTTTTGGTGTGGACGCTTACTTTAAGTCCGGGGGTTCGGTAAAACCTGTAAGGGAAAGTGAAAACGGTCGAAGTTGGGCCTTTCTACCCGGATTTAACTCTGACGGTCAAGTTACTTTATGGGGGGTTATAATCGAAGGAGTAGAAAGTGTGATTTCAATCGTCTCAAAAAATTCTTGTCCTCTTCTGGTTCTTTGCTATTCTTCTCCTATTATAGAGAAACTTCTGGGTTTGGTTTCTTACTATTAAGGTTGAGGCGGTGGGAATACTGCCAAGTGGTTGGAGGGGATTGTGCCACACGTTGTAAGGGATTGATGACACGTATTATATAAGATATTTCCATATCATTAGTCCCCCCCTTCCCCCCAAGTGTGCTTGTTGATAAGTCTGAGTGATAAGTAGACGGAGTTCGCTTTTCGTTTGGCTTTAGAATGAGTATTCTCCTTAGTTGGCTCGTCTAAATTTGTGTAAGTATTACTGTTTCGAGAAGATAGAGTGCATGCGTTTTAGCGGATGTTTGACACCTGTTCATCTTAGCTGGAATTTTAAGTTGTCTTTTCATTAGCTCGGATCGAGGGATAGGTGCACTGAACTTTCCTTCTGGGAGGATTTACTATGCTGATGGGGCTCTCACCTTTTTAAGCTATTGTGGGGATGAACTATACTGTTTATCTTTCCTGTTTTTTTATAATGGCTTTTCATTATCGTTTGTCTTTTCTCAATGTTTTTCTTCCAAGTATTTCTGTACGACATATGAGAATCCTTTCTTCTTTTTGTGAGAATCCTTTCTTCTTTTTGCAAGCGTCAGGAATTGTTGGGAACGAGGGTCATTAACTTAACTGGCCCAAATAGTTGTGTGTGGCAGGTTCTTCTTGATATCAACGAGGATGCGGCCAAGATGCGGTTTGGGCAGGGGTGGAGGAAGTTTCAAACGGACGATTCTTTGTTTGCAGAAGATTATCTGATTTTTTTCCCATCTGGGGGGTATAAACGTTGAGGTGGAAATCTTTGGGATGGATTCCTGTCGCAAGGAGGTAGATCGGGACGTCCAACCTCGTGGTTGGGCCGAGGCTCATAGTGATAGCGAGGCGATCTTGATGGGGAAGTCCGGCATTACTTCGGTTAATTTCCTTGTGGCTCGATGCGGGTGCGTCGATTGGGTCGATTTGGTAGGCGAGACGGATTTTTACTTATGTTGAAATTTCTTTCTAACTGCTTGTATGTTTGTTTTTCTTACGGCCTTATAACTGCCTGTATGTTTGCTTTTCTTATGGTCTCTTTTGTTTAATATGATACTATTGCTTTTGCTAATCTATTATGTCTCCTTTTTTTTTTTTTTTACTTTTACCGAAAAGCTATGAGTAGGTTCCAAAAAGTCAAATCTTCAATAAATAACGTTACCTTAGGAAGTAGATATGGTTCCTTTCCAAGGGGTAGGGGTTAACCCTAGGGGGAATGACTCTATGAGGTTCCTTTATAAATAGGCGGTGGGGTAAGTCACATGTATTTCCAAGCTTGCGTGGAGATGTTATCCAATGGCTTCTCCTTTCCATCCTTAATTCTATAGAGTGTTTGGTTTGAGGGATTCTATTAGGTTGCTTAAAATTATGTCGGCGTTTCATGCAACTATGAACCAGGTGAATGGCGAAGTTGTGGTTTTGGAGGGACCTAGCGGGTATGTGTGGAGAACAACATTGATTCGAGATGAAGCTCAAGGGGAAATCTGGTTCGGTGTTGGAAGGTTTTATTTTTTGGTAGATCACCATGTGGAAGTGGGTGACTTGATGACTTTCATTCATATGGGTGGGATTTTCTTTAAGGTGACAATTTACGAGAGTAACAAATGCTTGAAGCAGTTGCCCTTTTTGGCTTGTCCTTCTCATCAAGATCCGGATTTTAATGAAGAGGAGAGCGGAGGGATAGAGGGCGAGGGGACTGACTCAGGAGAGTTGTCGGATTAAAGCGTTTCGTTCTTTATTATTTTGCCTGCTTTCATCCGTTCTTCCTTCGTTATCAACCAACGGCTTGATAGTTTGTAATTACTTTCATTGTTTTTAAATAAAGTTGGAGTTTAGAAATTTGTTTGTTGTTTCTCTTTTTTTTGTTTTTTGCAATGATGATGTATCTTGAGAGACGTGCAATCGTTTCTAGCATCAGTAATGAGCTTTAATATCTGTATCTCGTAATTATTATTGGGATTCGTGATTAGATGGCAGCACGCTTAACTTTAAATCTGAAGGTTGTGTATCCAACCTTGATCAATTAATTCATCCTTTAAACAGGGTGGGCGAGGGCTTATTCCTAGGCTAGGGGGGATAATTATCCCGTTTGTCTTGTCCCGGATACTATTCCATATTTAAGGCAGGGAGTGATGCGGCGTGCGTGGGTCAATGTGATGATGGATGGTGTGGTACCCTATTTCCTAGGGTGTCAGGCATTTGGTGTGCCACAGCCTGGGGGAGAGATCGAGACTGTCCAAGGGAAAGTTATGGCTTTTAGTCCTAATGATTTGATATGAGTGGTTCGATCTGATGTGACATTTGGTATGGACGGTAGTGATCTAATCGTAGTATGTGTTTTTAGATGTCTCGATCTGGGCTTCTCCCTGTGATCTAACGGTTGGGATCTCTTTCATTGGGTTTATGAATGAGGATTAAGGGTTTTTTCTTCACATTATCTTCGTGCGATTCTTCATTCTTTCGTTCGCAGTTCCTTCTTCTTCTCCAGCGCTTTTCCTGTTGGCGTTCTTTGTTTGATGTTTTCTGTTAAGGTAATGGAAACAAATTCCATGGATTCTAGGGTTCCCTCACCTTCTAATTCTTCTCATGATTCCTCTGCTACTCATTCGTCACAGTCCCCTCACTCACCGTCCCCTTCTAACTCTACTACTTCTATTCCTATTCTTGCGTAAGGCGGCGCTGGGGGTCCATCGGTTCGGGGTTTTAGAGTTCATCCGGCCTCGTCTAGGATAGAGAGTGGGGGGATGAAGCGTTTTTGAGTGTTTTAAATCAGAAGGAGATAGATAAAGTGGTGGATCGATTTCAAATCGATCAGTCTCTTTTTTTAGTTAGGGTACCCTATTATGGAGAGCAAGCTAGTTCGCCTAAGAAGGGCGAGATAGCTATCTATCAGGATGCCTTGCTGGGCGGTCTTAGGTTCCTTTTTCTTATTTTGTTAAGGAAATTTTAGAGTATTATAAGTTATGCCCTCCCTAGTTTTCTCCAAATTCATGGAGATTGTTGACTGGGTTTGTTATTGTTCTCAACAACTATGGCGTAAAACCGACTGTTCGTTCGTTTCGTCTTTTGTTTACTTTGTACATTGAGCAAGATACTGACTAGTATTATTTTTCGGCTCGCTCTAAGAAGAAATTTCTAGGTAAGGTTCCTTCTTCCATCAAGCGATGGAAAAGTAAATTCTTTCTTGTGAGTAGTAAGTCCGAGTGGGATGTTCGGACTAAATGGGAAGTTCCTTAGACAGACAATATTTGTGAGCAGTGGATTACGACTGACGTGAAGTCTCTGTTTGAAAGTTTTAAAGGGATTTCCGGGGTTTCTGTGGATACTTATTTGACGAAGGAAATCCTTCTGAGATGTCGTTTGTTTGTAGCTGCTAGTAGGACTTGTTTGTACTTTTATTCTGTAAGTTTCGAGTTTTAGTGATGATGGGTTTTAGTCATGCTTTTGTAGGGGAACTGATGGGTGATTTGGGTCTTGCGAAGGGTATTCTAGAGGATCTCAAAGGCGTTGTTGAAGCTCCTTTACCGCGAGGACGGAAGAAGAAGGAAGATACTTCTAGGAAGGAAAAAAAAGGGAAAGGACCTCTAGAGAGGAGAGGAAGAAACGGAAGGAGGGGAGGAAGGATGATGTCTTTTCCGAGGCAAAAAGAGCTAAGAACGATCCTGTTATGGGGCTCTCCAAGAAGGAGGAGAGAAAAAAGAAAGACAAATATGTGGATGAATTGGGTCGGAAAATCATTGAAGACTGGGTGAGTTCACCCAGTCAAGAGGTTATTCCTAGTCTTCCGGTCATGGCCCCTTCTGTTTCCGGGGATCCTCCTTCCCCCGAGAATACCGGGGCCTTGAGTCAAGTTCTACGAAGGTCATCGCGCACTACACGGGAAACCTCCCCGGAAGGGTTGCTTTAAATTCCTGTCCGATCGACTGTCAGAGTGCTTTATGGCGCTTTGTCGTTTTGGCCGAATTTGGTCTCATAGGAGATATTTTCTGTACTTTTGGTCTGCTGTGATTTTATTCAGTTTTGTCAGAAGGAAGGTGGGTATTTCATTTCTATTTTTCTGTCAAGGGGGAGGTTTTTGGGGAGATGGAGTAGAAGGCCGGATTAGTAACAGGTGTTTGGCTCGGAATACTGCAAGTGGTTGGAGGGGGTTGTGCCACGCGTTGTAAGAGATTGATGACACGTAACATTCAATAGGTTCTCAAACATTGAAATATTCATTCAAGTATAGAAATCCATACAAGCAAGATTAAGCATAATTCCGTAGGTTCATCATGCCCAAGTATCTAACAAGTTAGTTCCCCATTAAAGTGGAACACAAATCCAATACAATCAAAGAGGAAAAGATAATAATCATGATAGTAAACACTTTTCCCTCCACCGTTGGCAATGACCGTTGGCGATGACCGTTGGTGGTGTCCCTTCAGTTCTTGCCTTCCTCTCTTTTCTCCAAAGTCTTCAATGATGCCATAATCTCCAAGATAGAGAGAAGGTTCGGAGCCTCCAAGGGGAAGATGATGTTCAAGATCCAAAAGCCCCTTCTCTAAACCGTAAATCGACTATTTACAGGGTTCACACTAATACAGATTGTTAGCAACCCAATCTTTCATTTTCGGACTCAAATCAGCATAAAATTGGGTTAACTCGAATCTGGGCGCGAGGCATACGGGCACTCTTTTGGTGGTATGCTTGCCCGCACACAGTTCCCCAGGTTACACCATTGGTGATACGGCCGTGTGCTTGCCCGTGTAGCTCTCTGTATATTGGGGACATGTGTACTCATAACCTCCATACGGCTGCTTACAATCTTAAGCATGCCTGTATCTTTATCATACGGGCGCTTACGGCTGTAAGCTGGCCCGTACGACTTCAGTAAAAATGATAATAGCTTCGATTTGATCTATATTTCTCATGTTTCGCTCTTGAAGCTCTCTTGTGCCTTGAAAATAAGAATTAACACAAATTAAGCATCAATGGGCAAGAATTACTTGAAATCGCATGAATAATGTACAATGAATTGATATAAAAACATGATCAATTGAACGTTTATCACAAATATCCCCATACTTAAGCATTTTCTTGTCATCAAGCGAACAAAGAAATAAAATTTTAAAAGATGATAAGCGTTCAACCTCAAGCTAAAGCATTAACATTCTGTTGTACTCTTAGAATTCACCATTGATAATTGCATTTTCTTATTTCAATACCTTGAACTTAGATAGATTTCACGACGTAATTTAAAATCACCTTAGATGAGGGTTTCACTCAACTTACCATGTTCCCGAGTTTTACAGTGGCAAGTATACCTTCAGGAGACTTTATAGGTTCCTTGAGGTCTTAAGTATGAAACAACCAGCCCTTAAGAAAAAGTAAAACATTCTCTTTTTTCTTTTCGCTTCAAATTTTTTTTTTTCATAAATCCTTGTAGGGCACCTCTAATAGATCTCCCTTTTCGAGAGATGCACATGCTGGTTAGGCAGCGAAGCACCCAACTACTCAAATGATTACAACTCTACATATACATGCTCATGCTCACAAGTGACTTTTTAGCTTGAGAGACACTCTTATTAGGAGTCAGAAACCTGAGTTTACTTCGTCACCAAGAGTAGAGGAACACTATCTTGGTTCTTATTTTCAAAATCTCTATATACAAAAATTTATTCATTATGTACAATTCTACTTGCAAAGGCTAGAAGTTTGAACTAGTGCCACGAAAACTCTTGGACACATTGAAGGTAATACTTAACAATCTAAATCAAAGAAACATGATCATGGGTTGTCTAATATCACTAGGATATGATTGATAGTCATGATGATTTTCTTGAAATGTCCAAGATGTTTCATGGGAAAAATTAAAAATTTTGCTCAAATGGTGCAGACTAAGAGTAAAACAAAATTGAATACAATCAACATACCGCCATTGGTGTACACTGAACATGTAAATGATTTGCAATGAATTTCATAGGAAACTATCCCGACAATTATAGATTTGCAATGATTATTATATGTACCCATTCCCACGCTTAAAAATTACATTGTCCCCAAAGCTAACAATAAAGCATGTAAATGATAAGAATAGAATAAAATAATAGGATACGGGCAAACTGAAACTTCCCCGATTCATTTGGGGATTATGTCCAATTCCTTGAGTGAGATAATAGAGCATTCATCCACAATTTTAGAAATACACTGCAAGCATCAAAGAGAGTCAAGACACAAGATCCCAAAAAAAAGAAAAAATATAGGATAAAGAGCGGAGTCTCAACTGATAATGGAGGGGAAAGTACAAAAGGGTAGCAGGGTGAAACCCATGCTAAGTAAATAAAGGAAAGAAAAGTGTGATACAACTCCCAAAAATCCTGCTCAGTGCGAACTAGAGGAGGAAACAATGTGGGTAGCGTGTGCTAAACTCTCGGGTGCTGCTACTAGTGCTGGGGTGGCAAAGTGGGGCTCCCGAGGCGAGGGGTGAGGTGATTGGTGCATGTGCGGTGATATGGAAGAAGTATATATAGAAGCTACCACCGCAGGTGATCCCCTTTGTTGGCGCAGTGTGTATATGATCTGTTCGAACTCCCATCGGAGCGACTCAAACTACTCCTTCGCCCGTTGGTCGGCATGTGATAGCTGCAACAATGTTGCGCGAAGGTGACGATGCTCCTCCTCGAGTCACCGGTGAGAATCACTGATGCGAGGAAGCTTCTGACATCGTCTGCTGTCCTGCCTGAATCGCCTCGAGCAAAGTGATAAGCTGTAGGTGGCTCAGACTGGTAGGTCGAGGAGGGGTAGCGAAAGATGGTCCCTTTAAGGGAAATGGAGCTAGGGCTTGGGGCTCCCCCTTGTAAGAGACTGGCTCCGGCTTGCGCTCGCTGCCCAAGAAGATACGTCCTCGTTGCATCCGAGTGACGAAAAGCTAAGGGGATGCATCACGTGGATCTAGTGAGGTCGGGGATGGAGGGCAACTAGACTTATGCCATGCAAAAGGTGAATGATATAAGCGCCGGCATGAATCAACTTGAGCTTCTCCAGCGACCCTTGGTGGGTGATGTAATCTGCAAGGAAATGGCCGAGGTGGATAGGGACTCGCTAGGCTAAGCTGTAGATCCAAAGAGATCAGGAACGGTAAAGCGGCCAATGTTGTCATCTCTCCCCGCGATCAATCTAGTGAGAGCCTGGATGTAAGGGTCGATCGGATCAGAAAGGCGAGACGCCTTATTCGGCTTTGTAGTGGACACTCGGGAGACCTGGCGCCAGTAGATGGCAAAAGATGTGTGCACCGAGAAGTCAACAACCACCTCCCGATACTCATCCGTATCTGTATAATCCTTGTCATACAATCGAGGTAGACGGAGAAGTCGGTAATGCTGAGCTGCCGCAATAAGCCATGGACCTTGAATCTGATGGCATTTCGGATCTCGACAGTGAAATGGCTCATATCAACCTCAAAGTTGCTCAGGACCTCTAATGTCATATCGTGGTATACTGGCTTGGAGATAGTGAATGTTGGGTCCAATCCGCCGAATGTGATCAAGCTTCACAGCTCCTCCTCGATCTCGAGCTCACGGAGCATCGTCCAATCGATGTAACGTGTGAGACCGAATTCCTTCTGAGAGAGGATGTCGTAGCTCTCCTAATAGCGCTCCTGAAGGAAACTGGGACCCGAAGAGGAGGGCTGCTCGATCCTCTTCTTCTTAACACCCTTGCCGCCTACTTGCTTTGTTCAGCCCATATCTACAATTATATATGGAGTAGGATCAATTTTAACTAAATGTCTCATTTGCAGAGAACAGGATACAGGATAACATATGGGCAAGCTTACGGGCATATGTATACCCGTATGGTCGTCATACGAATGCTTATGTCAGTAAGCTAGCCCGTAAGCACGTCGTAGAGCCTACAGTTACGAGTACGGGCGTATGATGACACAAATCAAGAAACATGCAAAAGAATGAGGTGAAATGTTAACCTTGGCATATTAAAGGGCATCTATACATGGTTGTGCTTTAAATGGACTCAAGATTGAAAAGAATCTCTTTTAGAAAAGACCTAAAACCCTAGAGGAGATGGTAATGAAATCAGAATGGTTTTTACCTTGAGTGCGCCCTAGAGCCCTAAGCAATCGGTCTGGCGAGAGAGGAAGAAGAAGAAAGGACGAGCGAGAGTACTGCCACTTGAAAGAGATGAATCTGAAAGGGAGTGTGGGTAGCCCCTGTAGAAAGGAATATGAATGGTCACGCCCGTAAATGTGCCTTTTCACATAGCATATAGGCCATCGTATGGATGTAAGCTCACCGTATGAGATGTTACAGGCATATGTAGCAATGAGTAGATATTGAAATAGCGAGCATACGGGCCGACACAGCCGTATCCTTGACCGCATGTTTTCTTGAGTAGTGCATTGAAAATGATTCCCTTGATATTCCATTCTAATTCCTCTTGATGTCCCTTCCTCATTCTTTCTAAGCTATGAGGTGTAACCTGTTGGCTTAAGATAGATCATTTATGAGAGATTAGAGGGATTTATCAGTTCTTTTAAAATGATAGCTAACTACTCTAGACAAAAACTATGAAACTCTTAGAGAAGAAATTTTTTTTTTTTTTGGCTTAAAGCCACTAATGGTCCCTGTATTATAGCACTTTGTTCAATTCCAGTCCTCTACTTTATCAATATTCAATATGTTCTTGTACTTTATGTATTTTGTTCAATACATTCCATGGTGCTGACATGGCAGCTGATTTTCAGTCCTGTACTTTTGTATTTGTTTAATATGGTGCCTGTACTTTGCGTATTTGTTCAATACGGTGCCTGTACTTTGTGTATTTGCTCAATACAATCCAAACGTGCTGACAAGTGCAATGAATTGTCTATACTTCATATATTCCAAATAAGCTGCCACGTTAAAAATAGTGGATTGTATTGAACAAAATACATAAAGTACAGGACCGTATTGAACATTGATAAAGTAGAGGACTGGAATTAAACAAAGTGCTATAGTACAGGGACCATTAGTGGCTTTAAGCCTTTTTTTTTTAAACTTGGGTTGCCTCCCAAGAAGAGCTTGTTTAATGTCACTAACTTGACATTCTTCTTGTCATGTTCAAGGTGGATCAAATCCGTGAATCCCAGCATGGATTTTCCCCTTGAAACAATTTCCAAACAAGGAGAACCCTAAGCAGGTGTATATGGGGGATTCATCAATTTGGGCAAGTGATGGATTTCTTGCATTACCATGGAAGGGGGTCTCTTTATTAGTCTTCTACTTGTCTTTTCCTTCAAGAATAATGGTTGGAAAAATAATTTCCTTGATCCCTTATCCTTCTTCTTTGCTTGCCCTTTCTTGCTCTCCTTGGAAAAATCAAAGGTTGCTTTCCACAAAATGCTCCGTCTCATCATCTAGTTATAAATATTCTTCGAGTGGATCAGTTTGCAACAAAATGCAACTCTCAGAGATTAGTTCAAGATCATCAATGAAGTAAGCTTTATCATCATGATCCAATATGTGCCGCATTGTTGTAGGAAGCTTTAGTTAAACTATGCTATCACCGACTCTTAAAGACATCTTTCCTTCAACGTGATCTTATAAGGCTTTTGCAGTAGCCAAAAATGGTCTTCCTAAGATGATGGGTACTTTAACATCATCGTCAATGTCTAGTAATACAAAATCAGCAGGGAATACAAGCTTGTCTACTCTTACAAAACCATCTAATGCCATTCCTCGTGGTTTCTTCACGGATCGATCGGCGAGTTGAATAGTTATTTTTGTGGTTTTGGGTTCTTCTAGGCCAAGCTTCATGAATAGCCTATAAGGCATGACGTTGATGCTAGCATCTGAATTAGCCAAAGCACTCTCTTCCACTCCATCCCCAATAATACAAGGGATTGCCATGCTCCCTAGGTCCTTTAACTTTCTTGGCGGGTTGGTTTGGAGTATTGCTGAGCATTGAGAGTTCAAATTTACTGCTGCGACTTCTTCCAGTTTCCTCTTGTTGGTTAACAGCTCCTTCATGTACTTGGCGTATGTAGGTATTTGAGAAAGTACATCAACTATAGGTACGCTCACATGTAGTTGCTTAATTGTCTCCAAGAATTTCTTGAAATGTGCATCGTCCTTTGTTTTCTTCAATCTTTCAGGATAGGGAACTCTAGGTTGGTACTCAGGAATCGGTGTGGTTTCCATTCCCTTGCCCTTTTCTTAATATTCTTCAACCACGCTCTCCTTAAATCTAGATGATTCACCAGTTTCCACCTAGGTGGTAATCTTGTCAGGCTTTCTGAATAACATCTCCACTTCCTTACCATTTCTAATCATGATAGCCTTTAAATCCCCGTGGGGGTTTTCCTCGGTATTGCTTAGTAGGCTTCCTTAAGGCCTCTTTGATGAGTTTTTAGCTAATTGCCCAACTTGATTTGCCAGACCTTGAATGCTTGCTTCAATGTTTCGCATCATTGTATCTACCGACTCAAATTTTGAATTTGTGTCCATCATGAACTTAGCTATAACATCCTCAATGATTGGTTTGGGTTATAGAGGTCTTGGAGCTAAGGAATTAAATCGTGGAGGAGTTGCTAATCCTTGGATATTACCATATATAGGACAACCTCGAATGACTCCAGTTAGGCATATAAGATCAAAATTGGATACCTTGAGGACTTTGGTTGCCTATATATTGAACTTGTTCCATGAGGGTCACTTTCACATTTGTAATCAGGCATTTTAATGAATCGTGCCCTCCTCCACAAGTACCGCATAAGATAGCTGCAACTGAACTTGAAGATCCTTCTAATGTAACTAATGCTTAGACCGCAAGTATAAGGCTCTTACCAAGTAATAAAGTAGACTTTGAATAACGGATGTCGAACCTACAGGGAACTAGACCACTAGTTGTATCTAATTATCTACTATCTAAACTATCCAAAGGTTGATGGTTTACTAATCTAATTACTAAAAAGGAAATTGGCTTAAGAACACTTAGTGAGAATAGTGATGGCAATCAATCGGGGAAGAGAGATAGTCGGGCATTGAATCCCCTCAGGATATTTATAGATTGGGACAAGTATAGATTTCATATTAATGACTATGAGGTATGGACCATGAATTCCAACAATGCTTTCACACCCTCTTTCGAGGCGAGTTACTAATCTACACTCGTGAGTAGTTCTAGGGAACACATAATCTTGGAAGAGTTATGGGAATAATCTATTTTACAGAGTCTCTCTTCTAAATACCCGATCTCTCGGCATGTTCATTACTCGCACCTATTGAAGTAGATATATAGGGTATATCTGAGAACGTTATTGTCTACACCTTCTTTAGATCTATATTTGACACTTAGATCTGTCCCAACGTAAAGCATGAATACCATACATAACATTCAATAGGTTCTCAAACATTAAAATATTCATTCAAATATAGAAATCCATACAAACAAGATTAAGCATAAATCCGAAGGTTCATCATGCCCATGTATCTAACAAGTTAGTTCCCCATTAAGGGGAACACAAATCTAATACAATCAAAGAGGAAAAGATAAGAATCATGATAAGAAACACTTTTCCCTTCACTGTTGGCGATGACCGTTGGCAGTGTCCCTTCAATGCTTGCCTTCCTCCCTTTGCTCAAAAGTCTTCAATGATGCCCTAATCTCCAAGATGGAGAGAAGGTTAGGAGCCTCCAAGGGGATGATGATGTTCAAGATCCAAAATCCCCTTCTCAAAACCCTAAATGGGCTATTTATAGCGTTCAGACTAATACAGATGATTAACAACCCAATCCCCCATATTCATACTCAAATCAACATAAAATTTGGTTAACTTAGGTCTGGGCGCGAGGCATACGGGGGCTCTTACGGCTGTATGCTTACCCATATGCAGTTCACTAGGTTACACGGTTGGTGATACGACTATGTGCTTGCCCATGTAGCTCTTTATATATTGGGGAGATGTGTGCTCAGAATCTTCATAGAGGTGCTTATGATTGTAAGCATGCCCACATCTTTATCATACGGGCTCTTACGACCGTAAGCTAGCACGTATGGCTTCAGTAAACCTAATAATAGCTTCAATTAGATCTGTATTTCTTTTGTTTCGCTCTCGAAGCTCTCTAGTGCCCTCAAAATAAGAATTAACACGAATTAACTATCAATGGGTAAGAATTACTCTAAATCGCATGAATAATGTAAATGAATTGATATAAAAACATGAACATTTAAACGCATATCAATACCCATAAGGTAAATGGACAACGCCTGAAGCCCTATATAGTGAGTAACTTCCCCTCGAACAAAGAGGAGGAAAAGATCTACTTGTTCGACCCATATTAGTCTCATCAGATGTGTCAAGCTATTGACGAAAAACAAGCGCTTCTTAGGAAGCAACCCAAGTTCCGTTAGTCTTCTAGTTATTGTTTTAGGATTTAAGAAAGGTATAATCATGGTAAACTATCCTATTTGATAGTGCTTTCAAAACTTTTTGTGGTTCCTAAGTATTCGGCAATCAAATCTTTGTCTATGGAGTCATTAATACATAGGTCTAGGAGAAACCTAAAAGAAGGATAGAGCTATGAAGAAACAAAGAGATACATCGGTCAAGACATCGCAGTGCACTACTCGGGAATTCCAACTTACATAAGCAAAAATTCCTCACGCCCTTGCGTCCAACTGTGCACAACTCCGGAAATACAAGATACAAGCAAGTCAGTTATACACAGCCGTATAGCCAATTTGCCCGGGAGTGCACTATAGAGCTGCGTAATAGAGAAATGCATGAGCATCCATAAGTCTATGCACTAGACTTTATGGGGCATGTGGACTGGAAACGTAGAATTTAAAATTGCAACTATTACGACGCTACAAGCATATCTTTATCTGATTTCATCCGACCCTATTCCAATGCAACTCAAAATCCTACTCTAAGTTAATATCAGCCTTTCATCCATAAAAAGCATTATGAGTGGCAAGATCACATACTCCTCATCAAGCACAAACAATTTCGCTTTTGCAAAACCACCAGTATGCCTACCTAAAAGCAATTCACATCAGGCCGACCACCAAGAAAGAAGAGATGAGAAAGAAACCATGATCCCTCTCACCAAGAGCTCCGAGAGTTAGCATCTCGCCAAAGGTACGCTCGACTACAACAACGGAAATTTTGTGAATTTCGGACTATTGATTGGGATATCCTCAAGGAAATGGGTCTCACCGATGAAGTCCAACAACTTCCAGCTATAGGAGCATGGGATCGCCTCTTGTCAAGAAAAGAGGCAACATATTGAGAGCTAACACCGGAGGTGCTATCTATAATAACAATCATCAAGGGAGCAGTCTCCAAGCATCGACAAGATTAGTGCGGATACACTACGATCGATGCGGATGGTGCAAGCCACACGCACATCTTAAGGGATCAAACACTCGACCACAACCCCACCTGAGCCCACAGTACCCACTGAGCCGCCAGAGCCTCGGGATCTAGGAGCCTTAACTATTCCTAGCATAGCACCTCCGCCAACATCACCAGAGCTTACTCAGACGGATAGAGATTCCCTACGTCTATGGCTGGTAGGCGCCACCCACCTACTGCTCAAGCGCCATGAGATTCAGTATCCACCCCCACCACTAGCACCAACACCCACCACAGGACACACAGGGGTGGCAGTAGGAGATGTGGCCGATGGAGAGGACTCCAACGATGACACTGCCGATAGCGACGACATGGAGGACTTTGGCATATGAGCATCACCTTTATCTTTTATTTTTTTTTATTACCACTTTTGTATTTTCTTTTTTATTTTTTTCCATTTGTTTATAAAAGGATTTAGTCTTTTTATATGCTATGGAGCCTCACTTTTTGTGCCTTCAATATTCTCAGGATAAGTTGAAATTAACACTTGGCAGGAAACACAACGAAAAGGACTAGACACACATGTCTCATACTGAGCTAAGTTCATATTTTT
Source organism: Dioscorea zingiberensis (assembly GCA_026586065.1). Taxonomy (NCBI): domain Eukaryota; kingdom Viridiplantae; phylum Streptophyta; class Magnoliopsida; order Dioscoreales; family Dioscoreaceae; genus Dioscorea; species Dioscorea zingiberensis. The sequence goes on along the minus strand of CM048825.1, from coordinate 13,013,263 downwards.
TCTCTCATCTTGTTTTCGATAACATTAGTACTGTTAAGCCTAATACTTAAGCTTATACCGCAAGTGCATGAGTTGTACCAAGTAGTAAAGTGGACTATGAAAGTAGGATGTCGAACCCAATGACCGAGACACTAGTACTAACTCTTCCTCTATTATCTAGTAAAAACAAAGATTGGTGAAGATTTAATGTAATCTAAATTGTAATTCTATAAAATAAGATAAAATGGGATGTGATGAAATAGCGAGGGCAATCAATTAGGAAAGGAGGTATCCGAGCAAGTATTCCCCTCGGGTTCTTTCTAGATAATGATAAGTATGGATTCCTAATTCAAGAAGGCTAGTTCATGGACCAAGAATTCCTACAATGCTTTCACACCCTCTGTCGAGGCGAGTTACGAATCTAATTTCATTAATTCGTTCTAGGGAACACATAATCGTGGAAGAGTTGTGGGAATAATCAGTCTTAAAGAGTCTCTCACCTAAACACCCGATCTCTCTGTCGCAATGTACAACATCAATACCATACAATACATCCAATAGGTTCTCCAACATTAAGACATTCATTTAATTATAGAAATCCATAAAAAGTAAATCAAAGTTCACACATAGACCCAAGGGATCAACAATGCCCAAATACCTAAATGATTAGTTCCCCATCAAAGCTGATTACAAATCTAATGCAAATAAAGGTGAAAACATAAATATAATAACAAATAAACTGCCTCTGATATTTTCTTTATTATTGGTGCTGCAAATCCTCCTCCAAACCTCGCCGATGAGAAACCTTGATGATGAAGCTTGATGCCCTAGTTGATGGTGTGTGGGAGAGATGATGATGATGACCCAAGGAGTAGACCCCAAAGGGGATAGTCCAAAGATAACCAAAAACCTTAAGTTCTCATGTCTATATAGGGTTTACAATGATAGGAAAGTGTATACCACGTGTTGGGTTTGTATTGGTCAAATTCGGGCTAAAAAATAATGAAAATCAGGCCAAAAAATTCCTCGTACAAGCGTCCGTGTGGGCGCATGCGTGCACACACAAGTGTCAGGAATTACTGTAACAACACTGCCCGGGGTACTGTGCGTGTACATGAGGGCCCGTAACTTCTCGGGTGAATTGTAAATCCGTTTTTTTACTGTAGCTACAGCCAAGTCTGCACAGGCTTAATCAAGCGTTCGATCAGATGACTATTGCTCATCGGATTGACCTGAAATTTTAACTGAGTATTCCAGAATTATTGATCTTCAATCTGAATCGGGGATATTTGATTTAGAGTCCTGCAACTCTTGTAATAAAATTCTGATCTTTGCTGCTCTTTTAGAATTTCTACAATGTCTCAAGTCGATTTCTATTTCACGTCAAATGATGTCCAATTTCTTCCTTTTGATGATTAAGGCTCTCGCCCTGTAAATGAGAATTAACATAAATTAAGTAGCGATGGGCTAAAAGTTCACCAAATCACATGCATAGTATACAAGAATATGGTATAAAAGTATGGTGAATTGAACACTTATCAAACATTTTCTTTTTAGTGCATATATTGTGTGTATTGGGGACAATGCAGAATTTAAGTGTGGGGGAGGGATTAAGTATTAGGAAATTATATTGTTTATGATTATTCCTGATCTAACATGATCTACTAGCAAATTAATGGGAGTCGTCTTTTGTGTCTAGGTCATCATTAGTGTTGGGGACTAATTTTTTCAAAAGTATGCTATATAATTTTGCCTTTATCAGGAATTTCACAAAATTTTGAGCACAAACCCTAACTGTATTGTCACTTGATGCGTTCTAACCGCAAGTGTTCGGGTCGGATCAAGTAATAAAGTGGACTAGAAGTCGGGTTATCGATCCTCAGGGAGAAGGAAATACTAGTACTGTCTATTTGTCTATTATCTAATCGATCGGAAATTGGGTGACTATCAACTAAATCTAAACCTAGAACTTAGAAATTGAAATTGCACAATCGCTTAGTACTTGGAGAAATTCAATCAAGAAAGGGATACTTGGGTGTTCGAATGCCCTTTGGATTTGATGATATTAATTAGTGTGATCTATGTCAATACTTGATAATTCATTGGCCAAAGGTGCCAAATGTGCTTTCACTCTCTCCACCAGAGATGAGTTACTAATCTAATATTCTCACCGATGATATCTCGACCTAATTTGGGAAGATTAGGGGAATAAACAATATGAAAGAATCACCCTCCTTAGTACCCGGGCTCCCGGTGTACTCCTAATCCTCTCTATTGGAGAAAGTCTATAGGTGGGGAGGCATTCGCATCTTCCCCAATATGGACGACAAATAGTCTTTCCGGGCTCTGGCAATGTAGAGAGACTAATACCTCAATACAAATCATCCAATAGACCTAATGGAACCATACAAGCAATCAACATAGAAACACTAATTTAATTAAAATAGCATCCAAAGGTTCATCTACACCCAAGCATCAAGAAATTAGCCCTCCATCAATGGAGGGCAACAATCCACAATAATGAAGGAAGATGAAAACATGAATCTCAAATTAGAAAAAATCCCTATTGATGAAAGTAGGTGGATCCTTCGCTTGGTCGCCCTTCCTTCTTGCCTTCTAGAGCTTCGAGGTGAGGAACCACTCCGGTGCCCTCTCCTCCAAGTTGGGGAAGAAGATGATGATGAGACTCCTCCTCTAGCTCTCTCTTTCTCTCCAAGGTCTTCTAATCAAGAAGCAAGCTCCCCAAAACTTACTTAGGCTTTCCCTTTTATAGTTGACACAAGGGTTTTCGGGTTCTTTTCCGTTTCTTCCCCTGAGCGGATCAAATCGTCGCTGGAGACTTACGCCTTACGGACTCCCATACGTGTCCGTATGACTTCAATGGTAGTGGTATACGGGGCTCTGTCAGTCCGTATGGGACCCCGTATGGACTCATACGAGGTCTCATACGAGGTTGGAGTGGAGGCCATCTCAGCCCAGGTTCATACGGGTCCATGTGGTACCCCGTATAACCTGGTCTTTACTCTCTTTAGTCCTGTTTTAGCCCGAAATTTTCTCCAAATGCTTCTTTTTCTCCGGAGTCTCCATACTTTGCCCTGTTCACAAAAATAAACCCTTTTTTAAGTATCGGTGGGCTGAAACTCCTCTAAAACTCATAATGAGCATGCATAATATGATACGAAATATAGGTTATGTTACGGATATATTTGGTAAGACGCGTGTCATCGACCTGAATGGCCACCTGTCATACACAGAACTGTGTCCCTTTGGCCGCGCGGCAATATCACCAAATATCCTAGTATAATTCCGTTCGGCAAATAAAAATGAGGGTTCAATCCTACAAGCAAGTCCGTCGGAATTATAGCAACCTTCTTATCCACAAGGTGTGAGGGTCTCATAAGGTGCTTATAGCCACCTAGGGAAGAAAATATCTAACGCCTCTACAGTAAGTAGATCTTATCTACTTACCTCTACAGTAGACAGATATTTTCTACTTACCTACGTAGTACCTACGCAGTAGGCAGATATTTTATTACCACCTTAGGAGATATTTACTCACCGCCTTACCCACCGCCTTTCCTAAACCGCCTTTAAGTTGCTATAAAAGAGGAGCAATGATAGAAAGAAAAAAGAAGAAAAATCAACTAACTTATGTCTAAGACTTCCTTCTCGCCAGCTTTCTGACTTAAGCATCGGAGTTTAATCCGGGCAGAAAGGCCCAATTCCGATCCCTCCCTTCACCCTTTACAGATTCACCCCAAAGCGAAGAGCTGATAATTCCGATCGGAATTCCAAAACACTCTCCGTGTTCCCTGTTCAGAAGCTGAAGTAAGCGTCCACACCAACTATAAATTTCAACCGTTTGTCAAAGGCTGAGACCAGATCACGAGGCATCACGAGGCAACAGTAGCCAAAGCGTGAGGTGGACTAGTTTTTGGCATCAATAGTTTGGCGCCGTCCGGGGGGACCCTTACAAAAAGCCAAATGATTACTACCAGAAGATCAAAAGGAATCCAAGAACAAGGAGCACCTAGTAATACCGACGTACCCGGTGAAATCCGGCGAGATGAGGAGAATCTGTTGGAAAACTCACCCATCTTGCCTCCATCGGAAAACCCACCCATCTTACCTCAATCGGAAAATCCAGCCATGTTATCCCAGGGACCCGTCCCGGAATTTTATCTTGACATGCAGCAGCAATTAGAGCAGTTAGCTCAAGCTGTTCATACTTTGACTCATCCGTCACTTCCTCCCACACGAACTCCACCAAATGTGCCAACAGCCCCACTAGCCAATTCCGAAAGTAGAGGGAGGACAAGGACTCGCACCCATGGAGAAAGAAGGGAGAGAACCGCCTTCTCAGCTAGTTCAGAACCTCTCTCCGTTCGACGTCGAGAGCAAGCTGCCACAAGAACAGAACGACATACAAGAACGGAACGGACAAGAACAGAACGGAATAGTCCATCCGCTCCTACTGTTGACAGAAGAACACTGGGACAAGACCCGCCTCGTGGAAGACAGAAATCCGAACGGCATGTTCTCAACATATGCTCGCCCTTTATCAAGGAAATATTGGAGGAGCAAGTTCTTGATAGTTTCCGACCACCTGCTATGATTGCATATGAGGGCAAAACCGATCCGTCTTGTCACCTAAAGTCCTTCCGATCGAAGATGCTGCTTTCTGGAATTACCGACGCTCGTATGTGCCGAGCTTTTCCTGCTACTTTAGAGGGAAAAGCGCAAGACTGGTTTGTCGATCTTCCATCTAGCATGATTCCTTCGTTTCAAGTTTTAGCAGATCGCTTTTTAGCTTATTTTGCTAATTACTCAAAGCAAAAGAAAACTCCGTCTACCCTTATGCGCGTTAAGCAACGAGGGGGTGAAACACTCCAAGCCTATTTAAACTGTTTTATAGATGAAGCCGCAAATATTGCGGACCTTATCCCGAGCATGGCTGTAACTATCCTGATGGAGGGTTTGCTAGAATCCCATTTTCGTTTTTCCCTCACTTTGGATCCGCCAAAAACCATCCCCGCCCTCATGGTCCATGCCCAAAAGTATATCAATTCTGATGAAATTTATACGGGCTGGGAAGAAGAGGCTCGACGTGTCTCTGCGGAAATCCAGAAGGGAAAAGCCCATCAAAATGTCAATAGAAGGCCCACAGAAATCCGAAAGGAGGGAGGATCGCACAAGACCTTAAGGATGAGAAGAGAGGTCTGGAAACTTCAACACGCCCACAGCAACATATGCTACAACCAAGAGAATCTGCAAAAGAAGGGAAAATTGTCAGATACAATCACCATACCCCACTAAATCAGACCCGAAGCCATATTCTTATGCAAATCCAGGATCAACAACTCTTGACATGGCTAGAACCTGCAAAGAATCCCGAACGGCAAAAGAACAGCAAAAGATATTGCAAGTTTCGTCAAGCTAGAGGACATGACACAGAATAATGCACCCATTTGATGAACGCGATAGAAGATGTAGTTAGAAGGGGACAATTGGAGCAGTATATCAATATTGAGGTCCAAGAGGAGCCTGAAACTTCACAGCTTGATTAGAAAAAGGGGAGATGGTCGGATTTATTAGCGGTGGTCCTGGGTGTGGTGGTGAAAGTTCCGCCTCTCGAAAAAGTAATGCCCGAATGGTGGGAGTTGCGCAGGAAACAGAAGCGCCACAAAGAAGGTCTTGGCCTATGTCCCCCATCATTTTTTATGACAACGATATCAGCAGGGTTCGCCACCCTCATGACGACGCCTTGGTCATCGCCATCATGGTTTCTAGCTTCCAAATGAAAAGAGTTCTGGTAGACAGTGGAAGTTCCGTGGATATTCTTTTACGGGCGCCTTGAAAGAATGAGATGCGATCACGGACAACTTGCTCCCCGTAAAATCATCTTTAGTGGGATTTTTCGGAGGGGTGGTACAACCAGAAGGAATGATCATGTTGCAGTTACAATAGGGAATTCGCCAAGATCATCAACAGTGACAACAAATTTTCTAGTTGTACGCTGTGCTTCAAGTTACAATGTGATTCTTGGTAGGCCAACCCTCAACGCCTTGAAAGCAATAATTTCCACTTACCATCTTCTCCTCAAATTTCCGACCGAGAGTGGCAGTGGAGAAGTAAGAGGGGATCAACCCTTGGCACGGCAATGTTATGTTTCAACTCTCAAAGGAAAAGTTCTAAATAAAGGCAAAACAAGAGTTTCGGAAGCCATGTTGATTAACAAAATAGCCGAACGAGAAGATGAAGAACTCCGCCCCACACCAGTTGAGGAATTGCTTACAGTTCCCCTAGACACAACTAGAGGGGAGCGTACGATGCGTATTGGTGCGAATTTGACAATAACACAACAAGAAAGTCTCATGACAGTACTAAGAACAAATTCTGATCTCTTCGCCTGGTCATCAGAAGACATGCCAGGCGTAAAGCGTGATGTCAGTGAACACCGTCTCAGCGTAGATTAGTCGTTCAAGCCTGTCAAACAAAAAAAGGAGGAATTCCACCTAGAAAGGCAGAAGGCTGCAGAAGAAGAAGTATCGACCCTTTTGAAGGCTGGATTCATCCGAGAGGTAAACTATCCTGACTGGTTGGCTAATGTGGTTCTAGTAAAGAAGCCGTCCGAAAAATGGAGAATGTGCGTGGATTTCACGGACCTAAATAAAGCTTGTCCAAAAGATTCATTCCCTCTACCTTCAATTGATGGCTTGGTTGATTCTACGGAGGGGCATGAGATGCTGAGTTTCTTAGATGCCTTCTCAGGCTAAAATCTAATCCGAATGGCTAAAGACGATGAAGAAAAAACATCCTTCATCACAAACAAAGGAACTTATTGCTATAAGGTAATGCCATTCGGTCTAAAGAATGCCGGAGCCACCTTCCAGAGGCTCATAAATACAGTCTTCAAGGAGCAAATTGGCAGAAATGTGGAAGCTTATGTGGATGACATCCTGGTGAAAAGCCGAAAAGCCGATGAACACCTGACGGATTTACAAGAGGCCTTTCTACCGCTTGGACTTATAACATGCGCCTAAATCCGAACAAGTGTGCTTTTTGTGTCCGATCAGGGAAATTTCTCGGATTTATATTGACTCAAAGAGGAATAGAAGCAAATCCGGAAAAGGTCAAAGCCATCCTTGATATGGGATCACTTAAAAGTCTTCAAGAGGTACAAGGGCTTAATGGACGCCTAGCAGCTCTTGGGCGATTTATCTCTAAAGCCGGAGAGAAAAACCTCCCACTCTTCCAAGCCTTGCGAAAAGCACCCAAAATGGAGTTGACAGAAGAATGTGAGAAAGCCTTTCAGGAGATTAATGATTATCTCCAATCGCCTCAATTGCTGGTTAAGCCCCAAGTAAGGGAAGAACTCTACATCTACTTGGCCGCTGCTCCTCGAGCTGTCAGTGCAGTTCTTTTGAGAGAAGACAATGGAATTCAGAAGCCAGTCTATTATACGAGTAAGATCCTTAACGACGCGGAGTCAAGGTACCTACCACTTGAAAAATTGGCTTTCATTCTTGTCACATCCTTACGTAGATTGAGGCCATATTCTCAGGCTCACAAAGTAACTGTATTGACTGACCAACCTTTAAAGCAAGTCCTCCATAAGCTTGAAAATTCCGGATGTTTAGCCAGGTGGGTAATAGAATTGGGTGAGTTTGATCTCACTTATAAACCCCGAACGGTAATCAAGGCTCAAGTGCTAGCAGATTTTATCGTGGAGTTGACCATTCCCACGAAGGGGGATGAACTCCCATCACAGGACCCAGAAGAAAGCCCAAGCATCCCATGGTCCTAATATGTTGATGGATCAGCAACTGAAGAAAAGCCATGAGCTGGCTTCGTCCTTTATTCTCCTTCTAAATGGAAAATTGCAATAGTGCTCAAGTTCCAATTCCGAGCGACCAATAATGAAGCCGAATATGAAGCCCTCATCGCTGGATTGCATTTGGCCCAGGGGCTTGGAATTCAACATCTGCATGTATATTCCGACTCACAGCTAGTCGTGAGCCACACATTGGGCAATTTGGAAGCGAAGGAGGAGAACATGATTAAATACCAGGCAGTGGTGAAAAAATAGTTCCACGCTTTGCTCATTTCCAGATCGAAAAAATCTGTCGAGCACAAAATGAAGAAGCTGATGCCTTATCTAAAAAAGCCACTGCACCCAACGGAGATACAGAATCCTCTTTCAAGCTACAATATCTTCCCACAAAAACTATTGAAGGGTTAAAAGGAGAAGTACAAAGTCTGTGAAGAGTCAAGTTGGATTGATCCCATTAGAAATTACCTGCAAGGCGGGACCTACACCATCCAACAAGACGGAAGCCAGACGGATTTCTTACAAATCCGCTCAGTACACTATCATTGGCGAAAATCTATACAAGAGGTCCTATACGCAACCCTTCTTACGGTGCTTGCATCCCACAGAAGCCCAGTATATCCTTCAAGAAATCCATGAAGGTATTGGAGGGGGGCATATAGGAGGCAAAGCCTTGAGTTACAAAGTCCTGCGACAAGGCTATTACTGGCCAACATTAACGCAAGATGCGGTGGCGTTAAGCGAAAATGTGATGCACATAGCGGCATTCCAAGATTCAAAGGCGACCACCAACCGCCACGCCAATTATCAGCCCTCGCTCGTTTGCTATCTGGGGAGTTGATCTTCTAGGGCCATTTCCTACTTCGACTCGACAAATGAAGTTTTTGATAGTGGCTATCGATTACTTCACCAAATGGGTAGAAGTTGAGCCCTTGGCCAAGATCACAGAGAAAGCTAGTTAGGGATTCTTGTGGCGAACCGTTATCTGTCGATTCGGAATTCCGGTCGCCTTTATTTTCGATAATGGGCGACAATTTGATAACAAGGCTTTCAAAAGCTTTTGTTCCGAGCTCGGAATTGAATCCAGGTTAACTTCCGTAACACATCCTCAAGCCAATGGCCAAGTAGAAGTGACAAATCGCACCTTGCTCCAAGCTCTCAAAACCCGGGTCTCCAAAAATGGAACTAACTGGGTTGAAGAAATTTCGAGCGCACTTTGGGCTTATAGGATAACCACAAGAACCCCCACAGGACAAACTCCATTCTCTCTTACTTATGGGGCAGAAGCTGTCATCCCTGCAGAAATAGAAATGCCTACCCTACGGACACAACAAACTTTCTCATCAGAAGAAAATGAGAAGAATCTCTGAGCGGAACTCGATTTACAGGAAGAGCAAAGAGAAACTGCGGAAACAAAGGCAACCATCTATCGCCAAAGAGTAAAAAGGTTCTATGACACAAAGGTGAAAAGAGTCTTCTTCCAAATCGGTGATCTGGTCTTAAGAGAAAATGAGTTCCAGGGAAACAAAAGCCGAACGGGGAAGCTAACTCCTAATTGGGAAGGCCCTTACGTCATACTGAGAATTGTCCGATCTGGAACCTATTATCGGGTGAATATGGAAGGAAAAACGCTCAAGCGTCCATTTCATGCTGAACACCTGCGACGCTACTATCAGTAAATCCTGTAGCCGTCTCTTAAATGTTTCATGAAATAAAGCTTAAGTCTTTCCCAAATGAAAATGAGGTGAAAATCCCATTCTACAAAAATGAGGTGAAAATCTCATTCCACAAAAATGAGGTGAAAATCCCATTCCTAAAAGATGAGTCGGAATTATCCTACAAGGATAAACAATAATTTTCATCCAGAAACAAGGGGCAAAAATCCCGATCGAAATATGAGGCCCCCTCTTTTGCCTTCGCCCTAAGCCGAGCGACCTTTTTTCTCTAAATTATCCGCTCGTTCAATTAAGCCTTACATTTCTTGCGAGTCGGATTTAGGGGTCTTCTGTCTGGAAGCCAAGTTTTCCTTAAGTGTGTCGCGCTCCCCTTTGAGTTCCTTTAACTCGGCCTGAATAACGGCGAGTTCAACAACCTTTAGCTTTAGATCCCAACGGGCTTCACCTCGCTCCTCTTAAGCGGATTTAAGTTCCTCTTTCAAACTGCCGGAGTCATCCTTTGATATTCTCCTCAGCAGTATGAAGAGAGCCCTCGGAAATAGTCAGCTTGGCAGCTAAATCATCTTTCTCTTTTTCCATAGCGGCCAACTGTTGAAGCCGCTCGGCCTTATCTTGCTCAAGGGCGCGGATAGCCGCGAGTTGTTCCTTCTCTTTTCCCTCCAAGACCGCCACCCTAGAACTTAATTGGGCAATTTCTGCCCTACTCGCTTCCATCTTGACAAAGATTGCCAACTCGATCCGCCCATTAAGCAGTCTATAGAGCAACAAATGAGTTCAAAACGATAATGCCGAATTAGGAAGTAGGAGAAATACAAGAATAGTTTTTACCAAAGATGGTAGAAGCGGAGAAGTTGGTAAGTGGCCTCTTCCTCCCAAACTCTCGGAGTTTAAATTGGAGAGTTGTTCGGGCCTCAAGGCCATTAAAATATTCTTTACGGACCCGGCATCTCGAAAAGGAATATCCTCAGAAGGTAATTCCTTTCGTTGAGTTGTCGGTCCCTTTAGGGCTAAGTCTGCCACCCTCAGTTTGTCCAAGAGGGCCGCTTCTCCTGCCTCCGCCTATAAAACAAGCCTAAAGTTAAAAATCCTTAGTAAAACCATAGATACTCTTAAGAAGTAGTTTCTCACCTCCATAAGGAGGATATCCTCTGGCCGACTGGAAGAAGGGCCCTCTGAAATTGGCGATAAAACTGGGCGGACTTCTTCCGGAGGTGACTTCGCCTGTTCTCTTATAATTCCGGGACCCGATGCGTCATCGAAATTCTTTCTCTTTGTCCTCCTCTCCTGGGAGGACCCAGCAGCAGGATCACGCTTGACCCTCTTTTTGGAAGAGTCAACGTCTTTTCTCTTCCTTTTCTTCTTCTCCTCCTTGGAAGCATCAGCGCCTGCGCTAGACGCCACCTCCTTCTTCTTTCGCCCACGAGGCAAGGGCGGATGCACTTCACCTTCGAAGGAGGCCAAGATGCCCTTAACGTAACTCAAATCCTCGTCCTCCATCGGATTTCCTGTAAAAATAAATTCCGAAGCAAGTTAGATATCGTGATTCAAGATTAAACTAAGTTAGATACACGAATAAATCCTACCGGCAGATACTATTAAACGACATTTAAGGAGGTTTTCCTTGGTCAAGAACTCATCCATGTAAACTTTGGATATTCCCGTCATGGACTTAAGAAGAACCTCCTCTTCTTTCGTCATCTCCTCACAAGTAATATCCGTGCGAGGAACCTCCCACTTGGTTCAGACATCCCACTCGGATTTACTTTTGACGAAGAAAAACTTACTCTTCCATCGCTTAATGGAAGAGGGGACTTTCCCTAGAAACTTTCTCCCAGAACGAGCCGAGAAATAATTCCAGTCGGCATTAGACTCTAAACAAAGACTAAACAACATACGAAACCAACGAACGGTCGGATTTACCCCGTAATTCTTAAAGACAATAACAAAACCGTTGAGCAACCTCTAAGAGTTCGGAGTTAGCTGTGAAGGACACAAACGATACTCTTCCAAAATCGCCTTAGCAAAATCAGAAAAAGGAAGCCTAAGGCGGCCCAATAATGCATCCTGATAGATGGCTATCTCCCCCTCCCTAGGAGACTCGCCCTTTTGCCGGAACAGGGAACCCTAACCTCAAAAAGAGTAGAATCTATCTCATATTTCTCAACCAAACAATCTATATCCTTCTGCCCAAGGAGGCTTATGAAGGTACCAGACCCCCTACCCATAGCCCTAGAAGCGAGATGAACACTACAAGAATCTGATGTATTAGCAACGGAAATTTAGAAACGGACTAATTCCGTTTCTAAATAGAAACGGATTAGAAACGGATTTTATATACGTTTCTAAAATAACAACGGATATATTATCCATTGTTATTTTAGAAACGGATATAAAATCCGTTTCTAATCCGTTGCTAAATAGAAACGGATATAAAATCCGTTTCTAATTTAGAAACGGATAGAAAATCCGTTGCTACTTTCGAAACGGATTTTAAATCCGTTTCTAAACTTAGAAACGGATTTTAAAATCCGTTTCTAAATAGTATTTATCATTATTTTTTTTAATTTTAATTTCTTTAGAAAATTCATTAAAAACCTTAAATATTTAAATAATAATAATAATAATGATTATTTAATAAATACATTTTTCAAATGGAATCGACAATATAAATACAACTTAATTAAATTTATAAATATTAAGTCATGTAATATATAATTCTTTAGAAATATATAAATTGTATGAATATAGTAATTTGTATATTAATATATAATTAGTTTTAAAAAATTGCATATAAATATGTCAAAAGTAAACATAGATTTTAAATCCATTTTGTTGACTAATCTCAATGGGATATATATATATATATATATATATATATATATATATATATATATATATATATATATATCCCATTGAGATTAGTCAACAAAATGGATTTAAAATATATATATATATATATATATATATATATATATATATATATATATATATATATGTTGATGCCAAAAACTGGTCTACGTCACGCTTTGGCCACTATTGCCTCGTGATATGGCCTCAGCTCTCGGTCAACGGTTAAAATTTATAGTTGGTGTGAACGCTTACTTCTGCTTACGAACAGGAAACGCGGAGAACATTATGAAAACTCCGGTCGGAATTACCCATGAGCGAACCTGTAAAAAAGGAGAGGGTAGTGAGCGGAATTGGGCCTCTCTGCCCGGATTCAGCTCCGATGCTTAAGTCAGAAAACTTGAGTAAAGAGTCTTTAATTTAGGCAATTCTCTGTGTCATGAGCTTTTTTTTGGATCCCCTTTCTTCTATTAACGCTCTCCTTTTATAGCACCTTAGAGGCGGTTCAGGAAAGGCAGTGGAATGAGGCGGTGAGTTAGGTAAATATCTTAAGGCGGTAGAAAAATATCTGCCACCTAACGCGTAGTTGCCACGCAGGCAAAACGGGGTAGATATCTGCCCACTGTAGCAAGTGGATAAGGCCTACTTACTGTAGGGGGGTTAGATATTTCTCTTTCTCTCCCTGGGTTGTTACAATTCCGACGGACTTGATTGCGAAGAGGGTTGTTACAATTCCGACGGACTTGTTCCCAGGATTGAATCCTCACGTTATTTGCCGAACGGAATTGTCTAAAGACCTTATTGCCGTGTGGTCAAAGGAACAAGTGGTCCTTTAGGTTAATGACACCTGTCTTCACCAAATATATCCGTAACACTATATATATATATATATATATATATATATATATATATATATATATATATATATATATATATAGAAATTTAGTAACGGATTTTAAAATCCGTTTCTAAACAGTATTTCTTATTAATTTTTTTTTAATTTTAATTTCTTTAGACAATTCGTTAAAAAAATTAAATATTTAAACAATAATAATAATTATTTAATAAATACATTTTTGAAATGGAATCGACAATATAAATACAACTTAATTAAATCCATAAATATTAAGTCATGTAATTTATAATTCTTTAGAAATATATAAATTGTATGAATATAGTAATTCGTATATTAATATATAATTAGTTTTAAAAATTGCATATAAATATGTCAAAAGTAAACATAGATTTTAAATCCATTTTGTTGACTAATCTCAATGGGATATATATATATATATGTTACGGATATATTTGGTAAGACAGATGTCATTGACCTAGGGACCACCTGTCACACACAGGACCGTGTTTTCTCAGCCACGTAGCATCATTGGCCACGCGGCAATATCACCAAATAACCTTGCACAATTCCGTTCGGCAATAACGTGAGGAATAAATCCTGCGAATAAGTCCGACGGAATTATAACAACCCTCTTATACAAGGCGTGAGGTGGAAGAAGAGAAGTAAATATCTAACGTCTCTACAAGTAAGTAGGCCTTATCCACTTACTACAGGTGGCATATTTACTCTACTTGCCCTCTGAGACTACCTACACGCTAGGCAGATATTTTCCTGCCGCCTTAGAAGATATTCACCTAGCCCACCGCCTTACCCCACCGCCTTGCAAGATATTTGCTTAAACCGCCTCTCACTTGCTATAAAAGGAGAGGAAGGACAAAAAGGAAGGGATCCTGGAAAATAAAGAAACATTCTCTACACATTACACAAAGCGTTGCTAGGACTTCTTACCCTGATTTCTGACTTAAGCATCGGAGTTAAATCCGGGCAGAAAGGCTCAATTCCGATCACTTCTCCTCCTCTTCACAGGTCTATCAGTGGATAATTCCGGACGGAATTGCTGAGTGCCCTCCGCGTCTCCCTGTTCGCAAGCAGAAGTAAGCGTCCACACCAACTATAAATATTAACCGTTTGTCAGAGGCTGAGACCAGATCACGAGGCCACAATAGCCAAGGAGTGAGGTGGACCAGTTTTTGGCATCAACAGTTTGGCGCCGTCCGTGGGGACCCTTACGAAAAACCAAATGACCACTACCAGAAGATCAAAACGAATCCAAGGACAAGAAGCACCTACTAGCCCTGAAGAACCTATCAAACTTGGCGAAGCCCAAAGACATGAAGAAATCCGATCGGACAATCCACCCATTTTACCCCCATCAGAAAATCTGTCCGTCCAACCCCAAGGGTCCATTCCGGAGTTTTACCTTAACATGCAGCAACAACTAGAACAATTGGCTCAAGCTGTCCACACTTTGACCCATCCTCCACCTCTTCCCACACAAGCCCCAACACCAAACGTATCAACGGTCCCGTTAGCTAATTCCGAAAGTAGAGGGAGGACAAGAACCCGCACCCATAAGGAGAAAATAGAAAGAACCGCCTTTTCCGTTAGCTCAGAACCCCCCTCCGTTCGATGTAGAGAGCCAGCTGCTACAAGAACCGAACGGACAAGAGCGGAACAAAATAGCCCATCCATACAAACTGTGGATAGAAGGACCCAGCGGCAGGACTTTTCCCAAGAAAACAAGAAATCCGAACGGCATATTCTCAATATGTGTTCGCCCTTTGTCAAGGAGATATTGGAAGAACGAGTTCCTGACAGCTTCAGGCCACCTATTATGACCGCATATGAAGGCAGAACCGATCCGTCCCGTCACCTGAAGTCTTTTCGATCAAAGATGCTCCTCACTGGAATTACCGACGCTCGTATGTGCCGAGCTTTTCCCGCCACCTTAGAGGGAAAAGCGCAAGACTGGTTTGTCGATATTCCATCTAGCACAATTACTTCTTTTCAGATTTTAGCAGATCGCTTTTTAGCCTACTTTGCTAATTACTCAAAGCAAAAGAAAACCTCGTCTACCCTTTTGCACGTTAAACAACGAAAGGGAGAAACACTCCATGCATATTTAAATCGTTATATAGATCTAAATAAAGAAATGTTGCGGACCTTCTTCCTCGAATGGCCGTAACCTTCTTTATGGAGGGGCCCCATTGGAGCTCCCCCCTTTCGTTTCTCCCTCACTTTGGATCCACCAAAGACAATTCCCGCCCTTATGAGCCATGCCCAAAAATACATCAATTCCGATGAAATTTATACAGGTTGGGAAGAAGAGACTCGACGTGGGCCTGTAGACACCCTAAAAGGAAAAACCTACCAAAGTGTCAACAGAAGGCCCCCGGATATACGGAAGGAAAGAAGATCATATAGGGACGACAAGGGCACAAACAGAAATTTGGAAACCTCAACGCGCCCTCAACGACATATGCTGCAGCCCCGAGAACCTACAAAGGAAGGAAAGATTGTTAAATATGATCATCATACCCCACTAAATCAAACCAGAAGCCACATCCTTATGCAAATCAAAGAGCAAAAGCTTCTGACAAGGCCAGAGCCTGCGAGAAATACCGAACGGCAAAAGAATAGCAAGAGATATTGCCAGTTTCATCAATCTAAAGGACACGACACGGAAAAGTGTACCCACTTGATGAATGCGATAGAGGATGTCGTTCGAAGAGGACAGTTGGAGCAGTACATCAACCTTGAGATTCAGGAGGAACCTGAAGCTTCACAGCCTGAAGAAGAAAAAGGGGAGATGGTGGGGTTTATTAGTGGTGGCCCTGGTTGTGGAGGGGAAAGTTCCGCCTCTCGAAAAAGTTATGCCCGAATGGTGGGAACGACGCAAGAGACAGAAACACCACGAAGAAGGTCTCGACCCGCGGCTCCCATCATTTTTTATGATAACGATGTTAGTAAAGTTCGTCACCCCATGATGACGCGCTGGTTATTGCCATCAAGGTCTCCAGTTTCCAAATGAAGAGAGTTCTGATAGACAGTGGAAGTTCAGTTGACATCCTCTTCTGGAGTGCTTTCGAAAGAATGAGGTATGACGCGGATGATTTACTTCCTGTAAAATCATCCTTAGTAGGGTTCTCCGGAGGGGTGATACAGCCAGAAGGGATGATCTCTCTACCAGTTACAGTAGGAAACTCACCACGGTCATCAACCGTGACAACGAAATTCTTGGTTGTACGCTGTACTTCAAGTTATAACGTGATCCATGGCAGGCCAAACCTCAACGCCTTGAAAGCCATCATCTCTACTTACCATCTTCTCCTCAAATTCCCAACTGAGAGTGGTAGTGGAGAGGTAAGAGGAGACCAACCCTTAGCTCGGCAATATTACGTCTCGACCCTCAAAGGGAAAGTCCTAAATAAAAGGAAAACAAAGGTTTCAGAAGCCATGCTAGTCAGCAGAATAGCCGAACGGGAAGATGAAGGACTTCGACCAACACCAGTTGAAGAATTGCTACTTGCAGTTCCCTAGACGCTAACTGAGGCGGAACCGCTGCAGTGCGGATTGGGGCAAACTTGGCAACCACACAGCAAGAAGACCTCATGAGGGTATTAAGGGCAAATTCTGATCTCTTCGCTTGGTCATCAGAGGATATGCCAGGCATAAAACGCGAGATCATAAAACACCACCTTAATGTAGATCAGACATTTAGGCCTATGAAACAGAAAAGAAGAAATTCCGCTCCAGAAAGGCAGAAGGCCGCAGAGGAAGAAGTATCGAACCTCCTAAAGGCTAAGTTTATCCGAGAGGTGTATTACCCAGATTGGTTGGCCAATGTTGTTTTAGTAAAAAAGCCGTCCGAAAAATGGAGAATGTGCGTTGATTTCACAGACTTGAACAAGGCTTGTCCAAAAGATTCGTTTCCTTTGCCATCAATTGATGGTTTGGTTGACTCTACAACGGGGCATAAGATGCTGAGTTTCTTAGACGCCTTTTCAGGCTACAACCAAATCCGAATGTCCAAAGGCGACGAAGAAAAAACATCCTTCATCACAAGCACTGGAACTTACTGCTACACTGTGATGCCGTTCGGCCTGAAAAATGCTGGAGCCACCTTCCAAAGGCTCATAAATACAGTCTTCAAAGAGCAGATTGGTAGAAATGTTGATGCGTATGTAGATGATATCCTGGTGAAGAGCCGAAAAGCCGATGAACATCTATCAGACTTACAAGAGGCTTTTGACCACTCCTCGAAGTTACACTATGCGGTTAAACCCGAATAAATGTTCCTTCGGTGTTCGATCAGGGAAGTTCTTGGGATTTATCTTGACACAAAGAGGAATAGAGGCAAATCCAGAAAAGATCAAAGCTATTCATGACATGGGATCGCCCAAAAGTCTTCAAGAAATTCAACGGCTTAATGGACGCCTTGCGTTGGCAGATTCATCTCCAAAGCCGGAGAGAAAAATCTCCCGCTCTTTCAAGCCCTGCGAAAAGCGCCAAAAATGGATTGGACGGAGGAATGTGAAAAAGCATTTCAAGGGCTTAAAAATTATCTCCGATCGCCTCAGCTATTGGCTAAGCCGTAAGTGGGGAAGAACTCTACATCTATTTGGTCGTTGCCCCACGAGCAGTGAGCGCGGTTCTTTTGAGAGAAGATAATGGAGTTCAAAAGCCAGTCTACTACACAAGTAAGATCCTTAACGATGCGGAATCAAGATATCTACCACTTGAAAAATTGCCCTTTGCTCTTATTACATCTGCGCGAAGATTGAGACCATATTTTCAAGCCCACAGGATCACAATATTGACTGATCAGCCACTAAAGCAAGTTCTTCATAAACCGAAAAATTCCGGACGCCTAGCCAAGTGGGTAATAGAATTAGGCGAGTTTGATCTCACCTATAAACCCCGAACGGCAATCAAGGCCCAAGTACTGGCCGATTTCATCGCAGAATTAACTTTTCCTACGAATGAGGGCGAACTCCCTTCACAGAATCCAGAGGAATGCCTTAGCATCCCGTGGTCTTTATACGTTGATGGGTCGGCAACTGAAGAAAGGTCAGGAGCAGGTTTTGTCCTTTATTCTCCTTCTAAATGGAAAATGGCGACAGTGCTCAAGTTCCAATTCCGAGCGACTAACAATGAGACCGAATATGAAGCACTCCTTGCCGGATTACACCTGGCCCGGGGGCTCGAAATTCAACGTCTGCATGTGTATTCCGATTCGCAGCTAGTCATGAGCCACACCCTAGGCAGCTTTGAAGCAAAAGAAAAGAACATGATCAAATACCAAGCCATAGTAAGGAAAATAGTACCATGCTTCGCCTATTTCCAGATTGAGAAAATTTGCCGAGCGCAAAACGAAGAAGCGGACACCTTATCCAAAAAGGCCACAACGCCAAACGGAGATGCAGAATCCTCTTTTAACCTGCAGTACCTTCCTACAAAGACTATCGATAGACTGGAAGGAGAGGTACAAAGTGTGGCCGAAGAGCCAAGTTGGATGGATCCCATAAAAAGTTTCCTACAAGGTGGGCCTGCGCCACCCAACAAAGTGGAGGCCCGACGGATCCCTTACAAATCCGCTCAATACACCATCATCAACGAAAGCCTGTACAAAAGGTCCTACACACAACCTTTCTTGCGATGCTTACATCCTACAGAAGCTAGCTATATCCTTCAAGAAATTCATGAGGGCATCGGCGGTGGTCACATAGGAGGCAAAGCCTTGAGTTACAAAGTCTTGCGGCAAGGTTATTACTGGCCAACGCTAACTCAAGATGCAATAGCGTTTGCTCGGAAATGTGATGCCTGCCAGCGGCATTCTAAAATTCAGAGACGACCACCGGCACCACTTACGCCAATTATCAGTCCGCGACCGTTTGCTATTTGGGGGGTTGATCTTTTAGGGCCATTCCCTACTTCGATCCGGCAACTGAAGTTCCTAATAGTCGTTATCGACTACTTCACCAAATGGGTGGAAGTTGAGCCCTTAGCCAAGATCACGGAGAAAGCTTGCTAGGGATTCTTATGGCGAACGGTCATCTGCCGATTCGAAATTCCAGTCGCCTTCATCTTTGATAATGGGCGACAGTTTGATAACCAGGCTTTCAGGAGTTTCTGTTCTGAACTCGGAATTGAATCCAGATTGACTTATGTGACACATCCCCAAGCCAATGGCCAGGTAGAAGTGACAAACCGTACCTTACTCCAGACTCTGAAAACCCGGATATCCAAAAATGGAACCAATTGGGTGGAAGAAATTCCGAGCGCCCTTTGGGCCCTCTGGGACAACTACGGAGAACTCCCGGGGGAAAGTCCATTTTCTCTTACTTACGGGGCCGAAGCAGTTATTCCCGCAGAAATAGGAATGCCTACTTTGCGAACACAGCAGAAGTTCTCGTCAGAAGAAAATGAGAAAAATCTCCGAGCGGAACTCGGCCTACTTGAAGAACGAAGAGAAATGGCAGAAATAAAGGCCGTTGTCTATCGCCAAAGAATCAAAAGGTTCTACGACACAAGGGTAAAAAGAGTCTTCTTCCAAATCGGCGATCTGGTCCTAAGAGAAAATGAATTCCAAGGAAATAAAAGCCTAACGGGGAAGCTAACTCCTAACTGGGAAGGCCCTTACGTCGTGCAAAGAATCGTCCGAGCTGACACCTATTATCTAGTAAATATGGACGGAAAAACGCTCAAGCGTCCATTCCATGCTGAACACTTACGACGCTACTATCAATGAGTTCTGTAGCTGTCTCTTAAATTTCATGGAGTAAAGTTCAAGTCTTTTCCATTCTCTACTAAAATGCGGTGAAATTCCCATTCTACTAAAATGCGGTGAAATTCCCATTCTACTAAAATGCGGTGAAATTCCCATTCTACTAAAATGTGGTGAAATTCCCATTCCTAAAAGACCAGTCGGAATTATCTTACACAGATAAACGACAACTCTCAAAAGACAAAAATCCCGATCGAAGTATGAGGCAACAATCTCATTCATGAAGGCGAGTACCTCACTCAACAAAGTCCCATGATTGGACTAAGGACTCGTTATGAAGTTTACAAGCCAAAGGAAGAATAAAGAAGTTCGTGAATTTCTTACATGGTTCAAAGACAACCATCACTCGGAAATAAATCTTCACCAAAATAAAGGTTTGCATTTCATTCATATGAATAGAAATTACATTTCCAAGTGATTGAGAATTTACAAAAACGTTCATAAAAGAAAACATCCTAAGAGCTAGGGCCCCCAGGGCAGCCACCTGCTTCTGAAGGGACTTGGGTAGAAGGCTCCAAGGTAGCGAGGGGCGGGGAGCCTGCACGGAGTCTTGATAACTTGTTGCTCTTTCAGCTCCGTGAACTTCTTTAAAACTCCAGCCAGCTCCATAGACAAAACTTCCGTAGGAGGAACGTGATGGCCCACTTGTTGCACCACGGAATATATACGAGTTGCTCCATCTTTAACTTTTGCCCTAAGTCGGGCAACCTCCTTCTCTAATTTGTCCGCCCGCTCTATTAAATCCTTAATTTCTTGCGAGTCGGATTTAGGAGCCTTCAAGCGGGAAGCCAAATCTTCTTTCAGTATGTCACGCTCCCCCTTTATTTCTGCCAACTCAGCTTGCACGGCGGTAAGCTCAGCAGCCTTTATCTCTAGGTCCCATCGAGCGGCCGCTCGCTCATCCTGAGTCGATTGAAGTTCCTTCTTCAAACTGCTGGATTCATTTTGTAACCCTTTGATAGCCTCCTCAGCAGTAAGAAGAGAACCGTTAGAAACAGATAATTGGGCCGCTAAATCGGCCTTCTCCTTTTCCATAGCGGCCGGTACGCAGAACCGCTTCGGACTTATCTCGCTCAAGGGCCGGATAGCATCAAGTCGTTCTTTCTCCTTCTCTTCCAAGGCCGCCACCCTAGAGCTTAACTGGGCAATGTCTGCCCTATTCATTTCCATCTTTGCCAAATCCTCTTGGCAAAGGTTGCACTTCGATGCGCCCGATTAATGCGATCTCTGAGAATAACAAGACACTCGTAAAAAACGCGCCAAGTTTAGAAGTAAAAGGAAATGTGAGAACAACCCTTACTAGCATGGCCGAGCGGAATAGTTGATAAGTGGCCTCTTCCCTCCCAGCCCTCCGGAGTTTCGTGGAGAGCTGCTCGGGCCTCATGGCCATCAAAACGTCCTTTACGGACCCAGTGTCGCGAAAAGGAGTATCCTCAGAAGATAACTCCTTTTGCTTAGTGGCAGATCCCTTTAAAACTGAATCCGCCGCTTTTAATTTGTCTAAAAGGGCCGCTTCTCCCGCCTCCGCCTATAAAATAGAACCTAAGTTAAAAATTCTAAGTGAAACATACCCGTAGAAAAAATATATATAGAAATTCTCACCTCTATGAGAAGGATGTCCTTCGGCCGGCTAGAAGAAGGACCCTCGGAAATTGGGGACAATGCTTGAGGCGGACCTCTTCCATACGAACCTCCTCCGGAGGCACCCGCTTTTGTTCTTACGCAATTCAGGGACTGTCACGTCCTCAGAATTCTTTCTCTTAGTCCTCCTCTCCCGTGAGGACCCTGCACCCTTCTTGGAAGAATCCGTCTCCTTTCTCTTCCTCTTCTTTCTTTCTTCCTTGGAGGTAACAGCCCCTTGGCCAAGTACCACTTCCTTCTTCTTCCGCCCGCGAGGCAAGGGCGGGTGAACTTCGCCCTCGAAAGAGGCCAAAAGACCCTTAACATAGCTTAGGTCCTCATCCTCCATCGGATTTCCTACAAAACAAGGGCCAAAATAAGTCAATTACCGTAGTTAAAAATCAGACCAGCAAGATACACGAATAATGCCTACCGGCGGACACTATTAAATGACATTTAACAAGGTTTTCCTTTGTCAAGAACTCATCCATGTACACTTTGGATAGCCCTGTCATTGACTTAAGAAGAACCTCCTCTTCTCCCGTCATTTTCTCACAAGCGATGTCCGTTCAGGGAACCTCCCACTTTGTTCGGACATCCCACTCCGACTTACTTTTGACAAAGAAGAATTTACTCTTCCATCGCTTAATGGAAGAAGGAACTTTCCCTAAAAATTTCCTCCTTAACGAGCGAAAAGTAATACCAATCGGCGTTAGACTTTAGGCATAGGCTAAAAAAAAGCATACGGAACCAACGGACGGTCGGACTTATTCCGTAATGCTTGAAAACGATAACAAAGCCGTTCAAAAGTCTCCAAGAATTTGGGGCCAACTGTGAGGGACACATATGATACTCTTCTAGTATTACCTTAGCGAAATCAGAAAAAGGAAGCCTAAGGCCACCCAATAGCGCATCTTGATAGATGGCTATCTCCCTTTCCCTAGGAGAACTTGCCCTCTCCCGAGCAGGGGAACCCTAACCTCAAGCGAGGGACAGATTTATCTCATACTTCGCTACCAGGCTATCTACTTCCTTTTGTCCAAGAAGACTTATGAATGTGTCCGACCCCCTACCCATTGCCCTAGAAGCAGGATGAACCCGCGAACCCTGAACCGAGACGCCTCCAAGTTCACCCGGAATCGCCGGGATCGCAACAGAAACCGCAGGGTTGGACGGAGAAGGGACCGAGGGCTCATGAGAAGAACTAGAGGAGGAAGAAGTAGCGCTAGAAGTGGCGCTAGCCATTACCTTAGGAAAGAAAAAGATAACACAAATCAAGAAAACTCGAAACCAGAGCTCGCCGGAGAAGAAGAAGAAACCTTAGGAAGAAGACACGATTCAACTTTCGAAATAAACCCTTTTCGGCCTGTATGATTTTGCATATATATAAAAGCAACGAATCCCTGGCCGTTAGATCTCAGTGTTACATTCCAATCAAAACCGTTGAACCAAAGATCCCCAAATCGACCGTTCAAATAGGCCATTATTACTCCTCCAAGAAATCCGGCCCACGCCAAGATACCAAACGCCGCGACACATATTGGTAATCGCCCATCATGCCGTTGACAAAACGCACACCGCCAAGCATGTCACGCCATATCCCCCTTTAATATGAAATGATTGCAAAGACATGTGTCCCTCAAAGAAATAATGAGCACAATACCATAGGACCAACACCATAAAAAACAAAACACACATTCCAACATAGGATCGCCAGTGAAGGCCATAAAAATGCCAAAGAATTTACATACAAAACGACAAACATCATTTATTCACGTTACATGATGAACGCAAACAAAGCAAAAATAACAAAAACATGTTATCCGACGGACTAAAGTTAAATATCCGCGGATTCGTCCGAAGCCACGCTCGAATGAGACTCGGAGGAGATGCACGGACTCCCGCAACCGTCACTATCCTCGTTCCCACTAGGAGAACCTGGATCAACATGGGGGCGAAGGTAGGGACCCACTTCTCTACGACAGGAGTCGTCTCCAAACATCTCGAATTCGAAACGTACACCCCCTGCATAAGTGACAACTAAAAGGTCCCCCGCCTCCATGCCGTGATCAACATGAAAAGCCTCCCACCCTGTATCGATACATATCTCACCTGGGTCCCCGTTAACCAATAGAACGCCCGGCCACACACAGCCGTTCGGACTTACTAGGTGGATAAACCCAGTCCTTAATTCCGACAGATGTTCGTGAAAGGAGCTAATAATTCGCAAGTGGCGAGAGCATTGGCTAAAAGTGAAGAATTTATAAAAAGACAAACGTTGAGCCATGATACAAAAGGTTTTTAACTATGAACGTTACCCATACAAGCCCTTAAGTAGAAAAATAGGCGAAAATTTCGGAGAAAAATCTACTTCGATAACAGCGCAAAGAGAACACAGTAAACGTCGGTCACCTATTAAAACCACGTATACCATAGCCATAGACGAAGCCCACTCCTACATAGACGTGCCAACTAAGAAGAATACTTGTTCTCAAACCAAGCGAAATGTGCGATTAGCTCACCTCTCGCTCAGATTCTTCGAACAAGTACATTTTAAGGGGGACTAGTGTTACTGATATATTTGGTAAGACAGATGTCATTGACCTAGGGACCACCTGTCACACACAGGACCGTGTTTTCTCAGCCCTTAGCATCTTTGGCCACGCGGCAATATCACCAAATAACCTTGCACAATTCCGTTCGGCAATAACGTGAGGAATAAATCCTGCGAATAAGTCCGTCGGAATTATAACAGCTCTCTTATACAAGGCGTGAGGTGGAAGAAGAGAAGTACATATCTAACGTCTCTACAAGTAAGTAGGCCTTATCCACTTACTACAAGTAAGTGATATTTACTCTACTTGCCTACAGACTACCTACACGCTAGGCAGATATTTTCCTGCCGCCTTAGAAGATATTCACCTAGCCCACCGCCTTACCCCACCGCCTTGCAAGATATTTGCTTAAACCGCCTCTCACTTGCTATAAAAGGAGAGGAAGGACAAAAAGGAAGGGATCCTAGAAAATAAAGAAACATTCTCTACACATTACACAAAGCGTTGCTTAGGACTTCTTACCCTGATTTCTGACTTAAGCATCGGAGTTAAATCCGGGCAGAAAGGCCCAATTCCGATCACTTCTCCTCCTCTTCACAGGTCTATCAGTGGATAATTTCGAACGGAATTGCTGAGTGCCCTCCGCGTCTCCCTGTTCGCAAGCAGAAGTAAGCGTCCACACCAACTATAAATATTAACCGTTTGTCAGAGGCTGAGACCAGATCACGAGGCCACAATAGCCAAGGAGTGAGGTGGACCAGTTTTTGGCATCAACAATATATATAAATTTAGTAACGGATTTTAAAATCCGTTTCTAAATTAGCAACGGATTTTCAATCCTTTGCTAATGTAGAAACGGATTTTAAAATCCATGTAGAAACAGATTTAAATCCGTTGCTAATGTAGAAACGGATTTGAAAATCCGTTTCTAAACAGTATTTCTTATTAATTTTTTTTTTAAATTTTAATTTCTTTAGAAAATTCATTAAAAACATGAAATATTTAAACAATAATAATGATTATTTAATAAATACATTTTTGAAATGGAATTGACAATATAAATACAACTTAATTAAATCCATAAATATTAAGTCATGTAATATATAATTCTTTAGAAATATATAAATTGTATGAATATAGTAAGTCGTATATTAATATATAATTTGTTTTAAAAATTGCATATAAATATGTCAAAAGTAAACATAGTTTTTAAATCCATTTTGTTGACTAGTCTCAATGGGATATATATATATATATATATATATATATATATATATATATATATATAAATTTAGTAACGGATTTTAAAATCCGTTTCTAAATTAGCAACGGATTTATATAAATGTTATTTCTACTTTTGAGTTAATTTTATATATAAGAAATAGGATGTTACTTTGAGCTAATAAAGGTTGTTGATCTGCAAACTTACTGTTATGATCATGACATAGATCATAACTTTATGAAAATTATCATACTTTTCTATCATCTATTAGAACTATTTTGGTTTTACCGTAATACCCTTAAACTTTATGGAAATTATCATACTCCCCTTCGCTGGACTCCTCACTCTTATCTCTCCTATTTGGCTATTTTCCCCTTCTGTAACGCCCCGAAAATTTTAAGTTATCTTTTGGCAAACTCTTTATAATAAATGAAGAGATGGATCGGAACTAATAGAGATTTGATTACTTTAAATATCAATTAAGTGAAATTCCAGAAAATTAATGGGCTGGGAATCCAACTTTGTAACTATTGGGCCAAGCCCAACCCAACCATTTAAACGGGTGATCATGTTTATATAGATTGAAAATAAATCGGGTTGTGTGAGGTAAATAAATGATTAAATTATTTAACCAAGGAATGTGACAATTAAAATGGTTAATCTATTAATTAAAATGAACTCTTGTTATTATTGAATAAATAGGGAGATTGTTGTCACACTAGAGGGTTAATGGAAACTTTCAAACATAATAATAATAATAATAATAATAATAATAATAATAATAATAATAATAATAATAATAATAATAATAAAAAGAAAAGAGAGAGGGATGAGAGGGACCATCCCTAACCCTTTCCCCTCTTCTTCCTTACTTTCCCTCTTCGACCCTACCTGCGCCCCTATCCTTCTTTACCGGCGATCACCGCCGATCGGAGCCACCAACGACCCGAGCAAGGTCGGCGCCAGCGAGCAAGGCCTGCTCTGTCCGCGCGCAGGCCGCCCTGCGCGCCCGGCGAGCTCCGCCCCGCCTGTCCGCGGCTCTGGCCACCGTTTTTCCCCCCTCCGGTGCCGCTCATCTCCGGTCTGCCCTCATTCTGCCCGGCGACTCCCATTGCCGCCTGGCTGCGCCCCCGTTCTTCCCTGTGCGAGCTCCAGGCCTGCTGCGCGCCCTCCTCGCCGCCGGCCAGACCTACAGCCCCGACGCCGCCTGTCTTGAGCCACTCGCCGGTGACAGGTGCTTCGACGCCACCTCTGCCATTCAGCTCCGGCGAACCATTGCAGCCCCACTTGCTACTCCGACGAACTGATCTTCAGCCTCGAATCAAAGTGAGATGCCTTGATTTAATTTAGAGTTATGAATGGAGCTAGGGAATCGAATGTATGAATGGATGTATGGTGGATGAGCATGGGACTTATTAAGTGTTGATTAAAATTATAACTTTGTTTAATTATGCAAATATGGTGAATGTTTGTATGAGTTTCGGAGCCCTAGAAATAGAGGAAACTCTGCCGGAATTTCTTTAGAAGTCGGTACCGGGCTGCCCCTTTCAGGGATGGATTTAGCCCACGATGCCTTCCCCGATCGGGGAGTATTAGCGATCATTAGAAAGGTCATCGAGAGACCTTCGTGATGATAGCTTGATCGATACGATCGGGCTTTTGGATCGGAAGTTATGAGCTGTCCAAGTTGACTACTCTAAACTAGCGATTTCGAGTTATAAGTTAGAGTTAAGATTTTTATTTTTGAATACGGAACCTAATCCGTATTCTGTATTCTTATTTGGTTACTATTACTGATTCTAGGAAGAGACATAGGTTCCGTGGAGGACGAAGCAGGACCAAGCCACTACTAGGAATTTGCGAGGGACATAAGGTGAGGAAACTTCTCCGTATATTAGTTTTGGTTCTTGTATTCATCGTGTTTCGTA
The DNA here is from genome assembly GCA_026586065.1 of Dioscorea zingiberensis. NCBI lineage: Eukaryota > Viridiplantae > Streptophyta > Magnoliopsida > Dioscoreales > Dioscoreaceae > Dioscorea > Dioscorea zingiberensis. The sequence continues at coordinate 12,985,962 of CM048825.1, read as the reverse complement.
TTCTCGTTTATTTTGATTTGACTAAACATGTCAATGCTTAATGTTTGATTGGAGTCATTAACTGTTGAGGTGGCATTAATTTATTTTCATGCATATCTATTGATTTGTTCAAGATAATTCGCCATTCTACTTTCAGTGAGCAGTTGGGTCCATGGTTGGGATAATGGGATGTAGTTTTATCTTTAAATATGATATTTCAGTTGTTAGCATTATAATAAACAATATTGACTGATTTTACCCTTTTATAACACAGTGCTTGTTAAAATGGATTCAGAAAGGAGTTGGATGTATGTTAGGCTTAAGGATGGCCTTTTGAACCCTGTTTTTTTGCAAGGTATTGTTGAATTTATCCAGTTTGCGAAGAGACACCCAGAATGTATGGATGGAATCAAAATTAAGTGCGCTTGTAATCTTTGTATTTAATTTTTAGACTTTCTTTACACTTTATGATTTTTTTATTCAATCATGTTAACCATAGTTTTCCTTTTACAAACTTAACATTGTAGGATCGTTACTTGCAACTTGAGGATCAAGCATCTCAAACACAAGAAGGGGGCGGGGAGCCTCCTGTTGTGGACAATGTAGCTCTATTCTATGAAGCTGCTGGAGGGGAAAAGAAACGTAGGGTTTATGGAACTGGCTCTCAAAAATTGGTTTTCTATCCCCAATCATCGTGCTCATCATCTACAGGTATTAGTTAAAATTTGGCATTATTACTTGGGTTAGAACAATTGTTTGTGCTTCATCTCAAATTACTCGTCTTTGGCATGAAACTTTTTATAGTAGTTAATATGACAAAATATATTTCTAATTAACTGTATCATTGTTGAACTGGTAAATTTTCTGCTTATTGAGCTTATTGCATTTAAACTTGTAGAATTCAATTAACTCATATATGTTGTTGGATTGATGCTTTTTATAGTTCTTAATTTGAAGAAAATATGCATGTAAGCTTTTTATAATGTCAAAAATATGAAATGCATTAGCTGATTGAGTTTTATATGTGGTATTTAACTACTTGAATTCTTTTACAGGTGCATCATTTATGGAGCTACAGGCTAGGATTACACAATTAGAAAATAATAATAAGGAGCTTCAAGAGAGCCTGCACGCGATGAGGATGGAGAGAGATGATTATCATGAACAAGTGAAGCGTAACATCGAGGATATGATGAAGCACTTCGAGGCCAGAATGCGCTCACAGTTCACAAATCAGGATTCGCAGCCCTTTAGTGATGATCATGACATAGATCATCTAGATGACTTGTAGTTTGATCCTTGATTGTTGGTGTTTTAATATATATTGTTTGAACATCTTGTAGTTTGATTATTGATTGTAGTTTGAACATCTTGTAGTTTGATTGTTGATTGTTGAATTAATGATATTATTAGTTGTGATCATTATTAGGCTTATAAATTTATTGTAACAGGTGTTAATTCATTTGAATTATTAATATATAAATTATTATAATTTTTTTTGGTATTAGGGATTAAGAAACGGAATAATATGTTTTAAAATATATTTTTATATTTTCGAAACGGATTAGAAACGGATTTCAAATTTTTTACATAAAGATTTTTGTTTCAAATCCGTTTCTAAATTTAGAAATGGATTTTATTCCGTTGCAAATCCGTTTCAGAATTTAGCAACGGATTGGCAACGGAATAAAATCCGTTGCTAAATGCCAACGGAAATAAATCTGTTTCTAAATTAGGAACGGATTTAATTTCGTTGCAGATCCGTTTCAAAATTTTGAAACGGATTAATTCCGTTTCTAACTATAGAAACGGAATTGCAACGGAATCGAATCCGTTTCTAATACATAGAAACGGATTTGATTCCGTTGCAATTTAGCAACGGATTTTTGCCGTTGCAAATCCGTTGCTAAATTCTGCAACGGACTCCCCCTTCCGTTGCTAACAAATTAGTAACGGGCCTTTTAGAAACGGAGTGTTTCCGTTGCTAATCCGTTGCTAAATCGAATTAGCCACAATTTTCTTGTAGTGGAATCCACAAACCCTGGACTGGAGCCTCCCTAGACTCGCCTGAAACTGCGACAGAAACTATGGGTTCGGACAGAGAAGGGAGCGAAAGGGGTTGGGAAACAGCATCTTCATGAGATTTATGAGAAGAACCAGAGGAAGAAGATGTAGCGTCACTAGCCATTACCTTAAAAGAGAAAGAGATGAGAAAAAAACACAGAAATCCTAAGACCAGTGTTCGCCGGAGAAGGAGAAGTTTTAAGAAGAAGACACGATTTAAACTTTTGAGATAAAACCTTTTCCACCCGTACAACTTCGCCTATATACAAAAGAGATAAATCCCTGACCGTTAGATCTCAAAGCCACATCCCGATCAAACCGTTGAACCAAAGGTCCCCAAATCCAGACCGTTCAGATAGCCATCATTACTTCTCCAAAAATTCCATCCACGTCAGCATACCAAACGCCGCCTTACACACATAGGAAGCCGTGCCCATCATGCTGTTGACAAAGTGCACGCCGCACATATCACGCCATCTTCTCCTTTTAATGCGAAACAGTACGAGAGACACGTATCTCTCTAGGGAGTAATGGGCGCTGTACCATAGGACCAACATCATAAAAGACAAATACACGCATCCCAACATAGGATCACCAACGATCATTCTTCTTGAAGAAATCAAAGACTTTATGAATAAAATGATAAACTTTATTTCATGTTACAACGATAGTGGCATTTAAAACACACACAACAAAAACAACATGACAAGCCCTAGTAAATATATTTTCCGTCGGAATTCCCTAGCTAACAATCAACGGATCCATCCGAGGACCCTCTCAGATAAGATTCAGAGGAGATGCACGGACTTCCACAACCGTCGCTGTCCTCGTTATCATTAGGAAACCCTGGCACAGCACGGGGGTGAAGATGGGGGCCCACTTCTCTACGACAGGAGTCGCTTCTGAACATTTCAACTTCGAAGCGCACACACCCCTTGCATAAGTAATAATTAAAAGATCCCCCGCCTCTACATCATGATCAACGGGGAAGGCTTCCCACCCTTCCTCAATACTTATCTCACCTACACCCCTATCAATAAGCAAAATGGACGGCCATACACAGCCGTTTGGACTTACCAAATGGATAACCCCAGTCCTTAACTCCACCAGATGTTCATAAAAAGAACTTGGAATTCGCAAATGACGAGAACACTGAGTGAAAGTGAAAAATTTATAGAAAGACAAACGCTGAGCCATTATACAAAGCTATAAAGATTTTTGAATAAAACACTACCCCTACAAGCTCCTTAAATAGAAAAAACTTAGTGACACCATAGGTGAAAATTCCGGAGAAAAATCTACCTCGATTAAAATAACGACACAGTAAACGTCGGTCACCTATTAAAAGCACATGTACCTTAGACAAAGTCTACACCTACATAGACATGCCAACTAAGAAAGATACTTGTTCTCGAACCAAGCGAAAAGTGCGATTAACTCACCCCTCACTCAGATTTTTCGAACAAGTACACTCAGGGGGGGACTAGTGTTACGGATATATTTGGTAAGACGCGTGTCATCGACCTAAATGGCCACCTGTCATACACAGGACTGTGTCCCTTTGGCCGCGTGGTAATATCACCAAATATCCTAGTATAATTCTGTTCGGCAAATAAAAATGATGGTTCAATCCTACAAACAAGTCCGTCGGAATTATAGCAACCTTCTTATCCACAAGGCATGAGGGTCTCTTAAGGTGCTTATAGCCACCTAGGGAAGAAAATATCTAACGCCTCTACAGTAAGTAGATCTTATCACTTGCCTCTACAGTAGGCAGATATTTTCTACTTCCCTACGTAGCACCTACGCAGTAGGCAGATATTTTCTTACCGCCTTAGGAGATATTTACTCACCGCCTTACCCACCGCCTTTCCTAAACTGCCTTTAAGTTGCTATAAAAGAGGAGCAATGATAGAAAGAAAAAAGAAGAAAAATCAACTAACTTATGTCTAAGATTCCTTCTCGCCAGCTTTCTGCCTTAAGCATCGAAGTTAAATCCAGGCAGAAAGGCCCAATTCCGATCCCTCCCTTCTCCTTTTTACAGATTCACCCCAAAGCGAAGAGCTGATAATTCCGATCAGAATTCCAAAACACTCTCCGTGTTCCTTGTTCAGAAGCTGAAGTAAGCGTCCACACCAACTATAAATTTCAACCGTTTGTCAAAGGCTGAGACCAGATCACGAGGCATCACGAGGCAACAGTAGACAAAGCGTAAGGTGGACCAGTTTTTGGCATCAAGTGGTTAAATGAACACTTATCACATATCTCCACACTTAAAGGTTTGCTTGTCCTCAAGCAAAGAAAAGAAATCAATAAAAAAAGATAAGTTTTCTACCTCGTGTCTTTGCTTGTCCTCAAGCAAAGAAAAGAAATCAATAAAAAAAGATAAGTTTTCTACCTCGTGTCCTAGAAATTTTGTGGGAATTTTATTCCAAGTACACCATCATGATGTGTTCTCCTATATCTACACCAGGGTCTAGATCGATCCCGTGATATGTCGTTAGAGCTTTGGACCGAAGCTTGTTCACTCCACATGCCGTGTTCTAAAGTCTTAGCAAGACAAACATGCCCTCAGTGGACTCTAGAAGGTCCTTGAGGCCTTGAGATCCAAAGAGTTCTCCCCTTAGATGGATGATGGACAAAGTCTCATAAACTTATAATCAAAACAAGCTTTATTCATACACATCTTTTCTCTTTTTTTTTTAAAAAAAAAATTATTTTACACGGGTAGGGCATCCTTTAGATCCGACTTTCCCGTACTGAAGATCAAGGTAGAGTGTAATCCCTCCCTTTTGTAGAGGATCCATGCTGATTAGGCACCCAAACCCTTAGCTACTCAGGTGGTTACAACTTTACCCATGGGTGTTCATGCTAAGTAGTGACTTTTCGAATTGAGGAACACTCTGATTAGGAGCCGGGACCCCAACCTACTTTGTCTCCAAAAGCATCGGAACACTGTCTTTATTAATTAATAGGTATTGTGCAAAGCTATGATACTTGTCCAGTATGTATATTATGAGGGGTTTAACAAATTTGAACTAGTGCCACGAAATTTCTTGGAGCCATTGAAAACAATGTTTAGCTATTAAAGTCAAAAGAACATGGCAATGGGTTATCTAATGTCCCTAGTAGTCATGATTGTCACAAGGATTGTCTCTAATGCCCATGGTGTTTCAATGGAAAAACTTCAGCATTCTAGCATATGATGGTGCACTAGGAATAAAAACATGTCAAAGTGATTTCTCAACAAGGTCCTAATTACACATATCATGCATGCTATAAAGATTTTCAATGAATGTTAATAATGGCCACTTATCTCCACACTTAAATATTTGCAATAATTCAAAAGGAGATAAGTAGCCACCCATCCCCACGTTTAAAATTGACATTGTCCTCAATGTATCAAAATAATAAAGTGTGGAGAAAGGTGAACTAAAACTCCCCTGAAAATATGATGGACGTGGTTGTTCTGCTCGAATTGATGGGACCTTGAAAATATGGGAGTATTGAGTCATTTTCCATCTGCGAAAGAAGAATCATTAACTCGACACAAGCGTATAAAACAAAGGATCTACCAGTGATGATAATGAAGGATACGGTAGCAGGGTGATGCCCTTGCTAGTAAGTACAGAGATGCACGAAAATGAAAATAAAAATAAACAAAAGTCTGATGTAAATGAAAGAAATCTCAAGGGTTTGCTGCCGGCTCATCATCTGCTGATGCTGGAGGTGGAGGAGGTGCAAAGGTTGGATGCCCGTGGATAAAGAGAGAAAGCTCGGTGAGCTGCTCCCTCATCTGAAGGTGCTCCGCTAGGAGTGTCTCCTGAGTGGTGCGGATCGCCATCAGCTGGTCCTCCATCCGTGCTGAGAGGCTCCTGGGTGCATGCGGGTGCTGTCCGGCCGGCTCCTCAGGTGCCGAGTTCTCAGAGGTGGAGTCAGATGCCTCCTCGTCAGAACTGTCGGATGGCTGGCCGATCAGGATGTAGCGCCCACCAACGCGTCGGACGAGCCTCATCTGGACGAGTGTGGTCATGTCCAGAGGGGTGACCAGTTGTAAAGGTGTCTCTCCCTGCAGCTCGGCCTCAAGGCCCATACCTATGATGAGTCTGGTGATGTATGGCCCGGCATGGATGTCCGTCAGCTTGATGTTCTGCCCCTGGCTGCTCAGGTAGTCAGCGAGTGCGTATCCTAGGTGGATTGGCACTCTCTCGATCAAGCTGTAGAGGAATAGGCGCTCTGTGACGAGGACCACCCCACAGTTGTCGCTGCGACCAGCGATCGTGTGACTGAGTAGGGCATGAATGTATCTGTGTACTGGGTCGGCCATCATGGATGCCTTGTTGTTGTTGTAGCGCCCGCCCAACTGGAGCCAGTAACGAGCGGAGGAGATAGTGCTCTCGGGGAAGGAGGTTATCAGGCGGTCGTACTCCCGCTCGTACGTGTACTCGCGGTCATATAAACCCATGTAGAGAGAGAACTGTGTGTGGCTCATCTGGTACTGCCTCCCGAAGAGTTGGAAAGTGACGGCGTTGTGCTTCTTCTCCCCTACTGCGCTCCTGTCCACCTCGAAAGTGCTGAGGATCTCTGGGGTAGGTCCTCTGAAGACCTCGTGGTTAATCGAGAGGAGGCGGTCCCATCCGCCAAAAGAGATCATCTCCCGGATGGGGTCGGCAATGCCTAGCTGGGTGCAGACGCCCCAGTCGATCACTCGGGTGTGGCCGAACCTCCGGGAGGATAGGAGACGGTAGCGGGTCTGGAACACCTCGTCAGTGAACTGAGGTGCTCCGGCGGAGGAACTCCCCCCAGTGGTCTTCCTCTTCTTCGATGCTAGGATCTTCCTCTTCGGCATTTCTGCAAAAACATAAAAGGGGTTGTTAGTGCAATTTAAATATATGAATTCAAGCGAAAAATTGCACGAGAATGCCTAAATTACCCCCCATACGGAGTCCTATACGGACTGTCAGAGGTCCGTATGGGGTGGCCTGTAAGCCTATACGGTGCCCCATACGGGTCCGTATGGAAGACCGTATGGGGTATGGGGGTCCGTATGCACCTAGCCGCGGGCAAGCCGACGACCAAGGCGGCATTTGGCCCTTGTTACATCAAATCTCGTGTCTACAACACCCCTAATACTCGATACATGTCGTCAATAGAGATTTCACCGCGAGAAACATGCAATCCAAGCAAAGATACGTTCTAATCCTCATTTCAATCAATCCACACAACCCCTAGGTTTTCTAAACATTAAAAGCATGATTATAATCAGTAAAATCCAGATATAGCGTCGTACCTATGGTGGATTGATGCCCAAATCCAAGAAAAGAGAGTCGCCTGAGCAAAAAGGGGTGGAAAATGGAGGGGGCGAGGCTAGGGTTGTAACGAAATAAAAGGTTGAGGCGTTTTATTTAAAACGCTTCATGTCGCGCCCTTCAGACAATTTCATACAGACCTACATACGAGTCCGTATTGTGTTCCGTATGGATCCACATGCTCCCTCATACGGAGTATCATACGGTCCGTATGGAACTCCGTATGAACCTGGAGAATGGCTTATACAGCCCCTCCCGGTTGTGTCCATGCTCCCTTTTGCTCGGCATAATCATGATAACAATTCTAGAGCTAATTTAAACATCCAGCAGCATGCAAAGAGTGTATACAAGATATTTGATCATTTATTTCAAACACTAATATTAGCTAATATAGACTAGAATTGAAAACAAACTGAAACTAAAAGAGAAAATTTTCAGCACTTGGGTTCCTTCCCAAGAAGCGCTTGGTTTAACGTCACTAGCTTGACGTACCTTCAACCTACCTTACGGAGGTTTAAATACCTTGAAGTCTTCATTGTCCTTTCCTTTGAAGATTTTGCCAAGTAAATACCTCCCCAATTTGGTGTAGATAGAGCAAGTGTTCGGCTCCCAAGGTTGTTCTTCTGTGGTATCGAGTTCTTCTTTTCTTACCGGCCTCCATTTCTTCCTAAACTTCTTGTGCTTCTTCTTCTTTGGCCTCTTGACCTTGATTTCCTCAATTTATTCCTCCACTTCCTCATGCGAGGAAGTTACAATCAAGAGATCTTCCACACAATTAGAGGTGATTAGATCGATGTCGTCCCTACTATAGGATGTATCGTCTTGGAACATGGTGTGTCGCATTGCCTCGGGTATTTGGAAGACCACTTCTTGATCCCCCACTCTTAGTGCAAGATTCCCTTGGGCATGATCTTCAAGTGCTTGGGCGGTCCCAATGAAGGGGCGCCCGAGGATGATGGGCACATCCACATTGTCATCGACATCAAAAAGAACAAAGTCGACCGGGAATACAAACTCATTAATCTTGATGAGGACATCATCGGCTAAGCCCTTAGGTCTCTTCACAGACCGATCCGCCAATTGTATTGTCATCCCTGTAGGCTTTGGGTCATCAAGCCTGAGTTTCATGTATAAGTTATACGGCATCACATTAATACTTGCTCCTGAATCCGCCAACGCTTTCTTGATGATCCCTTCACCAAATGTACACGGAACAATGAAACTATCCGGACTTTGAGTTTCTTGGGCAAATCATGTTGTAGAACGGCCGAACATTGGGCATTGAGAGTAACGGCACCCACTTCCTCCAACTTCCTCTTATTGGATAAGAGGTCCTTCATGAATTTTGCATACTTCGGCATTTGGGCTAGGACATCCACCAATGGCAAGCTAATTTGTAGTTGTTTTAGCATGCTTGTGAATTTTGCAAATTGAGCATCTTCCTTATCTTTTTTCAATCTTGCTGGATAAGGAATTTTTGGTTGGTATGGAGGAATAGGTGTAGCTTCCTCTTTGTCTTCCTGCTCTTCATTTGAAGTGGCAACGGGTACCGGTGCATCCTTTTCAATCGAACTTTTCCCTTGTAGCTTCTCCACCGGAAGGTCAACTTCTTTGCCGCTCCTTAAAGTAATTGCTTTGCATTGCTCACGTGGGTTTGTCTCCGTGTTGCTAGGCAAACTTCCTTGCGGCCTCTCAGAAAGTGTCTTGGCCATTTGACCCACTTGATTCTCTAAATTCTGCACAGTGACTTGTAAACTTCAGATAGTTGTTTGATTATCTTGCACAATCTTCAACATCATCTCCTCCAAGCTTGTCTTTCTCTCTTGTGGCTTCAGGGGATGTTGGAAACCCGGCGGGTATTGTCCCCCTTGAGAATTCCCATATGGGAACCCGGGGTGGTTCTACTTGGGTGCAAAAGCTCTGTATTGCCCCCCCGGTTGCCCTTGATTGTTGTTCAAGTATTGTACTTGCTCCATGGTGAGATTTTCCATGCTCATAATTGGGCAACTTGTCATGTCATGCCCTCCACCACAAGTATTGCAAGATGACACAGGAGATGATCTTGAGGGACTACCGGTAGTCAACGCCTCGATCTTTCTTGTTAAGACATCCAACTTCTCCGCGAGAGCTACATCAATTGTATTGGATTCATTTAAGGAGTTCACCAATTTAACTTGTTTCCCACAAGTAGACCAATGGGCTTCATTGCTATCCATGTCTTCAAAAATCTTCTCGGCGTCATCGGGATATTTGTTTCCCAAAGAGCCTCCAGCAGCCGCATCAACTAAATGTCTTGTTGCATCATCTAATCCATGGTAGAAGGTTCGTACTTTAGCACAATCGTCCAACCCGTGTTGGGGGCAACGCCGGAGTAGATCTTTGTATCTCTCGTAAGCTTCATAAAATGACTCATTGGGTCCTTGCTTGAAAGAAGAGATATCCAATCTAAGCTTCGGGGCCTTGCTAGTTGGGAAGTACCGCCCAAGGAACTTATCAAGCATCTCGGCCCATGTGCGAATAGATCCCGATGGAAGTGAAGTTAACCACCTATAGGCTCCCTCTCTCAAGCTAAAGGGAAACAATCTCAATCGAATGGCGTCGTCGGATGCCCCATTAATCTTGAACATGTTGCAAATTTGAACAAACTTGGCAATATGAGCATGAGGGTCTTCATCCGGTCTTCCATCAAACTGGGCTGAATTCTGGATCATAGTCATAGTGCTTGCCTTGATCTTGAAGTTATTCATGTTCACATTAGGAGGATGCACACTGAACTCCTCCCCCGTGTAGTGAGACCTTTCATATTCAGACAGTGTAAGTCGTCTCCCTGCCATGACAGGAATCTCTCTAACTTCCAAATTGCCTTCAGTAGGTATGGAGTTCTCCGACCCCGAAGAGGGTCCTGGATTTGATTCCTCAACTTCTCTCAACCTTCTATGAAAAGTCTGATCAATTTCACTATCGGCTTCGACAAGGCCCTTAGAGTTCTTTCGGGTCATACATCAATACCTTGTAATGAAAAATTGAGAGAAATCAATAATCACGAAACAAATAAAACAAAACAAAAATTAAAGTGCAAAAAGATAATATGATCAAATTAATAAACTCCTAGATTTTCTAGTAATCCTAAAACTCCCCGACAACGGCGCCAAAAACTTGATGCGTTCTAACCGCAAGTGTACGGGTCGGATCAAGTAATAAAGTGGACTAGAAGTCGGGTTATCGATCCTCAGGGAGAAGGAAATACTAGTACTGTCTATTTGTCTATTATCTAATCGATCGGAAATTGGGTGACTATCAACTAAATCTAAACCTAGAACTTAGAAATTGAAATTGCATAATCGCTTAGTACTTGGAGAAATTCAATCAAGAAAGGGATACTTGGGTATTCGAATCCCTTTTGGATTTGATGATATTAATTAGTGTGATCTATGTCAATGCTTGATAATTCATTGGCCAAAGGTGCCTAATGTGCTTTCACTCTCTCCACCGGAGATGAGTTACTAATCTAATATTCTCACCGATGATGTCTCGACCTAATTTGGGAAGATTAGAGGAATAAACAATATGAAAGAATCGCCCGCCTTAGTACCCGGGCTCCCGGTGTACTCCTAATCCTCTCTATTGGAGAAAGTCTACACGTGGGGAGGCATTCGCATCTTCCCCCACATGGACGACAATAGTCTTTCCGGGCTCTGGCAACGTAGAGAGACTAATACCTCAATACAAATCATCCAATAGACCTAATGGAACCATACAAGCAATCAACATGGAAACACTAATTTAATTAAAATAGCATCCAAAGGTTCATCTACACCCAAGCATCATGAAATTGGCACTCCATCAATGGAGGGCAACAATCCACAATAATGAAGGAAGATGAAAACATGAATCTCAAATAAGAAAAACTCCCTATTGAAGAAAGTAGGTTGATCCTTCCCTTGCTCGCCCTTCCTTCTTGCATTCTAGAGCTTCGAGGTGAGGAACCCCTCCGGTGCCCTCTCCTCCAAGTTGGGGAAGATGATGAGGCTCCTCCTCTAGCTCTCTCTTTCTCTCCAAGGTCTTCTAATCAAGAAGCAAGCTCCCCAAAACCTAATTAGGCTTTCCCTTTTATAGTTAACACAAGGGTTTTCGGGTTCTTTTCCGTTTCTGCCCCTTGGCGGATCAAATCATCGCTGGAGACTTACGCCATACGGACTTCCATACGGACTCCCATACGGGTCCGTATGACTTCATAGGTCGTGGTATACGGGGCTCTATCAGTCGTATGGGACCCCGTATGGACTCATACGAGGTCTCATACGAGGTTGGAGTGGAGGCCATCTCTGCCCAGGTTCATACGGGTCCATGTGGTACCCCGTATGACCTGGTCTTTACTCTCTTTAGTCCTGTTTTAGCCCGAAATTTTCTCCAAATGCTTCTTTTTCTCCGGAGTCTCCATACTTTGCCCTGTCCACAAAAATAAACCCTTTTTTAAGTATCGGTGGGCTGAAACTCCTCTAAAACTCATAATGAACATGCATAATATGATACGAAATATAGGTTAAATGAACACTTATCATCACTTGTCTACTTAGGTTTTGATTTTGCCTAGTTTCTGACTGCTACCTTATGCCATTTATTATTGAAAGAAAAAGAGAGATAAAAAGAGAAAGAAAAATAGGAGAAAAGGAGCCTTTATCTTTAGTAGTGAATAAATCCGGAAAGTCAGATCGCATTTGTATGCCCTACCGGTAAGCAAGTCAGATTCATTAGGAATGCCCTACCTGAAAAGATGGTAGAAAGAGCTATCGACTTTGAAGTGTGAAAGTCACTCTTGAGTAGTTGAATCATGGGCAACAAAAATGTCACTTAGTGACCTACCGGGGCAAAAGGCTACCTCATTTGATGTATACAACTACTACCTAACTAGAAGAGACAAAAAGAGGTTGCTTTAGGGAATAAGGTTGATAATCAGGGGAGCGATGATTGAGTCAGTAAAGGGCACCATAGAAAGGGTCACACACACACACACATACACACACACACACACACACACACACACACACACACACACACATACATACACACACACACGTGGGGGGTGTGAGTACAAGGCACAACCTATTTTCTGTACAACTACTCATAGCACTCAACACTTTGTTTTCCCTGACATCAGAGGGACTTCAAACTATTTTGAAATCAAAGATTCTAAACACATCTATTTTTCTAATAATTTCTTTGCTTGAGGACAAGAAAAAGTTCAAGTATAGGGGTATGATAAGTGTATAATTATAGATATATTTCTTCATATTTACATGCACTTATCCCATTGTTTTGCATTAATTTCTCTATTTTCCTATTCCTTTGGGTTTGTTTTGTGATTAAGCAGGTAACATAGGTTCCCAGAGCGAAAGGAACAAGAAATGGGACAAATCAGAACAAAACACGCTGAAAAAGAGCTTCAGAGATTTGTGCACAATCAAAACGCAATTGTAGACAAGAGTGTACCTGCCCGTGCATGTCTTTGATTTCAAACCTGTCAAATGCATCGCACGGGGACTTGCATGGGCGTGCATTGGATCCCCACACCGGTGCCAAATTAATATGAAGCCTATATAAACCCACCGAAGGCATTGAATTAGGGGACTTTTTGAGATTATTCTTCGGCGGGGTTTACAAACGACGGCTAGGGTTTCAGAGAAGATCGAAGACGGAGAAGACATGGAACAAGGGCTCACTCATGTTTTCTATTATGTCTTTCTCCAATATCCTTGTTAGGGCTTCTTATAGTATGAGAGGCTAAACTCCTTTATGGTGCCTCGGGCACATAAACCCTAGGATAACTTGTTATTTAATCTCTTTTATTAGTAGTTTGTCTTCTATTAATTCTTGTTAGTTATCTTTGCACGCCTTTTCTTGATTTGTGTGATATTTTTGCATGAGCCCTAGTCATATACCTCATTTTATTATAGCAAAGCACGTAGGTGTTTATGGTTATGATCTGTGTGTCTATTAGTACAACTAGGCATAGGTAATTAAGTTCGATTCACATACCGAGATATCGGATGTGGCATCTATATGGTGCAATTGTCGAACTCCACAGGAATTAGTAAAGAATAACCAATAATGGAAAATAAAGCGTTAGCAAGAGACTCCAAGGGGAATTTGATCCCAGGTACCACGTTTCGTCTCTGATAACCCACAATCTACCAATTACTCACGTTGGTTTCTTTATTAGGTTAGTTCTTGAAATCTCCAAACACTTCTTATATTTCTTTTAGGCTAGAGAGCGAAAGAAAGTTAGTAGTAGTACACTACCAATTCTTGAGGATTCGACTACTCTACTTTTGGGTACTTTACTACTAGATCAACCCGGTATACTTGTGGGAATATCGCCGCACACCATGTGAATGTATCATCAGCCTTCCTATTCTTCCTATGTAAGAAGCTGGAAGATTTTTTTGAGTGCCTCGCCCGTAATAGGAAGTACATCAATCTCAAGGAGATTCAAGATGGCTGGAGAGAAGAGACCAAGCATGAAAGATCCATAAGGGAGAAGAAGCCGGTCCGAGAACCCTAGAGTCCAATGCTAAGATAAGCAAGAAACACAAGACTCTAGCCTTAGGAGACCCTAGAATTGAAGAACCAACGAGGTCCCGAAACTACGCTCCCCTCAACGACACCCGAGCTAACATCCTTATGTTGGTCCATAGCCGATGGATCTTGAAGTGGCTTATAATGTTGAATAATCTTGTAGCACGAAAAAGAGATTAGGAAATATTGTTGCTTCCACCGCGACCGAGGCCATGACATCGAGGAGCGTGAATAGCTCAAGGATGAAATCGAGTACCTGATCCAACAAGGATACCTTGGCCAATACCTTAGACACGACCAGCAAGGGGAAGGTTCATCTGCCCCGAAGCAAAGCCAACCTCCCGCCAGTATCATCCATCACATCACGAGAGGACCTGTGTGTGGGAGTGATAGTGCGGTGTCCTATAAGTCTCGTGCCCAAATGTCTGGCCAAGCAAAGAAACTAAGGAAGAATTCTTGAACTGAGCTACCTATTATCTTTTTCGATGACAACTTGGAAAGAGTTCATCACTCCCATGATGATACTCTGGTTATTACTGTTACCATGGTAAAATATGAAGTGAACCGATAGCAGAAGCTCGGTTGATGTCATCTTCTTAAATGCAGATAAGCGTTCAATTCAATATGTTGTTTATAATGTTTTCATGTACACTTTTCATGCAATCTGGAGCCAGTATAGCCTATTGGTACTCAATTTTGTTAATTCCCATATACAAGGTATTAAAATGCCTCAAGAGTAAAAAGGAAGCAATTGAACTAGAAACAAGACAAGGACAATTTACACAAGCATGTAGATGGGCGAGCACGCCTGTCTGACATCAGAAGATGAATTCATAGATTACACAGGGGGATGGGCACCCTAAAATCACCACGTCTAGCTTACCTGAGAATTAAATAGGCTCTCATGCGCCCGTGGGGTGACTGTCTGGCTTTCGCGATTACTATACGGGTGCTCAGGGGCCTGTGGCATTCCCCATCTAGCCCAACCAAACTATGTGGGTCCACCCATATGGGTCAAGATCTAGACCCAACCAGACTTAATTTTTCTGTAAATCTGATTCCTTTAAGACCCAGTTCCAACCAGACCCTCTTAAACACATGGGAGACTATAAATACAAAAGGCTAGGGTTTTGAAGGCATCTTAGAATTCCATTAGCCATCCTTGGAGGCTCTTCATCATCCACCAATACTCGTCCATCTTCTAGGGCATCAAGTCATTCAAGGGGCGTCGCTCTACGGCCGAGGTTCGAGAAGAGCTTTGTCAACGTTGCTCGCCAATAGTAGAGGGAACAGCGTATAAGTTTAATATCTGTTTCCTTTCTTATATTATTGTATTGGATTATTGTTCCCTTTGATGGGGAACTAAATTTGTAGGCATCTGGGTATTGATGTACCCTTGGATCATGTATTAAATTTGATTATGAATGCTAATTGTTATGTAGTTGTCTCTTTTATGATTGTGATCTATTAAGTGTCATTCGTTGAATTTTGGTACTCTACATTGTGACATCCTAGATTATCTAATGTGGCATACCGAGGGAAGAAGCAAACGCCTCCGTGTATGCGGGTATACCTCAATAGAGAGGATTACAAGTGCACCGAGAGATCTGGCAATAAGGAGAGCTATCCTTCATGCGTCTTATTCCTGTAATCCATCCAAGTGCTTGATTCCCTAGAAGATCATCAGTTAGGGTACTAGATTTGTAACTCGCTGATGTGGACATCAAGGCTAAGGATCCAATTCAAGTCCCAACAGGACCGGTGACGAGGGCTCGAGCTAGAAGATTTAAAGAGGAGCTTAGCAACTTGGCATGGAGAATTCTACAACAGGAAGAGAGTGTGATCACTACTGATGGTGAACAAAAGCTGGTCCTACTCATCCAAGCCGATTCCACTTAGACGCTTGATGAAGATTTGGTTCCCATAAGATTGATGAAAAATTGGTTGTCATTTGTTTTTGAGTTTAATATGTGAACTAGAGTCTTTTGTAATTGCCTAGTCTTGCTGGGCTTTGTGGGCCTTTGGGCTGAAGTTGCTCTTTAGTTGGTTGTTTTTTTTTCTTTTATCTTTAAGGGTAGTTTTGAACTTTTACTTCTTAGAAGTTCTCTAGGGTTTCGGGCTATATATATAGCCCCATGTAGCAGCCATGAACTTCAACTTTTGATCCATGAGTATTTGTGAGGTTTTCTTCTTGATTTCTTGAAGAAACTTTTTTTTAAGAACTTATCAAGGGTTTCCTTGTGGCGTTCAAACTGACTTATCAATTGGATTTCCATCTCCTTTTGTGGCGTCATCCCCTTACCAAGGTTAAATGCTTCGGCTAAGCATTGGGTCGCAGGTTTCCATCCGTTCTTCTTGAATCAGGGCTTTTCTTCTTCTTGCCAAATTTGTTTTGGGTTTCTACACAATCGCATGGGTTCGTATCAGTTGGTATCAGAGATAAGTCCATCCTTTTGACCTATCTTCTATTGATTTCTGTTCTTTTCTCTTACAAAAAAAAAAAAATTTGCATCTAGATGTTTCATTGATTGAAGACGCCCATATTTTTGTTCTTGCTTTGAGATAGGGATTTCTTTCTTTTATGAGATTCCTTTTATTGATTCCGAAATTACAAAATAGTTTGTGAAGATCTGAGTTTGTGGAAATTGAAGAACTGAGTTTCTGAAAAAAAAAAAAAAAAAAAAGGAAAAAAAAAGAGTAGAAAAGGAAAGAAGAATAAAAAAAAAAAAAAAAAAAATCGTTTTGAATTGCCAAAAATTCTTGAAAAGGTAATGAGGATGCCATTCTTGAATTGCCATTCTTGAATTTCCAAAATTTCTTGATTTGTTTCGGTTGCCATTCTTGAATTGCCATTCTTGAATTTCCAAAATTTCTTGATTTGTTTCGGTTCGAATTGCCATTCTTGAATTGCCAAAATTCCTTGCCAAAAATCCAGCCCATTTCTTGAATTGCCAAAATTTCTTGATTTGTTTCGGTTTGAATTGCCACTTGATCCCTTTGATGATGGTTTTTGATTAAGTTTTGAAAGAACTCAAAGAAGAAAACGAGTGGAAAAAGGCAGCGAGGTGAGAGATCATTTGAGGGTAAAAGCCAAATTGATTGAGTGATACAATGGATTTGAGGTGAATTATTTCTTGGAGTGAAATACGTGAGTTTTTGTGGTGAGGGTAATTTTTATCTAACATTGCTTGGGTTTCCATCATGTCTCAAATTCGAGAGAAACACAAGCAGGAGAGTACCCCTCCAACTATTCCGAATTTGCAAGTGCAAGCTATAATTGGGGAAATGAGAAGGATGATGAGGCGTAGAACTTGAGCAAATACATGAGAGGATGGATAGGGTTGAAGAGGGAGCACAACGGGACACAGCCACGGTTGTTCCAAACATCCCAAGGAGAAATAGGGTGCCCCAACGGGAAGTTGAAGGTGTGGGGCGTTTGATGTGGCAAATTCATGAAGACTTTGTGGGATGTCAACGGGCAGCCCTAGGAGATATGGTCGAGATAGAGACACTGAATCAGTAGACAACAATTTGGGTAGTATCAAGATGAGGATTCCGGCATTTCAATGAAAGAGTGAACCCGAAGCATACCTTGAATGGGAGAAGAAGATGGAGTTAGTTTTCATTGTCAAGCAAATTCACTCGAAATGAAGAAGGTAAAACTTGCCGCCATTGTGAGTTTACCGATTATGCTATTGTGTAGTGTGGACGGTTATACAATAGGAGGCAAAGTGGAGATTTGCCTATCGAGACTTGGGATGACATAGAGGGGTGATGAGGCCGCTTTGTGCCATCTCATTACTACCGGGATCTATACCTTAAGCTTCAAGGTCTTGACAAGGTTACAAAAGTGTTGATGAATATTATAAAGAAATGGAGATGGCTATGATTCCGCCAATGTATGGAGGAGGATCGGGGAGGCAACAATGGCAAGGTTTTGAATGGGTTGAATAGAGAGGATTGCCAACACGGGCTGAGCTACATCACTATGTGGAGTTGGAAGACTTGGTGCATATGGCAATGAAGGTTGAGAGGCAATTGAAGAAGGGTGGGTACAAGTGCACGTCCCCGAGACCCACCCCACAAAAATCCCTAGTGCAACACCATGGAGGCCGAATTATCCAAGGAAAGATGAAAGTAATTCCAACCCCAAGGCCAAAATCGAAAGCAAAATTCAACCACTACTTCCACGGGTTTCTCAAAGTAAGACACCCACAACTTTGTCTCGTTCTAGTGAAATTAAATGTTTCAAATGTCAAGGAAGAGGTCACATAGCTAGCCAATGCCCGAACAAGCGGGTTATGGTGATTCGAGAGAATGGGGCAATAGATTCTGAAGATGAGGGTGAGCTAGATGACATTCCACCAGTGGTGGATGATCTTTTGGGAGAAGAGAGTTTGGGGCCGAGCATGGTGAGATGCTTGGATTAGTTGCCGGAGAGCCTTGGAACTACCTGCACGCTAAGGTGGAGGGAAGAAGAAGTGCAAAGGGAGAACATCTTTTACACTCGCTTGTCATGTGAAGGACAAGGTATGTAGTGTTATTATTGATGGTGGTAGTTGCACTAATGTTGCTAGTTCTTCCATGGTTGAGAAGCTAGGCTCCTAACACTCAAGCACCCCTGGCCCATACAAGTTGCAATGGCTGAATGATAGTGGTGAAGTGAGGGGTTACTTAAGCAAGTTGTGGTACCATTTGGATCGGGAAATATGAGGATGAAGTGTTGTGTGATGTGGTACCCATGCAAGAGGGACATCTCCTTTTAGGAAGGCCTTGGCAATTTGATAGGCGTGTAACGACATGATGGCTTCACCAACAAGCACTCCTTCACTTTCCAACAACGAACCATCACTCTAGTCCGATGACACAAACAGGTTTATGATGATCAAGTGATGATGCAAAAACTAAGTGATCAAAAGAAAATGAGATCAAAAGAATTTGAGTGATCACAAGAGAGTGAGTGAAGAGATGAGTAGTGGTGAGAAACAAGAGAGCAAGGCTGAATCTAGTGAGAGAGAAAGAGAGAGATGAATTCAGCCAAAGAGGGAAAATTAGAGGAAAAAGAAATTTCTATGCAAAACAAGTGAGGTTAAGCTGAGCTTTTCTTGCAAAACGGCCATGATTGTACTTATGTACAGGAGGCCCTTTTAAACACTAACCAACCTGACTCTTCATTTGCCTAGTGTTGTTGTTTCTATTTACTGCAGAGTTCGAGGATGTGTTTCCGAGAGGTACCACATGGCACTTACCCCATCCGGGGGATAGAACACCAAATTGACTTTGTTCCCGGTGCTTCAATTCCAAACCGACGCATATAGGAGCAACCCGGGAGGAGACAAAGGGAACTCAAAGGCAAGTTGAAGCACTGATGGAGAAAGGGTACGTGAGAGAAAGCATGAGTCCTTACTTGTGAGTTCAGTGATTCTAGTTCCTAAGAAGGATGGGACATGGAGGATGTGTATTGATTGCCGCCATCAACAACATAACGGTAAAGTATCTCGACACCCCATCCCTCGCTTAGATGATATGTTAGATGAGTTGCATGGATCTTGTGTGTGTTTTCAAAATTGATCTTAAGAGTGGTATCATCATCAAATCCGAATGAAAGAAGGCTACGAATGGAAAACGGCATTTAAAACTAAACATGGATTGTAAGAATGGTTAGTCATGCCATTTGGCTTAACTAATGCGCCTAGTACTTTCATGCGCTTTAATGAATCATGTTTCTGAACTTTCATTTGGAAAATTCTGTGTTGTTATTTTGATGATATTCTGATTTATAGTAAGAATTTGCATGATCATGCTTCAGCATTTGCATTTGGTTTTGGATGTCCTTAGGAAAGAGAAATTGTATGCTAACCTCAAGAAATGTACCTTTTGCACCGATAAACTTGTTTTCCTAGGATTTGTTGTGAGTGCTACAGGTATGAGGTGTATATGGCGAAAAGATCAAAGCCATCCAAAAGAGTTGTGACCCCATCAAGTGTGAGTCACGTCGCAGTTTTCATGGACTTGCTAGCTTCTATAGGAGATTAGGTGAAAGATTTTAGTACCATTACAGTGCACCCTCATCAAGTTATCAAGAAGAGCGTTGTATCTAAATGGGGCAGCACAAGAGAACATTTCAGCTTATGAAACACAAACTAACTCATGCTCCTTACTTGCTTTACCTAACTTTGCTAATGCTTTTGAAATAGAATGTGATGCCTCGAGGTGGTATTGAGTCTTGTACTCATGCAAGATGGAAGACCACTTGCGTACTTCAGAAAGCTAAGCGGGGCTGCACTTAACTACCCCACTTTATGATAAGGAGTTGTACGCTTTGGTTCGAGCATTTGGAGACTTGGCGATTACTTGTGAGAAGGAGTTTGTGATTGAGCGGATCATGAATCCTTGAAGCATTTGAAAGGGCAACATAAGCTGAACAAGCGACATGCCGATGGGTTGAGTTCATTGAGACCTTTCCGTATGTCATTGATATAAAATAAAGGTAAGGAGAATGTGATTGCCGATGCCACTACCATGGTATGCCTTAATCTCCACTCTTGATGTTAAATTCCTTGGTTTGGAGCACATTAAAGATCTTTATCATGTTGACCATGACTTTGGGGAGGTTTATGGGGCTTGTGAAAAATCCGCTGAAGGGAAGTTTTATAGGCATGAGGGTTTTCTGTTTAAGGAACATAAGTTGTGTGTGCCTAATTGCTCCATGAGAGATTTGTTAGTTCGAGAGTCCCATGGTGGAGGATTAATGGGGCATTTTGGGGTAGCTAAGACTCTAGCCGTGTTACAAGAGCACTTCTATTGGCCATGCATGAAACGAGATGTTGCTCGAAGTTGTGGTGATGTATCACTTGTAGACAAGCCAAGTCTCGGGTTCAACGAATGGCCTTTACACCACTACCTATTCCTAGTTCCCCTTGGATTGATATTTCGATGGATTTTGTGTTAGGATTACCTAGGAGTAAGCGTGGAAGGGATTCAATCTTTGTAGTTGTGGATCGGTTTTCTAAAATGGCTCATTTTATACCGTGTCATAAAACTGATGATGCTTCCAATGTCGCCGATTTGTTCTTTAGGGAGATTGTACGTCTACATGGCATGCCAAGGACAATCGTGTCAGATCGGGATGCTAAGTTCTTGAGTTATTTTTGGAAGACATTGTGGGGTAAACTAGGGACTAAACTATTGTTTTCCACTACTTGTCACCCTCAAACCGATGGTCAAACTGAAGTAGTTAACCGAACTTTATCCACTTTGTTGCGGGCTGTCATTAGTAAGAACATCAAGACTTGGGAGGACATTTTACCACATGTTGAGTTTGCTTATAATCGTTCTAGGCATTCCGCTACTCAGTTTCACCATTTGAAATTGTTTATGGTTTTAATCCTTTAACTCCTTTGGATTTATCACCTTTACCTTTTCCAGCATGTGAACTTCGATGGGCACAAGAAGGTCGAATTTGTGAAGCAGCTCCATGAGAAGGCCGCGGCTCAACATAGAAAGGAGGACTGAGCAATATATCAAGCAAGCCAACAAGGGACGCACAAGCAAGTTTTGAGATCGGTGATTGGGTGTGGTTACACATGAGGAAGGAGCGATTCCCAACCGACGCTCCAAGTTGCTACCCTGGGAGATGGTCCTTTCAAGTGCTCGGCGGATCAACGACAATGCCTACCGCCTTGATTTACCGGGTGGAGTACAATGTTAGTGCTACTTTCAATGTGACTGACTTAAGTCCTTTTGATGTAGGTAGCATTTGAGGACAAATCCTTCTCGAGAGGGGGAATGATGTGGACATCAAGGCTAAGGATCCAATTCAAGTCCCAACAGGACCCGGTGACGCAGGGCTCGAAAGCTAGAAGATTTTAAAGAGGAGCTTAGCAACTTGGCATGGAGAATTCTACAACAGGGGAAGAGAGTGTGATCACTACTTGATGGTGAACAAAAGCTGGTCCTACTCATCCAAGCCGATTCCACTTAGACGCTTTGATGAAGATTTGGTTCCCATAAGATTGATGAAAAATTGGTTGTCATTTGTTTTGAGTTTAATATGTGAACTAGAGTCTTTTGTAATTGCCTAGTCTTGTCGGGCTTTGTGGGCCTTTTGGGCTGGAAGTTGCTCTTTAGTTGGTTGTTTTTTCTTTTATCTTTAAGGGTAGTTTTGAACTTTTACTTCTTAGAAGTTCTCTAGGGTTTCGGCTATATATATAGCCCCATGTAGCAGTTGCTATGAACTTCAACTTTTGATCCATGAGTATTTGTGAGGTTTTCTTCTTGATTTCTTGAAGAAACTTTTTTTAAGAACTTATCAAGGGGTTTCCTTGTATGCCTAAACTGACTTATCAATTGGATTTCCATCTCCTTTTGTGGCGTCATCCCCTTACCAAGGTTCATGCTTCGCTAAGCATTGGGTCGAGGTTTCCATCCGTTCTTCTTGAATCCGTGGCTTTTCTTCTTATTGCCAAATTTGTTTTCGGGTTTCGTCACAATCGTTGGCGGGGTTCGTATCACTCGCCGCGAGAGAGGGAGCAGAGGCATATTAGGAATCTTTGATCCAATGTATCAAATTAGTAATCTTAGTGTTCATCATCTATCTTTATGAGAACTCGAGGGGGATTCATTGCCCGTATGCCCTCCTTTTATGATTGATTATCCCTACGATCCCATCGCATCTCCATTTTCTTTTTACCCCTTATTTTTATTTAGTAATTAGTTCAATTCAACCACTACCCCACTTATTGGCTGGACTAAATATTAGACGATCAGTTAGTACTAGTATTTTTAAGTGCTTGAGGTTCAATATACGACTTCTTAGAGTCTACTGTATTACTTGTCCGACCCATACACTTGCGGAACACGTATTAGGCATATATAGTTTTTGGTGCCATTGCCGGGGACATAGATTACTAGAAATATTTGAAGTTTGCTACTTTAGCCATTAGTTCCAGGATTTATTATTTTTATCTTTTCTTTCTTTTCTTTTTTGTTTTCATTCTTCGTTGTTATCCTTTACTCCGTATTGCTAATCAAATTTTCTATCCAGTTGTTGTGAGGAACTGCATATGACAAGAGCAAGACCAATAGGTCTTGTGGAGGAAGATAGTGAGATTTAGAGGGCATTGTACCGAAGGCTCAGAGAAACTGAATAGCCGATGTAAGAATAGTCCTCCGAGCTTGAAAATCAAAATCCACTGGAGGTGAATATAGAGATAGTGAATCCTCCAGTCATGTAGAAAGAAGGAGGCTATTATAATATGAAAGACCTAACTATACAGGAGAGGAATTCAGCATTCACCCTCCGACGTTGAACATGAATAATTTTGCGATAAAGCCAATCACGATTAGTATTGTTCAAAACCAAGCGCACTTCGATGGCCGCCCCTATGAGGACTCGCACGCACATCTAGCACATTTTGTTCAAATCTGCAACATGTTTAGAATTAATGGGATATCCGACGACGCCATTAGATTGAGACTGTTTCCATTCAGTTCAAGAGAAGCAGCATACAATTGGTTGACTACCCTCCCAGCAGGAAGTATTAGAACATGGAAGGATATGCTTGACAAATTCCTTGGGAGGTACTTCCCACCAAGCAAGGCTGCAAAAGTATGACAAAAGATTTTAGCTTTCAAGCAAGGAGAAATAGAGTCAATTTTTGAAGAATATGAGTAGTTCAAAGACTTGTTTCGTCGTTGTCTCCACTACAGTCTACAACCATAGACAAAAATCTATATATTCTATAGTAGGCTCAATACCCATACTAGGACGTTAGTGAACGCCACAGTCGGTGGTGCCCTTAGCAACAATTATCCGCAAGAGGCCGAACAATTACTTGAGGATAAGGCTAGCACCGAGTCACTTTGGGCCTCAAGAGGGAGGTAACCAAGTGTTATGGGAGCTTGTGCAATGAATACAGCTTCCAAACTTGCAGCACAGGTGGCTGAGCTATCTAAGAAGTTGGATCTTCTGACTGCTGGTAGCGGTTCAGGTTTAGTTGTAGCCATCTCCTGTGGAACTTGTGGAGGAGGGCATAGAATGTCTCGATGCCCTATTTCTAGCGTTGAAGTGTCCCCTGTAGAGAAAGTGTAATAAATGGGTAATCCTCCAAGACCCAAGGAAATCAGTTCAAGCCATATATACCAAATTGGAGTTATCCAGGTATTTCTTATGGAAACCCTCATGGAACATCTAGTATTTCGGGGTTTAACTAGCAACCCTTTAAGCCTCAAGGTCCCAAACCCACTACTGAGGATATTTTGGCTAGGTTCATGTTAACGACAAATCACATATTTGAAAGCATCAATACCACTCTAAGGAACTGATACAGGAGGAGTCGAGCAAAACGATGTGTTTCAGTCGTGGTTCGATGTTTTAGCCATAACTTTGGCTATAGGGGTTGGATTCGTGCATTCAACCCCAATTCGGAAAGCACATCTCGACACGCACGTGGGATCTACTATGCTATGCCTGGAGGTTGTCATTTTCATCCCCATATTCAGTCATTTTCCCCACCGAATCTTTGTTTTTGCTATTTTTAGTAATAATTAATATGCCGATTTATGGCATTATTTGATTTTTATTTGATTTTGGATTTTGGATTCTTGTTAGTTTTATTCGAATTTGAAAATTTGAATAATTTTGGATTTTTTCCATTTTTGACATAAATACCGAATTTAGTGAGATTCTAGGGTTTTCATGGCTATTTAGTCCGGCCTATGGACTAGCTTTAGTTTTCAACCTTTGTTTGAATGAAATTGGTTTAAGCTTCAGAGATATTCTCTCAATCCTTTGGTTTTCTTTTTCATCTTCCTTGTGATCCCTTTTGTTCGGGTGAGCTTGCAGGTTAATCACTACCCCACCCGACGTCAGGAACGTACAAGCAAGTATCCATAACTTAGAGAATCAGGTGTGTTAGTTAGCAAAGAACTCATCTGAAATACCCCAAGGAAGTCTACCTAACAACACTGAGGCAAATCCTTGAGAGAAACTAAAGGCAATCACTTTGCCAAGTGGTAAAGAGGTAGAGCTGTTAGTGAAGAACCATACTCCTAAAACTCCCCAAGTGGAAATCGGTGAGACTTCTGGTACTAACGAAATTATTGTTGAAGAAGAGGTCGAGAAGGAGAAAGAGGTGGAGCAGCAATCCGTTGATGATTTCCGCAAGTGCACGGGTCGTGATCAAGTAGTAGATTTGGTGGTTTTTGAATCAAGTCTTAGGAATTAAAAGATTGGAGACAAACTTTGAAAATTGAGAATTAATTGAGAGAAAACTATAGCATGAAAAGGAGATACTTGAGCATGAGTCCTCTTTGGATTTAAATCTAAGGATACATAAAGAAATCTATGAAGACGATTGGAGATGCTTGTGCCAAGAGTTCCTAAATTATATCCAATCCCTCTCCCGAGGCGATTGGATAACTAATCTCCTAGGATTGTCTTAAGCTTAAGGGAACCTATGTCTTGGAATAATTGTGAGATTGAATCGTATTAAAGAGTCACTCTCCTTCTAGTACCCGAAACCCTCAGCATACTCACAACCTTCTCTAATGGAGTATGTTCCTAATACAAGGAGGCGCTAGCTTTAGCCCTTGTATCGCACCCAAGTAATCTCTCCAGGCATCCCGCAATGTTGAGAGATTACACTCAATACAAAACATCCAATAGACATTCAAGCATACATCCAATCAATCAAAACATAGAAATCAATATGTCATTAATATAATATCCAAAGGTTTCTTATACCCAAGTATCTATAAGATTAGTTCCCCATAAATGGAGAACTCCAATCCAAATCAACAAGAATACAATCAAAAATCGACATGATAGAGAATACCGTTGGCAGCTTTACAAGTTTGATCCCCTTCTCTATCTCCTTCCCTCTCTCTCTCTCCAAGATTGGTGGAGAAGACCCCCAATCCCTAATCTCAATTATAATCCTCTCCAAAGCCAACCTCCCCCTCCTAAACCTTAAAGCCTCCTATTTATACCTCAAGTTAGGGCTTTAGTAGTGACAATGACGCTTATACCCCTACTTGTGTCTGCAATAAAAAGAGAGGGTTACGACATACGGGCTCGTATGCCGCTGTATACTAGCCCGTATGAAGCTCAGTGCCTAGTATTTGGCCGTACAACAGCTAGTATACAGTGCAGGTTCGAGCATACTGGCTAGTATACGGCTGTATAATACCCCATATGAAGTCATACGGGGTGTATACCGTCAAGAGAGGGTTGATGTGTATGCCATTCACTCTGTCCAATAGCATATGACCGTATGCACCCCGTATACGTTCCCGTTTGCTTCAGAATAGCGTTAGTTCGGCCTCTTTTTCACCTCAAAATGCTTCCTTTCTCCCGGAGTGGCTTCTATATGCTCTGTTTACAAAATATGAAGCTTTTTAAGGATTAGAGGGCTATAATTCATCAAAATGGCACGCAAAACATATAGGAAAATGATATGAAAATATGCTCATTTGAATGCTCATCAAATATCTCCACACTTAAGCATTTGCTTGTCCTCAAGCAAATAAAACAATTAAAATGTTGATGCCAAAAACTGGTTCACGTCACGCTTCAGTCGCTGTTGCCTCGTGATCTGGTCCCAGCTTTCGACCAACGGTTAGAATTTATAGTTGATGTGGACGCTTACTTCTGCCTATGAACAGGGAGTGTATAGAAATTCCGCTCGGAATTACTGGAGTGACTCATCAGCGAGCCTGTAAAAAGAAAGGAGAGGATGGTGATCGGAATTGGGCCTTTACGCGGGATTCAAATTCAGATGCCTAAGTCGAGAAAACTTAAAGAGAGAAGTTTAATGTTAGGTAGTTTTTGTGTGATGAGCTTTTTATTTTGGATCCCTTTCTTCTATTAGTGCTCTCCTTTTATAGTACCTTAGAGGCGTTCGGGGAAAGGCGGTGGGGTAAGGCGGTGGGCTAAGTAAATATCTCTTAAGGCGGTGGGAAAGGCGGTAGGAAGGTGGTAGGAAGGTGGTAGGAAAATATCCGCCTCAGCGGGTGGATAAGGCCCACTCACTGTAGAGGCGTTAGATGTTTCTCTATCTCTTTCTTTCTACCTTACGCCCCTTTATGAGAGGGTCATTACAATTCCGACGGACTTGTTTGCAGGATTGAATCCTTACGCTATAATTCCGAGCGGACTTGTGCAAGGATGGTGGAACAAGTGGTTCTTTAACTTAACGACACCTGTCTTCACCAAATATATCCGTAACACTAGTCCCTCCCCTAGTGTACTTGTTCGAAAAATCTAAGTGAGGGGTGAGCTAAACGCACGTTTCGCTTGGTTCGAGAACAAGTATTATTCTTAGTTGGCATGTCTATGTAGGCGTAGGCTCTGTGTACGGTCGCTTGTATCTAAGGGACACATGCCTAAGGGACACATGTTTTAATAGGCGAGAAGCGTTCTTGTGTTATCTTCTCGTTGTTATCGAGATAGATTTTGGTTCCGGATTTCTCGCCTATAGTGTCAATGGGCTCTTCTATTTAAGGGCTTTGTATGGATAGGGTGTTTTAACCAGAAAACTTTTGCACCCTTCTGTTTTTGTATCATGGCTCAGCGCTTGTCTTTTTACAAGTTTTTCACTTTTTCTCAATGCTCTCGTCGTTTACGAATTCCCAGTTCTTTTCATGAGCACCTGTCGGAACTAAGGACTGGGGTAATCCAGTTGGTAAGTCCAAACGGCTGCGTTTGGCCATCTATTTTGCTGATTGACAGGGCGGTAGGCGAAATGAGCCTAAACGCGGGATGGGAAGCTTTTCACGTTGACCATGATGTGGAGGCGGGGGACCTTTTAGTTTTTACTTACGCGGGGGGTACGCGCTTCGAGGTTGAAATGTTCGGAGACGACTCCTGCCGTAGAGAGGTGGGTCCCCACCTCCGTCCGCGTGCCGAACCGAGCTCCCCTAGTGGCAACGAGGATAGCGACGGCTGCGGAAGCCCGTGTATCTCCTCCGAGTCTTATCCGAGCGTGTTTCCGGATGGGTCATGACGTTTAGGATAATCCGTTCGGAAATACTGATTAGGATAATCCGCTCGGAAATATGTTTTAGGGTTTGTTATATCGTTTTATTTACGTTAAGTCATGTGTAACTTGAATAAATGACGTTTTGTCGCTTTGTTTTAAATCCTTTGGCTTTTGTTGATGATCCTATGTTGGAGTGTGCGCTTTGTCTTTGTGCGGTACAGGCTCTGCCTTCCATGCGTACCGGCTCTACCTTCTATGTAACGCTTCTTGTTCCCTAAAATGACACGTGTCTCTTCTACTATTCAGCATTGAAAGGGGGATAGTGGCGCGATATGTGCGGTATGTGTGTTTTGTCAACGTGATGATGGGCGATGGGGCGTGACTTTCCATGTGTGCCAGGCGGCGCTTGGTACTGCTGACGTGTACAAAATTTTGAATTGTTTTCGAGGAGGTGTATGATGGTTGTTTGAACGGTTTAGATTTGTGGGCCTTTGGTTCAAGGGTCCAGATCGGAACATAACCCTAGGATCTAACGGTCACGGGTTCATTGCCTTTATATATAAGGGGAACCGTACAGACAGCAAAAGGTTGTGTTGAAAATCGAGTCTTCTTCTCCACGAAAATCGAGTCTTCTTCTCCACGAAAACCGAGTCTTCTTCTCCAGGTTTCTTCTTCTCCGGCGAGCTCTGGTTTAGTGCTATTTCCCTTGTCTTTTTCTTTCTCTAAGGTAATGGCTAGCGCTACTTCTTCTTCCTCTAGTTCTTCTCGTGAACCCTTGATTCCTTTTTCGTCCCAACCCTATGGTTTTACATTTGCAATTCCGGCGATCCGGGTGAACTGGAGGCGTTCGATTCCAGTGGTTCGGGTTCATCTACCTCTAGGCAACGGGTAGGGTCGATACATTCATAAGTCTTCTTGGACAGTCGGAAGTAGATAGCCTGGTAGCTAAGTATGAGATAAATCTTTCATTGTTTGAGGTTAGGGTTCCCTGTTCTGGGGAGAGGGCAAGTTCTCCTAGGGAAGGGGAGATAGCCATCTATCAAGATGCGCTATTAGGTGGTCTTAGACTCCCTTTTTCTGATTTTGCTAAGGCAGTACTAGAGGAGTATCATCTGTGTCCTTCACAGTTGGCCCCGAATTCTTGGAGGCTACTGAACGGCTTTGTTATTGTTTTCAAGCATTACGGAATAAATCCGACCGTCCGTTGGTTCCGTATGCTTTTTAGTTTATGTCTAGAGTCTAACGCCGATTGGTATTACTTCTCATTTCATACAGGAGGAAATTTTTAGGGAAGGTTCCCTCTTCCATTAAGCGATGGAAGAGCAAATTTTTCTTTGTCAAGAGTAAGTCCGAGTGGGATGTCCGAACAAAATGTTCCCCGAACGGACATCGCTTGTGAGGAAATGACGGGTGAGGAGATGGGTCTTCTCAAGTCAATGACAGGGTTATCCAAAGTGTACATGGATGAGTTTTTGACAAAGGAAAATCTTGTTAAATGTCGTTTGATAGTGTCCGCCGGTAGGAATTATTCGTTTACTTTACTAGTCTGATTTTTTAACTACAGTATCTAAACAATTTTCTTGATATTTGTTCTGTAGGAAATCCGATGGAGGACGAGGACCTGAGCTATGTTAAGGGTCTTTTGGCTTCCTTCGAGGGTGAAGTTCACCCGTCCTTGCCTCGTGAGGAGGAAGAAAGAGGTGGTACTTGGCCAATGATACCTCCAAGGAGGAAAGAAAGAAGAGGAAGAGAAAAGAAATGTGCTCTTCCAGAAGGGGGTTAAGAATGACCCGTGCAGGGGTCCTCACGAGAGAGAGGACCAAGAGGAAGAATTCGAGGGGACGTGTCAGGGCCCCGGAATTGTAGAAGAACTAGTGGGGGCATCTCGGGGAAGAGGTTGGTGCGGAAGAGACCTGACGCTGTCCCCAATTTCCGAGGGCCCTTCTTCCGGGAGGACATCCTTCTCAGAGGTGAGAATTTCTATTTTCTATAAGTATATTTCACTTATAACTCTTAACTTAGGTTTTATTTTACAGGCGGAGTTAGGAGAAGCGGCTTTTGCGGATAAATTACGAGTGGCGGATTCCGTTTTAAAGGGATCTGTTACTAGACAGGAGGAGTTATCTACTGAGGATACTCCTTTTCGTGATGCCACATCCGTAAGGGATGTTTTAATGGCCATGCGGCCCGAGCAGCTCTCTACCAAACTTCGAAGGGCTGGTAGGGAAGAGGCCACTTACCAGTTATTCCGTTCGGCCATGCTGGTAAGGGTTGTTCTCATATTTCCCTTTGTTTCTAAGTTTAATATATTTTCATGAGTGTTTTGTTATTTCATAGACCGCACAAATGGGCGGGGTGGGTGCTCTTTGCGAAGAAGATTTGGCGAAGATGGAAATGAATAGGGCGTATATCGCCGGTTGAGCTCTAGGGTGGCGGCCTTGGAAGAGAAGGAGAAGAAAGCGATGACGCTATCCAAATCCCTTGAGCGAGACAAAGCGGCCGCAACAACTATCTCCTAGAGAAAGAGAAGAGCGAACTAGCGGCTCGATTATCTATTTCCAAAGTTTCTCTTGCATCAGCGAGGAGGATATCAAAGGGCTACAAGATGAATCCAGATTTGAAGAAGGAACTCCAATCTACTCAAGAGGAGCGAGCATTTGTTGATGGGATTTAAAGTTGAAGGTCGCTGAGCTTACTGCCGTTCAAGCCGTGGGCGGAAATAAAGGGGGAGCGTGATACACTTAGGGCGGATTTGGCTTCCCGCTTTGAAAGCTCAAGTCCGACTCGCAAGAAATTAAGGATTTATTAGAAGCGGCGGAAAATTTAGAGAAGGAGGTTGCCCTACTTAGGGCTTAAAGTTAAAGATGGGGCCACTCGTTATATACTCTGGTGCAACAAGTGGGCCATCATATTCCTCCTAAGGAGGTTTTGTCTATGGGGAATTTGGAGTCATGAAGAAATTTACGGAGCTCAAAGAGCAACAAGTTATCAAGACCCCGGAGGTTGTTTCTGTTCCGTCGGCTGTCCCCGCTCCTTCGGAACCTTCTGCCCAAGCTCCTTTAGCTACTCCTTTGGAACCTTCTGTCCAAGCTCCTTCAGAAATAGGCAGTCGCCCTGAGGGCCCTAGCTCTTAGGATGTTTCTTCTTTTATGAATGTTCTTTTTATGAATGTTCTCGCACTTGGAATGTAATTTCTCTTCATATGAATGAAACGCAAACCTTTATTTTGATGACGTTTTATTTCCGAGAGATGGTTGTCTTTAACCATATAAGAAATTTATTCGAGTCGAGAAGCAATTGCCGAAGCCTTTGGTAAACTTCTTTCTTTGACTTTCTAAGGTGCTTTGTGACGAGTCCTTAGTCCAATCGCGGGACTTTGTTGAATGAGATACTCGCCTTTATAAATGAGATTGTTGCCTCATATTTCGATCGGGATTTTTGCCCCTTGTTTTTTGGATAAGAGTTGCTGTTCTATCCCCCAGGATAATTCCAACTCTTTTTCCAAGAATGGGAATTGCACCGCATTTTTGTAGGATGGGAATTTCACCGCATCTTAGTAGGATGGGAATTTCACCGCATCTTGGTAGGATGGGAATTTCACCGCATCTTGGTAGGATGGGAATTTCGCCGCATCTTAATAGAAAAGAAAAGACTTGAACTTTATTCCGTGATTTTTAAGGAACAGCTACAAAATTACTGATAGTAGCGTCTTAGATGTTCAGCATGGAATGGACGCTTGAGTGTCTTTCCATCCATATTTACTAGATAATAGGTGCTCGCTCGGACGATTCTTTGTATGACGTAAGGGCCTTCCCAGTTAGGAGTTAGCTTCCCCGTTCGGCTTTTATTTCCACGGAACTCATTTTCCCGTAAGACAAGATCGCCGATTTGGAAGAAGACTCTTTTTACCCTTGTGTCATAGAACCTTTTCACCTTCTGGAGATAGACGGCTGCTCTTGTTTCCATAGCTTCTCTTCGTTCTTCAAGTAGGTCAAGTTCCGCTCGGAGTTTTTCCTCATTCTCTTCTGAGGAGAACGTTTGCTGTGTCCGTAAGGTTTGCATCCCTATTTCTGCAGGGATGACAGCCTCTGCCCCATAAGTGAGGGAGAATGGGGTCTCTCCGGTGGGGGTTCTTGTTGTCGTCCTGTAGGCCCAAAGGGCGCTCCGAATTTCTTCTACCCAGTTAGTACCGTTTCTGAATACCCGTGTTTTTAGCGGCGTGAGTGCGGTTTGTCACTTCTACTTGGCGTTGGCTTGGGGATGTGTCACGGATGTTAACTGGATTCAATTCGAAGCTCCGAGCAAAAGCTTTTGAAGGTTTTGTTGTCAAACTGTCGTCCATTATCAGAAATGAAGGCGACTGGAATGCCGAATCGACAGATAATCGCTCGCCATAAGAATCCCTGACAGGCTTTCTCCGTGATTTTGGCTAAGGGTTCAACTTCCACCCATTTGGTGAAGTAGTCAATGGCGACTATTAGAAACTTCATTTGCCTAACTGAAGTGGGGAACGGCCCTAGGAGATCGACTCCCCAGATGGCGAATGGACGAGGGCTAATGATGGGTGTAAGCTGTGCCGGCGGTCGCCTCTGGATCTTGGAATGCCGCTGGCAGGCGTCGCATTTCCGGGCGAATGCTATTGCGTCTTGAGTTAGTGTTGGCCAGTAATAACCTTGTCGTAGGACTTTGTAACTTAAGGCTTTGCCCCCTATGTGACCTCCTCCAATGCCTTCGTGAATTTCTTGAAGAACATAACTAGCTTCAGTTGGACGCAAGCATCGCAGGAAGGGTTGCGTATAAGATCTTCTGTATAGGTTCTCATTGATGATGGTGTATTGAGCGGATTTGTAAGAAATCCGTCTGGCTTCTGCTTTATCGGGTGGTGCCGATCCACCTTGTAGATAATTTCTGATAGGGTCTATCCAGCTTGGCTCTTCGGCTGTACTTTGTACTTCCTCCTCTAATCCGTCGATGGTTTTTGTGGGAAGGTATTGCAGGTTGAAGGGGCTCTGTGTCTTTGTTGGTGTGGCCTTTTTGGGCCAGTGTCCGCCTCTTCGCTTTGTGTTCGGAGACTTTTCGATTTGGAAGCGGGCGAAGTGTGGAACTATTTTCTTTACCACTGCCTGATACTTGACCATGTTTTCTTCCTTCGCTTCAAAGCTGCACAAGGTATGGCTTACTATTAGCTGTGAGTCAGAATATACATGCAGTCTTTGAATTAGCCCTGGGCGGATGTAATCCCATGAGGGCTTCATATTCGGCCTCATTGTTGGTTGCTGGAATTGGAACTTCAAGATCGCCGCGATTTTCCATTTGGAAGGAGAGTAGAGGACAAAACCTCGCCTTTTCTTAGTTCGATCCACAACATATAAGGTCCAAGGGATGTTAGAGCTTTCTTCCGGACTCTGTGGCGGGGTTCATCCTCGCTTTCGGGAAAGTTAATTCCAACGAAATCTACCAGTACTTGAGCTTTTATTGCCGTTCGGGGTTTGTAGGTGAGATCGAACTCGCCCAATTCTATCACCCACTTGGCTAAGCGTCCGGAGTTTTCAGGTTTATGGAGAATCTGCTTTAGGGGCTGATCAGTCAATACTATGATCTTGTGGGCTTGAAAGTACGGCCTCAACCTCCGTGCAGACGTGATAAGAGCAAAGGCCAACTTTTCAAGTGGTAGATATCTCGATTCTGCATCATTAAGGATTTTACTTGTGTAGTAGACAGGGGAGTCTAATAACCCTTCCATCAGAAAAGTCACAGCCATCCGTGGCGGAAGGTCCGCAACATTAGTTGTTTCGTCTATGTAACGGCTTAAATAGGCCTGGAGCGTTTCTCCCCCTCGCTGCTTAATGCGCAGGAGAGTAGAT
Organism: Dioscorea zingiberensis; assembly: GCA_026586065.1. Classification (NCBI taxonomy): domain Eukaryota; kingdom Viridiplantae; phylum Streptophyta; class Magnoliopsida; order Dioscoreales; family Dioscoreaceae; genus Dioscorea; species Dioscorea zingiberensis. The sequence goes on along the minus strand of CM048825.1, from coordinate 12,952,188 downwards.
GGGGTTTTCTTTTGCTTTGAGTAATTGGCAAAATAGGCTAAGAATCGACCGCTAAAATCAAAAGAAGTAATTGTACTAGATGGGAGATCGACAAACCCGGTCTTGCTCTTTTCCCTTTAAAGTGGCGGGAAAAGCTCGGCACATGCGAAGTCTGTGATTCCAAAGTGAGGAGCATCTTCAGTAGAAAAGATTTTAGGTGTCGGGATGGATCGGTTTTGCCTTCATATGCGGTCCATAAGCTGGCGGTCCGGGTTATCCGGAACTTGCTCTCCCAATATTTTTTGACAAAGGGTGAACACACATACGAGACGCGTCGCCGGACTTTCTCGCTTTCTCGAGAGAGGTTACGCGTTGAGTCCTTCTATCAACTGTTTGAGCAGGATGGACTATTCCGTTACATCCTTGTCCGATTCAGTTCTTGTGGTGGCACGCTCCCTTGCGCGAGCGGAGGGAGGTTACGAACTAAGCGGAAAAGCGGTCCTTTCTGTCTTCTCTTTATGAGTCGTGTTCTCGTTCTCCCCTCTGCTTTGAGAATTATCGATTAGGGGAACATTGTTGGTATGTTTGGCGTTGGAACTTGTGTAGGAGGAGGAGGAGGATGAGTCAAAACATGAGCGACTGAGTCAATCTGCTCCAATTGTCGTAGGTTAAGGTAAAACTACGAACAGATTCTTGAGGTTGAACGTAAGGACTATCTCGACCCAGACGATGGGCGGACTATCTGACCGGATTTCTTCATGCCTTCGGACCTCGCCAGATCCTTCGGGATTATTTGGGGCTCCCTGTTCTTGAATTCGTTTCGATCTTCTGGTAGTGGTCATGTGGCTTTTCGTAAGGGTCCCCACAGACGGCGCCAAACTGTTGATGCCAAAAACTGGTTCACGTCACGCTTCAGTCGCTGTTGCCTCGTGATCTGGTCCCAGCTTTCGACCAACGGTTAGAATTTATAGTTGATGTGGACGCTTACTTCTGAGCGAGTGTATAGAAATTCCGCTCGGAATTACTGGAGTGACTCATCAGCGAGCCTGTAAAAAGAAAGGAGAGGATGGTGATCGGAATTGGGCCTTTCTGCCCGGATTCAGCTCCGATGCCTAAGTCAGAAAACTTAAAGAGAGAAGTTTAATGTTAGGTAGTTTTTGTGTGATGAGCTTTTTATTTTTCGGATCCCTTTCTTCTATTAGTGCTCTCCTTTTATAGCACCTTAGAGGCGGTTCAGGGAAAGGCGGTGGGGTAAGGCGGTGGGCTAAGTAAATATCTCTTAAGGCGGTGGGAAAGGCGGTAGGAAGGTGGTAGGAAGGTGGTAGGAAAATATCTGCCTACTGTAGCGGGTGGATAAGGCCCACTCACTGTAGAGGCGTTTAGATGTTTCTCTTTCTACCTTACGCCCTTTATGAGAGGGTCGTTACGATTCCGACGGACTTGTTTGCAGGATTAAATCCTTACGCTATAATTCCGAGCGGACTTGTGCATGGATGGTGATACTGCCGTGTAGCCAAAGGAACAAGTGGCTCTTTAACTTAACGACACCTGTCTTCACCAAATATATCCGTAACATAAAACAAAGAAATTGATGAGCGTTCAACCTCCGGCTATAAAATAATTGGTTCTACCCTATTCTAAGCTCACCATCCAAAGATGCATTCTCCTATTTCCATACCGGGACCTAGATTACATCTTGTGTTTCGATTTCTCGCGGCCCTAAATGAACATCTTCACTCCACATACCATGTTCCAAAGTCCTGGCAAGATAAGTTCGAAGATTCTTGAGGCCCTAAACTCAAGACAACCAACCCTCTATTGAGTACATAGTTGACAAGTTCGAGAAACATCAAGTTATGTGTACACAAAACCCTTTTTTTTTTCGGGTAGAGCATCCCTAATGGATCCGACTTTCTCATGCTAAAGATCATTGTAGAGTGTAGGCCCTTTATTCTTCAGGATGCACATGTTGTTTAGGCACAAGAGCACCCGAGTACTAGAAGGGTTACAACTCTACCTAGATGTGTTCATACTTAGAAGTGATTTTCGAGTTGAGGAACACCCTGATCAGGGGTCGGGACCCCAAACTACTTCATCACAACAAATGGCGGAAGACTATCTTTATTATTGTAGCAACTCAACTACTATGTACATGCTATTTTATTCTTCTCTTACTTGTCCACTAGGTTAAGTTATAAAGGGTTAGAGGCTCAAATAATGCCACAAACCTTCTTGGAGCCACTGAGACAAATGCTTATCAATTAAGGTCAATAAAACATGGCAATGGGTTATCTATTGTCACTAGAGAGTTTGAATTCTGATGGGTGTGTTTTCCTCAAGTATACGGGTCGTGATCAAGTAATAAAGTGGACTATGGAAGTCGGATGTCGAACCACATGGAATAGAGATTGCTAAGTGTAAACCAAGCTTTACTAACCTAGTCTAAATGGTAAATTGGGGGGTTTTGGTTTTCTAAAGTAAAGAACTAAAAAGGGTTGAAAGTAAGAATTGAAAATCGAGAATTGATTGCGGGAAATCAATGGCAAGAGAGGATACTTGGGTATGTATCCCTTTTGGATTTCAATTCTAAAGATGAGCAAGGATGTTTATAACTCAAAGTTGGTACTTCTTGTGCCAATAGTCCCTAAATTTATACCCAATCCCTCTTCCAAGGTGATTGGATAACTAGTCTCCTAGGACTTGATATGAAGCTCAAGGGGTAATTCCTAAATTACACCCAACCCCTCTTCCAAGGTGGTTGGATGACTAGTCTCCTAGGACTTGATATGAGGCTCAAGGAAATTTATGTATATTGGGAGAATCATGGGGGTGAATTCGTATGAAAGAGTCGTTCGCCCTTCTAGTACCCGATTCCTCGGTATACTCATGAAACTCTCTAATGAAGCAAGTTCCTAATACAAGGAGGCGCTAGCTCTACCCTTGTATTGCACACAAGTAATTTCTAGTGATGAAATTACAATCAATACATAACATTCATTAGACATTCAAGAAGGTACCAACAAATCATCATAAACATCCAATGCTATTAATGCTCAATCCAAAAGTTCAACATACCCAAGTACCAATAGATTAGTTCCCCATAAATGGGGAACTCAAACCAAAATAGGAAAGCTTACAAAACAATGAAAGATTAATGGGGAACACCATTACCTCCAATGCTTGCAACTCCAAGGGTTCTCTACTATCAAGATTTGGGGGAGATGACCCCCCAAGCCCTAATCTCTCCTCTAGCCTCTCTCCCAAGCCAACCTCCTCTCTAAACTCTCATACTTAACTATTTATACCCATGAATTAGGGCTCCACTAAAAAAAATTACAACATTGCCCTTGATTGGGCTCATGAAACTGCAAAAGTTACGATGAACGGCCTCGTGAACGGCCTGTTCATCAGTCCGTTCAGCTCACAGCCTGTTCTGAACCGGCTAGTGAACTGGCGGTTCATCAGCCGGTTCACCTCACAGCTTGCTCTGAACCGGCAGATGAACGGCCATTCACAAGGCCGTTCACACTCTCTTTGTGCCTGCCTTTGTGCCCAGGTGTGAACGGCCGTTCACAAGGCCGTTCACCCCCTATTTACTTCAAAATGTCTTCGTTTGGTCTTCATTTTGTTGATAAATGCTTCCTTTTCGTCGGGGTGGCCTATTTATGCCCTATTTACAAAATATGAATCATTTTAAGTACCGGCAGGCTACAAATCATTGCGTTTGTCATGAAAATAAGTATATATATGGTATGTAAATATGCTCATTTGAACGCTTATCAAATTCCACAAGGCTTGTCTCCAGATGTCCATAGCATATCATAAGAGAATTTGAAAAAATTTGAGTGATAAGATGGTGCGCTAAGAATAGAGTGAGTCAATATATTCCCTAACAATGCCATTATCGGTGCATGTCAAAATTGATCATGTATAGAAAGATTTACAATGAATTCCAAAAGTCTATTACCTACCTATCTCTACACTTATAAATTTGCAATAACTCTGTAAGTGGATAGGTAGCTACTCATCTCCACACTTAGAATGGTGCATTGTTCTCAATGTACGCCATCAAGCTCAAGTAAAATATAGAAAAGAGTAAAAAGCATGGAGAAAAGTAAACTGAGACTTCCCTTGTGAGATGATGACAACCATGGTGGGTAAAGATTTGATTGTGCGGAATTTTAACATGGTGTTTCTTGTTTGTGCATAATTATGCAAAGGAAGAGATATCATCATTATTTCAAGATAGATCAAGAGCAACCACTACATAAATGATCAGTAAAGGATGAGATGAGCAGAGAGAACCCTTATTACAAGTACACAAAATATAAAAGTCTGAAAATATAACAAAATAAACAACAGTCTAGGTAAAGTGTCTCAGCCGTCCGCGTGTGGCTGCTCATCAGATGCCGTTGGTGCGGGTGAAGTGGATGGTGCAGGGGGGTCCATGGGTGCCGGTGGTGCAGAAGTGGAGGGTGCTTGTGTGCGAAGGTACGCGAAAAGCTTGAAGAGCTGATCGTTGAGATGGTGCTATTCCTCCAGAAGGGTACTCTGCATATCGTGAACCTCAGCGAGCCGTGCCTCAATCGGTCTGAGCATGTTGCTCAGAGATGGGGAGGGTGTATCAGGGTCAACCTCTGATGATAAGTCCTCAGATCCGGATGCGCCGTCGTCCGAGCTATCGGATTCCTGGCCTGCGAGAGCATAGCAGCTGCCGGTATGGCAGACCAATCCTATCTGAAGGAGTGCGCTCATCCTGAGGGGTACCATGAGATGCATCCGCTCGATGCCCTCTGTCCGCAACTCAAGACGCATCCCCTAGATGAGCCGAGTGATGTAGGGTCCTGCGCCGATGGTCTTGAGTTTGTGGCTCTGTCCCTGGTGTACAAAGTAGTCGGTGAAGACATGTTCAAGGTGGATGGGGGCGCACTCAATGATGATGTAGAGCAGATAGCTATCAGACATGGTGACGACCCCCGTGCTCTAGTTTCTCCCTGCTATGGTCCTACTAACCAATGCGTCAATGTAGCAGTGCACTGGATCTGTCATCGTGGATACCTTATTGTTGGGGCGCCCTCCCAACTGCATCCAGTATCGGCGGGGGGATATGATATGCCTCGGAAAGGATGTGAGGAGCTCGCCATGGAGTGTGGTGAGGAACTCCCAGTCGTAGACCCCATGTAGAGCGACAACTGTGACTGGCTCATGCGCCGCATCTCACAATAAAGCTAAAAGGAGATAGCAGTGTGTGCCCGTTCCCCTACCGCTGTGCGATTTACCTCGAACGAACTGAGTACCTCCAAGGTATGCTCCCAAAAAGTCTGCTCGTTGATGGTGAAGACCCGGTCCCAACCACCACCTGAGAGCAGATCGGCAACTCATTCAGTAATGTACAACTGCTCTAGGGTGTCCCAATCGATCAAACGGGTGCGTCCAAAGGACCTGGCTGCGAGCTGTTCGCATCGATGCTGGAAACGTGTCGCATTGAATTGGGACCCTTTAGAGGAGGAAACCATTTCAATCCTACGCTGTTTTGGAGGGGCTACTTGCTTGGAGGTCACCTTCTTGTTGGGCATGTCTGCAAGGGACTGGAGAGCATGTTAGTGACTCTAATAAATAAGGGAAATCGACAAAATAAGAGATAGTTGTGTGCATACGGGCCCTATACGGGCCGTATGGTAGGCCGTCTAGGGCTACCAGAGCGCCATATTGGCCACCATACGGTCGTATACTTGCACAACAAGCATACGTTGCCTTGCAGCATCTACAACATGTTAATCTCTTGCAATCTGTTCTAGACATGGAGATATTCAAATACAATAGCATCTAATTGCTACAAACGATGCATACATTCATCCAAATTCCACTCAATCACAAGCCCTAATTTTCTAGGTATAGGAATGCAAGATTTCATTGGTGAACCATATAAATTGAAGTGTACCTAGGGTAATTGAGTGCTCAAACACAAGCTATGAGCCTGCGCGAGTGCGGCGGCGTGCGTTCCGGTCGGGGCTGCGCTGAAGATGAAAAGGAGTGTAGAGGGGAGAGTGAAATTTTTAGGATAAAATGCCCCTCTTATTCAAACATAGCAGCCTCCATATGGCCCCGTGTACGGTCGTATGGTAGGCTTTATATCCTCAGATTCATTTTAAGGCAAAGGTTGGGGGTATACGGCCCCATGTATGGCCGTATAGAACCCCATATGATGACACCTGGGCTGTGTACGGGCATGTATACTGCTGTATACATGCCCGTATGAACCTAGTAATTTAAACTCATGAAAAGGGCCTCTATACAGCCTGTATGACAGCCCGTATGGTATTCAAGAGCGCCTATATGGTCTATATACGGCCGTATAGCCCTCCGTTTGATCCCTGGGTCAGTTTATGCGACCGACAATAAAAAGTAATTCTTTGATTTCGCGATATAGCCTAAAAGGAATAGTCAATGTGGGCCCCAATAAGAATGCACCTAGTATGATGAGTCTAATGATGTAGGTGCGGAGAATTAGACACGTCACCAAGTTATTTCAAACAATTCTAACTAATATAGAGAAAAACAGGGTATAAAGTAAAATAAGATCCTCCAAGACTTGGGTTGCCTCCTAAGAAACGCTTGTTTAACTTCACTAGTTTGACATACCTCAAATTGCCTTATGGGGCTCATAGACATGAAGGTGGTCACCTGCTCTTCACTTGGTATATATATCATGGTATGGCTTGAGCCGGTGTCTATTTACCTTGAAGGACTCCCCTCCAGCCTGGCTGACATCAATGGCCCCATGAGAGTATACCTTGGTTACTGTGAAGGAGCCAGACCACCTTGATCGTAGCTTGTCTGGAAACAGTTTAAGGCATGAATTGAACAAAAGGACACTGTCTCCTTCCTTGAACTTTTTTGGTTGCCTTAGGAGTTGATCATGATAGCGCTTAACTCGTTCCTTGTATAGTCTAGAGTTTTCATAGGCTTCAGAAAGCCACTCCTCGAGTTCATTTAATTGAAAATTCCTTTCGACACTAGCGAGAGTTGGGTCAAAGTTCAAAAACTTGATGGCCTAATATGCTCTATGTTCCACTTCAACTGGGAGGTGACAAGCTTTTCCATAGACAAGTCTGTCGGGAATGCTCCCAATTGGTATTTTGTAGGCGATGGGATCGGCCCAGAGTGCATCATCTAACTTTTTCGCTCAATCTTTGCTATTTTGTGTGACCATCTTTTCCAAGATTTTCTTTAGCTCCGGATTTGAAACCTCCACTTGACCGCTTGTTTGAGGGTGGTACGGAGTTGATGTTCGATGTACTACTCCATAACGCTTGAGAATTTTACTAAATTGTACATTGCAAAAATGAGGTCCCCGGTCACTAATTATAGCTCTTGGTACGCCAAATCGAGAGAACAGCCTCTTCAAGAACTTGACAACATTCCTAGCATCGTTGGTGGGTAGGGATTGCGCTTCCACCAACTTAGAAACATAATCCACTGCCACTAAAATTTACTTGTTCCCATGAGAGTTCGGGAAGGCCCCATGAAATCTATTCCCCAAATATCAAATACTTCGCACACTTGAGTTGTGTTTTGTGGCATCTCATCACGGCAAGAGATATTATCGGTGCGTTGGCAATTGTCACATGACTTAGCATACAACTTGGCGTCCCGAAATAGGGTGGGCCAGTAAAAACAATAGTCAACAACCTTTCTAGTGGTTTTATTCTCACTGTAATGCCCACCTATGGGTCCTGAATGACAGTCTCCCTGAATCCTCCATCCTTCTTTTTTCGGGATGCAACTCCTCACTACTTGGTCGGCACAAACCCGGAACAAGTGTGGATAATCCAAAATATAGTATTTCAATTCTGCGAAGAATCTCTTTTTCTGTTGGTAGTCATAAGAGTTCGGGAGAATACTAACTACGAGATAGTTGCCGAACCAAGGACGTTCGTTTTCACTTTCCACGGCATGTGGCTTGTCCTGTACCACCTGCAGGCTATATAATTGCTCTTCTAGGAATTCTTCTCTAATCCTCCCTTCTTGTATGGGGTCTCTATTCGGGTTCTCTAATCGGGACAAATGATTAGCAGCCAAATTTTCTATGGTCCTTTTATCTCTAATCTCCAAATCAATCTCCTGTAATAATAAAACCCACCGGATCAACCTCGGCTTAGCATCTGGTTTAGTTATCTGATACCGCAGTGCGGAATGATTGGTATAGACCAAGACCTTAGAGAGAACAAAGTAAGGGCAGAATTTATCGAAAGCGAAGACTATGGCAAGCAATTGTTTCTCAGTGGTAGTGTAGTTGGCTTGTGTTTCTGCTAGACTTTTGCTAGCATAGTAATTAGGTTTGAAGTGTTTATCTTTCCGCTGCCCCAATACCACATAATCACTTGCATCACACATGAGTTCAAAAGGGAGATTGCAATCAGGTGTGGTCATGATAGGTGCTTGAACAAGCTTCTCTTTCAAAAAGGTGAAAGCTGCCAAACACTCCTCGTTGAAATCAAATGGGGCATCTTTCTCCAGTAGCTTGGTTAACGGTTTTGACATCTTGGAGAAGTCCTTTATGAATCTCCTGTAAAAACCTGCATGTCCGAGAAAACTCCTGATGGCCTGGATTGAAGTAGGTGGAGGTGGTTTCTCAATAGTGTCAATTTTGGCTTTGTCCACTTCAATGCCCTTATTTGAGATTTTGTGTCCTAATACAATTCCTTCTTGTACCATGAAGTGACATTTTTCCCAACTTAGGACCAAATCTGTTTCTTCACATCTAGCTAACACCTTCTCTAAATTCACCAGACATAGGTTGAAATTATCCCTGAAAACTGAGAAATCATCCATAAACACCTCCATAGTGTTCTCCACAAAGTCTTCGAAGATAGCTAACATGCACCTCTTAAAGGTGGCAGGGGCATTACATAATCCAAAAGGCATGCGACGATAGGAAAAAGTGCCATAAGGACAAGTGAAAGTGGTTTTCTCTTGGTCCTCGAGGGTAATGGGTATCTGAAAGTAACCCGAAAATCCATCTACGAAGCAATAATAGGAGTGACCGGCTAACCTCTCAAGCATTTGATCAATGAATGGCAGCGAAAAATGATATTTTCTAGTAGCATCATTCAACTTTCTGTAATTGATGCAGACCCTCCATCTGGTGATGGTCCTTGTAGAAATCAATTCATTCTTATCATTGGTTACTACAGTCATGCCTCCCTTTTTTGGCACCACTTGTACGGGGCTCATCCATGCATTGTCTGAAATAGGGTATATTATCTCGGCATCCAAAAGTTTGATGACTTCTGCCTTGACTACTTCCTTCATGTTCGGATTTACCCTTCGTTGAGGTTGCATTGAGGGCTTGTAGTTGTCTTTCATTAGGATCTTATAAATTCAAAAAGATGGACTAATTCCCTTAATATCATAAATCTTCAAAGCTATAGCCCGTATGTACTTGTTGAGAACTTGCAACAATTTCTCCTTCTGTGAACGTATCAGATTTGAAGTGATGATGACCGGGAGTTTTAAATTTTCGGCCATAAATGTGTACTCGAGGTGGCTGGGTAGTCCCTTCAATTCTAACTATGGGGGATCCTCGATTGATGGTCTCAATTTGCTTACATTGCTACCCAACTCTTCAAGCTCCTCTCCTATCTCCAGAACTTGTTGGCCTATATGAGTATGATTAGTATCATCACTTTCACCTCCTGAAACTAAGGTGAAGCCTTCCTCTTAGTGCGGGGTTGAAGTGTTAGGTCCTGAGTCCCCTATTTAATCGACATCCATGTCTTCTCCCACTTGGATAAAATGGTGACCTACAGTTGGTTCCACCAGTGATGGTGAGAATGTTAGCTCGTGAATGATGTTGGAGTCACATTGCTTGGCCACAGGTTCCTCGAACTGATCATATTCATCTCGTGGTGATTCATAACACAACTCTTCTGCAATAATGTCATCCGCCACCCAAGTATCTCCTTGACATTCCACGAGACATTCACCTTGTTGAGGATGAAGGTTACAAGTAGTGTATGGTTCCTCGTAAGGTTGCATGGCGAATAATTGTTCTTGCAGCAGGTTATTGTGTTGTAAGGCCAAATTTTCTTCGATCCCTTGGTCCAATATGGCTAACTTTATTAGCATCATACTCTTGGGATTCAACATGTTGTATCTCACAAATAAAAATAATGAGAGGGTGAGTATCCAAGAGATCAAATTAAATAAAAATAAAATAAAACAAAAAAAATAAATGACAAAAATAATAAAATTCTAGCCAAACTAGTAATTCTACTCCCCAGCAACAGCGCCAAATACTTGATGATGATTTCTGCAAGTGCACGGGTCGTAATCAAGTAGTAGAGTGAACTATGAGAGTCGAGTGTCGAACCCACAGGGAATAGATTACTAATGTAAACTAAACTTCTATTATCTAGTCTTGTCAAAGATTTGGTGGTTTTTGAATCAAAGTCTTAGGAATTAAAAGATTGGAGACAAACTTTGGAAATCGGGAATTAATTAAGAGAAAACTATAGCATGAGAAGGAGATACTTGAGCATGAGTCCCGTTTGGATTTAAATCTAAGGATATATAAAGAAATCTATGAAGATGAATGGAGATGCTTGTGCAAAGAGTTCTTAAATTATATCAAATCCCTCTCCCGAGGCGATTGGATAACTAATCTCCTAGGATTGTCTTAAGCTTAAGGGAACGTATATCTTGGAAGAATTGTGGGATTGAATCGTATTAAAGAGTCGCTCTCCTTCTAGTACTTGAATCCCTCAATATACTCACAACCCTCTCTAATGGAGCATGTTCCTAATAAAAGGAGGCGCTACCTCTAGCCCTTGTATCGCACCCAAGTAATCTCTTCGGGCATCCCGCAACGTAGAGAGATTACAATCAATACAAAACATCCAATAGACATTCAAGCATATATCGAATCAATCAAAACATAAAAATCAATATGTCATTAATGCAATATCCAAAGGTTTCTCATACCCAAGTATCTATAAGATTAGTTCCCCATAAATGGAGAACTCCAATCCAAATAAACAAGAATACAATAAAAAATCAACATGATTGAGAATACAGTTGGCAACTTTACAAGTTTGATCCCCTTCTCTATCTCCTTCCTTCTCTTTCTCTCTCCAATATTGGGGGAGAAGACCCACAATCCCTAATCTCAGTGATAATCCTCTCCAAAGCCAACCTCCCCTTCCTAAATCCTAAAGCCTCCTATTTATACCTCAACTTAGGGTTTTAGGAGTGACAATGACTCTTATATCCCTGCTTAGGTTCGCAATAAAAAGAGCGGGTTACGACATACGGGCTCATTTACGGTCGTATACTAGCCCGTATGAAGCTTAGTGCTGAATATATGGCCGTATAATGATAAGTGTTCAAATGAGCATCAATTATACATGAAATTCATGCATATTATCTTATGTTTTGGAGGAATATTGGCCCGCCGGTGCTCAAAAAGGCTTTGTTTTTGTAAACAGGGCAGAAAACAGCAATCCCAAGAGAAAGGAAGCGTTTTCGAGAAAACGCGGGCCAAAGTAAGCGAAACGGAGCTGGAAGAAAGTCCATACGGAGTCTCATACGGACCCGTATGGACCTGGAGATTCATACGGACTCATGAACGGACTGACAGGACCCCGTACACGAGGACCTGAGAGATATACGACTCCGTACAACACTCCGTATGGTGATCCGTATAAGGGATATACGGGGTCATATGAAATACATACTGGGTCGTATATCGTAAAACTGCAGCTGCGATTTCGGCCGAACCGAGGGCAAAGTCGGGAAATACACCCAAAACCCTAGAGGGGGGTATAAATAGAGATGTAAAAGAGGGTTTTGGGGCATCTTGGAGGGAGATTAGAGCCAAAGCTTCAAGGAGGGAGAAGCCATCATCATCTTCTCCATCATCTTGGAGGAGATTGAAGAAGAGAAGAGAAGGCTCAAGAGGGCTAGAGAGAAGAAGTAAGGGCTAAAGAGAAAAGGGAAATCTCCAAACGGTCATCATCAAGGGTTTGCTTCATGACTCTTGTATTTGATTTCTTCTTTGACATTGATTGTAACTCTCCATTGATGGAGAGCTAAACTTTTGATACTTGGGTGTTGATGAACCTATGGATTATGGTTAATTGATATTGTCTCTTCTATGTTGATTGATTGGTTGAATGCATCATGGTCTATTGAATGTATTGTATAGTGAAAGCATTAACCTCTCTACGTTGCGAGAGCCCGGAGAGGTTTCTCTAGTCCATGTGGGGGAAGAAGCGAGCGCACTCCCCGCGTGTAGACAAACTTCAATAGAGAGGACTAGGAGTACACCGGGAGCCCGGGTACTAAGGCGAGCTACTCCTTTAAATGTCTTATTCCCTTAGTCCTTCCAAGAGATAGGTTCCCTAGAATTTAACTAGTGAGGGTTCTAGGTTGAGTAATCACCCTCAAGCGAGGGGATGAAATCGTATTAGGAACCCTTGGCCAATGATTCACCAAGATTCAACATAGAGAGCATTATCCACATCTAAGGAAATCCAAAGGGGATTCAATCACCCAAGTATCCCCCTTCATTGATTGACATCTTCAAGATCAATTGCATTTGTTAATTTGCTTTATTAGCCTTAGAATTAGATTTAGTATTGTTGATGCCAAAAACTGGTCCACCTCACTCTTTGGCTACTGTGGCCTCGTGATCTGGTCTCAGCCTTTGACAAACGGTTAATATTTATAGTTGGTGTGGACGCTTACTTCTGCTTGCGAACAGGGAGACGCGGAGGGCACTCAGCAATTCCGTCCGGAATTATCCACTGATAGACCTGTGAAGAGGAGGAGAAGTGATCGGAATTGGGCCTTTCTGCCCGGATTTAACTCCGATGCTTAAGTCAGAAATCAGGGTAAGAAGTCCTAGGCAACGCTTTGTGTAATGTGTAGTGAGTGTTTCTTTTTTCCGGATGCTTTTCTTTTTGTCCTTCCTCTCCTTTATAGCAAGTGAGAGGCGGTTTAAGCAAATATCTTGCAAGGCGGTGGGGTAAGGCGGTTGGCTAGGTGAATATCTTCTAAGGCGGCAGGAAAATATCTGCCTAGCTTGTAGGTGCTCTGTAGGCAAGTAGATTAAATATCTGCCCACTGTAGCAAGTGGATAAGGCCTACTTACTGTAGAGGCGTTGGATATTTACTTCTCTTCTTCCACCTCACGCCTTGTATAAGAGGGATGTTATAATTCCGACGGACTTATTCGCAGGATTTATTCCTCACGTTATTACCGAACGGAATTGTGCAAGGTTATTTGGTGATATTGCCACGTGTCCAAAGACACTACGTGGCTGAGAAAACACGGTCCTGTGTGTGACAGGTGGTCCCTAGGTCAATGACATCTGTCTTACCAAATATATACGTAACACCAGTCCCCCCTAAAATATACTTGTTCGAAGAATCTGAGCGAGAGGTGAGCTAATCGCACGTTTCGCTTGGTTCGAGAACAAGTATTCTTCTTAGTTGGCACGTCTATGTAGGAGTGGGCTTCGTCTATGGCTATGGTATACGTGTTTTTAATAGGTGACCGACGGTTACTGTGTTCTCTTTGCGCTGTTATCGAAGTAGATTTTTCTCCGAAATTTTCGCCTATTTTTCTACTTAAGGGCTTGTATGGGTAACGTTCATAGTCAGAAATCTTTTGTATCATGGCTCAACGTTTGTCTTTTTATAAATTCTTCACTTTTAGCCAATGCTCTCGCCACTTGCGAATTCCTAGCTCCTTTCACGAACATCTGTCGGAATTAAGGACTAGGTTTATCCACCTAGTAAGTCCGAACTACCGTGTGTGTGGTAGGCGTTCTATTGGTTAATGGGGACCCAGGTGAGATATGTATCGATGCAGGTGGGAGGCTTTTCATGTTGATCACAGCATGGAGGCGGGGGACCTTTTAGTTGTCACTTATGCAGGGGCACACGTTTTGAATTTGAGATGTTTGGAGACGACTCCTGTCGTAGAGAAGTGGGTCCCTACCTTCGCCCCCGTGCTGATCCAGGTTCTCCTAGTGGGAACGAGGATAGTGACGGTTGCGGGAGTCCGTGCATCTCCTCCGAGTCTCATTCGAGCGTGGCTTCGGACGAATCCGCGGATATTTAACTTTAGTCCGTCGGATAACATGTTTTTGTTATTTTTGCTTTGTTTGCGTTCGTCATGTAACCTGAATAAATGATGTTTGTCGTTTTGTTTGTAAATCCTTTGGCATTTTTATGGCCTTCACTGGCGATCCTATGTTGGAATGTGTGTTTTGTCTTTCATGGTGTTGGTCCTATGGTATTGTGCTCATTATTTCTTTGAGGGACACGTGTCTTTGGCACTGTTCCATATTAAAGGGGGGATATGGCGTGATATGCGCGGTGTGCGTTTTGTCAACAGCATGATGGGCACGATTACCAATATGTGTCAGGCGGCGTTTGGTATGCTGACGTGGACGGATTTCTTGGAGGAGTAATAATGGCTTATTTGAACGGTCAGGATTTGGGGATCTTTGGTTCAACGGTTTTGATCGGAATGTAACACTGAGATCTAACGGCCAGGGATTCGTTGCTTTTCATATATATGCGAAATCGTACAGGCCGAAAAAGGTTTATTTTCGAAAGTTGAATCGTGTCTTCTTCCTAAGATTTCTTCTTCTTCTCCGGCGAGCTCTGGTTTCGAGTTTTCTGTGTTTGTGTTATCTTTTTCTTTCCTAAGGTAATGGCTAGCGCCACTTCTAGCGCTACTTCTTCCTCCTCTAGTTCTTCTCATGAGCCCTCGATCCCTTCTCCGTCCAACCCTGCGGTTTCTGTTGCGATCCCGGCGATTCCGGGTGAACTCGGAGGCGTCCCGGTTCAGGGTTCGCGGGTTCATCCTGCTTCTAGGGCAATGGGTAGGGGGTCGGACACATTCATAAGTCTTCTTGGACAAAAGGAAGTAGATAGCCTGGTAGCGAGGTATGAGATAAACCTGTCCCTGTTTGAGGTTAGGGTTCCCTGTTCTGGGGAGAGGGCAAGTTCTCCTAGGGAAGGGGAGATAGCCATCTATCAAGATGCGCTATTGGGTGGCCTTAGGCTTCCTTTTTCTGATTTTGCTAAGGCAATACTAGAAGAGTATCATTTGTGTCCTTCACAGTTCGCCCCAAATTCTTGGAGACTATTGAACGACTTTGTTATTGTTTTCAAGCATTACGGAATAAGTCCGACCGTCCGTTGGTTCCGTATGCTTTTTAGCCTATACCTAGAGTCTAACGCCGATTGGTATTACTTTTCGGCTCGTTCTGGGAGGAAATTTTTAGGGAAAGTTCCTTCTTCCATTAAGCGATGGAAGAGTAAATTCTTCTTTGTCAAAAGTAAGTCCGAGTGGGATGTCCGAACAAAGTGGGAGGTTCCCCGAACGGACATCGCTTGTGAGGAAATGACGGGAGAAGAGGAGGTTCTTCTTAAGTCAATGACAGGGCTATCCAAAGTGTACATGGATGAGTTCTTGACAAAGGAGAACCTTGTTAAATGTCATTTAATAGTGTCCGCCGGTAGGCATTATTCGTGTATCTTGCTAGTTTGATTTTTAACTACGGTAACTGACTTATTTTGGCCCTTGTTTTGTAGAAAATCCGATGGAGGATGAGGACCTAAGCTATGTTAAGGGTCTTTTGGCCTCTTTCGAGGGCGAAGTTCACCCGCCCTTGCCTCGCGGGCGAAAGAAGAAGGAAGCGGTGCTTGGCCAAGGGGCTGATACCTCCAAGGAGGAAAGAAAGAAGAGGAAGAGAAAGGAGACGGATTCTTCCAAGAAGGGTGCAGGGTCCTCACGGGAGAGGAGGACCAAGAGAAAGAATTCTGAGGACGTATCAGGTCCCTAATTGCGTAAGAAGAACAGTGGGGGTGCCTCGTGAAGAGGTTCGGTGAGGGAAGAGGTCCGCCCGGCATTGTCCCCAATTTTCGAGGGTCCTTCTTCTAGCCGGCCGGAGGACATCCTTCTCATAGAGGTGAGAATTTCTATATATTATTTTTCTACGGGTATGTTTCATTTAGAATTTTTAACTTAGGTTCTATTTTATAGGCGGAAGCAGGAGAAGCGACCCTCTTAGACAAATTAAAAGTGGCGGATTCAGTTTTAAAGGGATCTGCCACTAAGCAAAAGGAGTTATCTTCTGAGGATACTCCTTTTCGCGACGCTGGGTCCGTAAAGGGCGTTTTGATGGCCATGAGGCCCGAGCAGCTCTCTACGAAACTCCGGAGGGCTGGGAGGGAAGAGGCCACTTATCAACTATTCCGCTCGGCCATGCTAGTAAGGGTTGTTCTCACATTTCCTTTTACTTCTAAACTTGGCGCGTTTTTTACGAGCGTCTTGTTATTCTGTAGACTGCACACTGGGCGGACCGAGTCGGCAATCTTTGCCAAGAAGATTTGGCAAAGATGGAAATTAATAGGGCAGACATCGCCCAGTTAAGCTCTAGGGTGGCGGCCTTGGAAGAGACGGAGAAAGAACAGCTTGATGCTATCCGGGCCCTTGAGCGAGATAAATCCGAGCGGCTGCGGCAGCTGGCCGCTATGGAAAAGGAGAAGGCCGATTTAGCGGCCCAACTATCTGTTTCTAAAGGTTCTCTTCTTACTGCTGAGGAGGCTATCAAAGGGTTACAAAATGAATCCAGCAGTTTGAAGAAGGAACTTCAATCGACTCAGGATGAGCGGCCTTCGATGGGACCTAAAGATGAAGGCTGCTGAGCTTACCGCCGTGCAAGCTGAGTTGGCGGAAATAAAGGGGGAGCGTGACATACTGAAAGAAGATTTGGCTTCCCGCTTGAAGGCTCCTAAATCCGACTCGCAAGAAATTAAGGATTTAATAGAGCGAGCGGACAAATTAGAGAAGGAGGTTGCCCGGCTTAGGGCGAAAGTTAAAGATGGAGCCACTCGTATATATTCCGTGGTGCAACAAGTGGGCCATCACGTTCCTCCTACGGAAGTTTTGTCTATGGGGCTGGCTGGAGTTTTGAAGAAGTTCACGGAGCTGAAAGAGCAACAAGTTATCAAGACTCCAGAGGCTCCTGTCCCCGCTACCTTGGAGCCTTCTACCCAAGTTCCTTCAGAAGCAGGCGGCTACCCTGGGGGCCCTAGCTCTTAGGATGTTTTCTTTTATGAACGCTTTTGTAACTTCTCAATCACTTGGAAATGTAATTTCTATTCATATGAATGAAACGCAAACCTTTATTTTGGTGAAGGTTTATTTCCGAGTGATGGTTGTTTTTGAACCATGTAAGAAATTTGCGAACTTCTTTATTCTTCCTTTGGCTTTTAAGCTTCGTAACGAGTCCTTAGTCCAATCATGGGACTTTGTTGAGTGAGGTACTCGCCTTCATGAATGAGATTGTTGCCTCATATTTCGATCGGGATTTTTGTCTTTTGAGAGTTGTCGTTTATCTGTGTAAGATAATTCCGACTCGTCTTTTAGGAATGGGAATTTCACCACATTTTAGTAGAATGGGAATTTCACCGCATTTTAGTAGAATGGGAATTTCACCGCATTTTAGTAGAGAATGGAAAAGACTTGAACTTTACTCCATGAAATTTAAGAGACGACTCTGAGAACTCATTGATAGTAGCGTCGTAAGTGTTCGACATGGAATGGACGCTTGAGCAGTTTTCCGTCCATATTTACTAGATAATAGGTGTCATTTCGGACGATTCTGACGTAAGGGCCTTCCCAGTTAGGGAGTTAGCTTCCCGCTCGGCTTTTATTTCCTTGGAATTCATTTTCTCTTAGGACGTGATCGCCCGATTTGGAAGAAGACTCTTTTACCCTTGTGTCGTAGAACCTTTTGATTCTTTGGCGATATCTGACGCCTTTATTTCTGCCATTTCTCTTCGTTCTTCAAGCAGGTCTAGTTCCGCTCGGGATTTTTCTCATTTTCTTCTGACGAGAACTTCTGCTGTGTTCGCAAAGTAGGCATTCCTATTTCTGCGGGAATGACGGCTTCGGCCCCGTAAGTAAGAGAAAATGGACTTTCCCCTGTGGGAGTTCTGGTAGTTGTCCTGTAGGCCCAAAGGGCGCTCGGAATTTCTTCCACCCAATTGGTTCCATTTTTGGATACCCGGGTTTTCAGAGTCTGGAGTAAGGTACGGTTTGTCACTTCTACCTGGCCGTTGGCTTGGGGATGTGTCACAGAAGTCAATCTGGATTCAATTCCGAGTTCAGAACAGAAACTCCTGAAAGCCTGGTTATCAAACTGTCGCCCATTATCGGAGATGAAGGCGACTGGAATTCCGAATCGGCAGATGACCGTTCGCCATAAGAATCCCTGGCAAGCTTTCTCCGTGATCTTGGCTAGGGCTCAACTTCCACCCATTTGGTGAAGTAGTCGATAGCGACTATTAGGAACTTCAGTTGCCGGATCGAAGTAGGGAATGACCCTAAAAGATCAACCCCCCAAATAGCAAACGGTCGCGGACTAATAATTGGCGTAAGGGGTGCCGGTGGTCGTCTCTGAATTTTAGAATGCCGCTGGCAGGCATCACATTTCCGAGCGAACGCTATTGCATCTTGAGTTAGTGTTGGCCAGTAATAACCTTGCCGCAAGACTTTGTAACTCAAGGCTTTGCCTCCTATGTGACCACCGCCGATGCCCTCGTGAATTTCTTGAAGGATATAGCTAGCTTCTGTAGGATGTAAGCATCGCAAGAAAGGTTGTGTGTAGGACCTTTTGTACAGGCTTTCGTTGATGATGGTGTATTGAGCAGATTTGTAACCGATCAGTCGGGCCTCCACTTTGTTGGGTGGTGCAGGCCCACCTTGTAGGAAACTTTTTATGGGATCCATCCAACTTGGCTCTTCGGCCACACTTTGTACCTCTCCTTCCAGTCTATCGATAGTCTTTGTGGGAAGGTACTGCAGGTTAAAAGAGGATTCTGCATCTCCGTTTGGCGTTGTGGCCTTTTTGGATAAGGCGTCCGCTTCTTCGTTTTGCGCTCGGCAAATTTTCTCAATCTGGAAATAGGCGAAGCATGGTACTATTTTCCTCACTATGGCTTGGTATTTGATCATGTTCTTTTCTTTTGCTTCAAAGCTGCCTAGGGTGTGGCTCACGACTAGCTGCGAATCGGAATACACATGCAGACGCTGAATTCCGAGCCCCCGGGCCAGGTGTAATCCGGCAAGGAGTGCTTCATATTCGACCTCATTGTTAGTCGCTCGGAATTGGAACTTGAGCACTGTCGCCATTTTCCATTTAGAAGAAGAATAAAGGACAAAACCTGCTCCTGACCTTTCTTCAGTTGCCGACCCATCAACGTATAAAGACCACGGGATGCTAAGGCACTCTTCTGGATTCTGTGAAGGGAGTTCACCCTCATTCGCAGGAAAAGTTAATTCTGCGATGAAATCGGCCAGTACTTGGGCCTTGATTGCCGTTCGGGGTTTGTAGGTGAGATCAAACTCGCCTAATTCTATTACCCACTTGGCTAGGCGTCCGGAATTTTCCGGTTTATGAAGAACTTGCTTTAGTGGCTGATCAGTCAATATCGTGATCCTGTGGGCTTGAAAATATGGTCTCAATCTTCGCGCAGATGTAATAAGAGCAAAGGCCAATTTTTCAAGTGGCAGATATCTTGATTCCGCATCGTTAAGGATCTTACTTGTGTAGTAGACTGGCTTTTGAACTCCGTTATCTTCTCTCAAAAGAACCGCGCTCACTGCTCGTGGGGCAACGGCCAAGTAGATGTAGAGTTCTTCTCCCACTTGCGGTTTAGCTAATAGCTGAGGCGATCGGAGATAATTTTTAAGCCCCTGAAGGGCTTTTTCGCATTCCTCCGTCCAATCCATTTTCGGCGCTTTTCGCAAGGCTTGAAAGAGCGGGAGATTTTTCTCTCCGGCTTTGGAGATGAATCTGCCAAGTGCCACAAGGCGTCCATTAAGCCGTTGAATTTCTTAAAGTCTTTTGGGCGATCCCATGTCAAGAATAGCTTTGATCTTTTCTGGATTTGCCTCTATTCCTCTTTGTGTCAAGATAAATCCCAAGAACTTCCCTGATCGAACACCGAAGGAACATTTATTCGGGTTTAACCACATAGTGTAACTCCGGAGTGACTGAAAAGCCTCTTGTAAGTCTGATAGATGTTCATCGGCTTTTCGGCTCTTCACCAGGATATCATCTACATACGCCTCAACATTTCTACCAATCTGAAGGCAGTATTTATGAGCCGTTGGAAGGGGGCTCCGGCATTTTCAGGCGAGCGGCATCACCGTGTAGCTTGATAAGTTCGGCGCTTGTGATGAAGGATGTTTTTTCTTCGTCGCCTTTGGCCATTCGGATTTGGTTGTAGCCTGAAAAGGCGTCTAAGAAACTCAGCATCTCATGCCCCGTTGTAGAGTCAACCAAACCATCAATTGATGGCAAAGGAAACGAATCTTTTGGACAAGCCTTGTTCAAGTCTGTGAAATCAACACACATTCTCAATTTTCCGGACGGCTTTTTTACTAGAACAACATTGGCCAACCAATCTGGGTAATACACCTCTCGGATAAACTTAGTCTTTAGGAGGTTCGATACTTCTTCCTCTGCGGCCTTACGCCTTTACGAGCGGAATTTCTTCTTTTACATTTCATAGGCCTAAATGGTGATCTACATTAAGGTGGTGTTCTATGATCTCGCGTTTTACGCTGGCATATCCTCGATGACCAAGCGAAGAGATCGAGAATTTGCCCTTAATACCCTCATGAGGTCTTCTTTGTCGCGGTTGCCAAGTTTGCCCCAACTGCACTGCGATGCGGCCCCGCTCTGGTTGCGTCTAGGGGAACTGTTAGCAATTCTTCAACTGGTGTAGGTCGAAGTTCTTCATCTTCCCTTTTGGCTATTCTGTTGACTAGCATGGCTTCTGAAACCTTTGTTTTCCTTTTATTTAGGACTTTCCCTTTGAGGGTCGAGACGTAACATTGCCGAGCTAAGGGTTGGTCTCCTCTTACCTCTCCACTACCACTCTCAGTTGGGAATTTGAGGAGAAGATGGTAAGTAGAGATGATGGCTTTCAAGGCGTTGAGGGTTGGCCTGCCAAGGATCACGTTATAACTTGAAGCACAGCGTACAACCAAGAATTTCATTGTCACGGTTGATGATCGTGGTGAGTTTCCTACTGTAACTGGTAGAGAGATCATCCCTTCTGGCTGTATCACCCCTCCGGAGAACCCTACTAAGGATGATTTTACAGGAAGTAAATCATCCGCGTCATACCTCATTCTTTCGAAAGCACTCCAGAAGAGGATGTCAACTGAACTTCCACTGTCTATCAGAACTCTCTTCATTTGGAAACTGGACACCTTGATGGCAATAACCAGCGCGTTATCATGGGGGTGACGAACTTTACTAACATCGTTATCATAAAAAATGATGGGAGCCGCGGGTCGAGACCTTCTTCGTGGTGTTTTTGTCTCTTACGTCATTCCCACCATTCGGGCATAACTTTTTCGAGAGGCAGAACTTTCCCCTCCACAACCAGGGCCACCACTAATAAACCCCACCATCTCCCCTTTTTCTTCTTCAGGCTGTGAAGCTTCAGGTTCCTTCTGAATCTCAAGGTTGATATATTGCTCCAACTGTCCTCTTCGAGCGACATCCTCTATCGCATTCATCAAGTGGGTACACTTTTCCGTGTCATGTCCTTTAGATTGATGAAACTGGCAATATCTCTTGCTATTCTTTTGCCGTTCGGTATTTCTCGCAGGCTCTGGCCATGTCAGAAGCTTTTGCTCTTTGATTTGCATAAGGATATGGCTTCTGGTTTGATTTAGTGGGGTATGATGATCATATTTAACAATCTTTCCTTCCTTTGTAGGTTCTCGGGGCTGCAGCATATGTCGTTGAGGGCGTGTTGAGGTTTCCAGATTTCTGTTTGTGCCCTTGTCGTCCCTATATGATCTTCTTTCCTTCCGTATATCCGGGGGCCTTCTGTTGACACTTTGGTAGGTTTTTCCTTTTAGGGTGTCTACAGGCCCACGTCGAGTCTCTTCTTCCCAACCCGTATAAATTTCATCGGAATTGATGTATTTTTGGGCATGGCTCATAAGGGCGGGAATTGTCTTTGGTGGATCCAAAGTGAGGGAGAAACGAAAGGGGGAGTCTAACAGTCCCTCCATTAAGAAGGTTACGGCCATTCGCGGAAGAAGGTCCGCAACATTTGCTGTTTCGTCTATATAACGATTTAAATAGGCTTGGAGTGTTTCTCCCTTTCGTTGTTTAACGTGCAAAAGGGTAGACGGAGTTTTCTTTTGCTTTGAGTAATTAGCAAAGTAGGCTAAAAAGCGATCTGCTAAAATCTGAAAAGAAGTAATTGTGCTAGATGGAATATCGACAAACTAGTCTTGCGCTTTTCCCTCTAAGGTGGCAGGAAAAGCTCGGCACATACAAGCGTCGGTAATTCCAGTGAGGAGCTTCTTTGATCGAAAAGACTTCAGGTGACGGGACGGATCGGTTCTGCCTTCATATGCGGTCATAATAGGTGGCCTGAAGCTGTCAGGAACTCGTTCTTCTAATATCTCCTTGACAAAGGCGAACACATATTGAGAATATGCCGTTCGGATTTCTTGTTTTCTTGGGAAAAGTCCTGCTGCTGGGTCCTTCTATCCACAGTTTGTATGGATGGGCTATTTTGTTCCGCTCTTGTCCGTTCGGTTCTTGTAGCAGCTTGCTCTCTACGTCGAACGGAGGGGGGTTCTGAGCTAGTGGAAAAGGCGGTTCTTTCTCTTTTCTCCTTATGGGTGCGGGTTCTTGTCATCCCTCTACTTTCGGAATTAGCTAACGGGACCGTTGATACGTTTGGTGTTGGGGCTTGTGTGGGAAGAGGTGGAGGATGGGTCAAAGTGTGGACAGCTTGAGCCAATTGTTCCAGTTGTTGCTGCATGTTAAGGTAAAACTCCGGAATGGACCCTTGGGGTTGGACGGACGGATTTTCTGATGGGGGTAAAATGGGTGGATTGTCCGACCGGATTTCTTTATGTCTTTGGACTTCGCCAAGTTCGATAGGCTCTTCAGGGCTAGTAGGTGCTCCTTGTCCTTGGATTCGTTTTGATCTTCTGGTAGTGGTCATTTGGCTTTTCGTAAGGGTCCCCACGGACGGCGCCAAACTGTTGATGCCAAAAACTGGTCCACCTCACTCTTTGGCTACTGTGGCCTCGTGATCTGGTCTCAGCCTTTGACAAACGGTTAATATTTATAGTTGGTGTGGACGCTTACTTCTGCTTGCGAACAGGGAGACGCGGAGGGCACTCAGCAATTCCGTCCGGAATTATCTACTGATAGACCTGTGAAGAGGAGGAGAAGTGATCGGAATTGGGCCTTTCTGCCCGGATTTAACTCCGATGCTTAAGTCAGAAATCAGGGTAAGAAGTCCTACGCAACGCTTTGTGTAATGTGTAGTGAGTGTTTCTTTTTTCCGGATGCTTTTCTTTTTGTCCTTCCTCTCCTTTATAGTAAGTGAGAGGCTGTTTAAGCAAATATCTTCCAAGGCGGTGGGGTAAGGCGGTGGGCTAGGTGAATATCTTCTAAGGCGGTAGGAAAATATCTGCCTAGTGTGTAGGTGCTCTTTAGGCAAGTAGAGTAAATATTTGCCCACTGTAGCAAGTGGATAAGGCCTACTTACTGTAGAGGCGTTAGATATTTACTTCTCTTCTTCCACCTCACGCCTTGTATAAGATGGCTGTTATAATTCCGACGGACTTATTCGCAGGATTTATTCCTTACGTTATTGCCGAACGGAATTGTGCAAGGTTATTTGGTGATATTGCCACATGGCCAAAGACGCTACGTGGCTGAGAAAACACGGTCCTGTGTGTGACAGGTGGTCCCTAGGTCAATGACATCTGTCTTACCAAATATATCCGTAACAAGTATCATCAACCCGAATTGATTGACTAGATAATAGACAATTAATTAGTACTAGTATTTTCTTTCTCCCTGAGGATTAGATACCCGACTTTTCAATAGTCCACTTTACTACTTGATTCGACCCGTACACTTGCGGTTAGAACGCATCAAGTTTTTGGCGCCGTTGCCGGGGAGATTTAGGATTACTAGGAAAACTAGGAGTTTATTAATCTAGTCTTTTACTTTCAGTTTTTACTTTGTTTTAATAATTGTTTGGTTGCACAGTGTCTCTTAGCATATTAGTTGTAATTTTAGTTTAATTCTCTCGTGATTGCTAATTTTCCTCAATTCTTCATTGCGAGGTGTTGATGTATGACCCGAAAGAACCCTAAGGGTCTTGTCAAAGCCGACAGTGAAATTGATCGAACATTCCATAGAAGGTTGAGAGAAGTGGAGGAATTAAATCCCGGACCCTCTTCGGGGTCGGAGAACTTCATACCCACCGAAGGTAGTTTGGAGGTTAGAGAAATCCCGATCATGGCCGGGAGGCGGCTTACACTATCCGAATATGAGAGGTCTCACTATACGGGGGAAGAATTTAGCGTGCACCCCCCTAATGTGAACATGAACAACTTCGAGATCAAGCCCATCACCATGACTATGATCCAAAATACAGCCAAGTTTGATGGAGGCCGGATGAAGACCCTCACGCACATATTGCCAAGTTTGTTCAGATTTGCAACATGTTCAAAATCAATGGGGCATCCGATGACGCCATTAGATTGAGATTGTTCCCCTTTAGCTTGAGAGAAGGGGCCTACAGGTGGTTAACTTCACTTCCATCGGGATCCATTCGCACATGGGCCGAAATGCTCGACAAATTCCTTGGGCGGTACTTCCCACCTAGTAAAGCCGCAAAGCTTCGATTGGATATTTCTTCTTTCAAGCAAGGACCCAATGAATCGTTCTATGAAGCTTATGAGAGATAGAAGGACTTACTCCGGCGTTGCCCTCAACATGGGATGGACGATTGTGCTAAGGTCCGGACCTTCTACCATGGGTACCATGGGTTGGATGATGCAACCCGACATTTGGTTGATGCAGCCACCGGGGGCTCTCTTGGGAATAAATACCCCGATGACGCCGAAATTTTTTTTGAAGATATGGCTAGCAATGAAGCCCATTGGTCTACTCGGGGAAAGCAAGTCAAATTGGTAGGCTCCGTGAACGAACCCAATGCAATTGATGTGGCTCTCGCAGAAAAGTTGGACACTTTGCAAGGAAGATTGAGGCATTGACCACCGGTAGCCCCTGAAGTTCATCTCCGGTATCCTCTTGTAACACTTGTGGTGGAGGGCATAACACAACAAGTTGCCCAATTATGAGCATGGAGAACCTCACCATGGAGCAAGTGCAATACTTGAACAACAACCAAGGGCAATCGGGGGACCAATACAGAGCCTATGCACCCAAGTGGAACCACCCCGGGTTGGCATATGGGAATCCTAGTGGAGGGCAATATCCCCCGGGCTTCCAACATCCTCCGAAGCCACAAGAGAGAAAATTAAGCTTAGATGAGATGGTGTTGAAGATGGTGCAAGAAAATCAAACGGCTATCCGAAGTCTACAGGTTACTGTGCAGAGCTTGGAGAACCAAATGGGTCAAATGGCCAAGACACTTTCGGAGAGGCCGCAGGGAAGCTTGCCTAGCAACACGGAGACAAATCCACGTGAGCAATGTAAGGCAATTACTTTGAGGAGTGGTAAGGAGATCGAATCCCCGATTGGAGAGCAACAAAGGAAGAATTCAAGTGGAAAGGATGCACCGGCACCCGCGCCCACTTCCAAAGAAAAGGAAGGGAGCAAAGAAGAAGCCACACCCATCCCTCCATATCATCCAAGGGTCCCTTATCCAGCAAGATTGAGAAAAGATAAGGAGGATGCCCAATTTGCAAAGTTCACAAGCATGATGAAGCAACTACAAATTAATTTGCCCTTGGTGGATGTCCTAGCACAAATGCCGAAGTATGCAAAATTTATGAAGGACCTCCTATCTAATAGGAAGAAGTTGGAAGAAGTGGGTGCCGTCACTCTCAATGCTCAATGCTCGGCGGTTTTGCAACATGATTTGCCCAAGAAACTCAAGGACCCCGGTAGCTTTGTTGTCCCATGTACTTTTGGAGAGGGGATTACCAAGAAAGCATTGGCGGATTCAGGAGCAAGTATTAATGTGATGCCCTATAGCTTATACATGAAACTGGGGCTTGATGATCCAAAGCCCACAGGGATGACAATTCAACTGGCAGACCGGTCTGTGAAGAGGCCCAAGGGCTTGGCCGAAGATGTGCTTATCAAGATTAATGAGTTTGTGTTCCCGGCCGACTTTGTTCTTTTTGACGTTGATGATAATGTGGATGTGCCCATCATCCTTGGGCGCCCATTCCTCGCTACCGCCCAAGCACTTGAAGATCATGCCCAAGGGAAGCTAGCATTGAGAGTGGGGGATCAAGAGGTGACCTTCCAAATACCCGAAGCAATGAAGTATACCGTGGCCCAAGACGATACATCCTACAGTGTGGACGACATCGATCTGCTTACCTCTGCTTGTATGGAAGATCTCCTAATGATAGACCAGCTGCGCGATGAGTTGAATGAAGGGGAGGACATCACAGAAGAGGTCCAGGGGAATTCAGCTATGCCAAGTAAGGGGAACCGGGCCAAAGTAGAGAAGACCAAGAAGAGAAGGAGGCCCATTCCGACCATGAAGAAGTGCTGGAGGAAGGTGCAACAACACGGGGTAACCGCCACATCCTTCTCCTCCACTTCCCCCAATGAGCACTCAGGTATGAAAGTAAAGGATTCCTCTATTTATGCGCGTTTGGGAGAGTGTTTGTTCGGGTCATGCTTCAAGGGAAGGACTGATGGAAGCTTCAAGGTATTTGAGCCCCATAAGGTAAATTGGAGGTACATCAAGCTAGTGACGTTAAACAAGCGCTTCTTGGGAGGCAACCCAAGTTTTAGAACTTTCTTTCTTGGTTTTTGGCAATTTTCGTTTCTTTTGATTAGCTAGTGATGCTTGAAATAAGTTGAAGTGGCGTTGTTGTCCAATTTTCTCCATTCTTATGCTGGATGTTGTCAATTAGGGGTAATATCTTGCTTATTATCAGGCCGCGCGAAGAGAACGGTGTAAATGAACCCTGGGAGGGCTGTATAAGCCTCTGCCCAGGTGTATACGGGGTCTCATACGGACTGAGATCAGTCCGTATGCCTAGACAGGGCTATATACGACCCTGTAAGGACTCCATATAGGAGTCCGTATAGGGTCGTAAAGAGGCACGAGTGGGGTGCTTTAAAAAGCCCCCTTTTTCACCCCTCTCTTCCTCACCTTCCCCCTCTCGTGCCCTAGCAACCCTACACCTCCTCTTTGCGACTCGGCGTCTACCCTTCCTCAAATTGAGGGCTTGATCATCCCTAGGTATGTGCTAAACACCCATAATCTACATTATATGCTTTGGCGACATGATTTGGAAACCTAGGGTTGTTTGAAATCGACTTTTCATTTGAATGACATGAATGTGTGAGATTCTTGTGCCATTTTGTGATGAAACTTGTATTGAATGAATGTTGAATGTTTTAGAAGTGTTTGGGTGCGAAATAATGTAGAAATGGGGCCAAGATTCGTCGCGGCCGCCGGCAAGCTCGCGGCCGAGCCCATACGGACTCCCATACGGAGTCCCATACGGACTCGTATAGGGGGCTGTCCCCGTATACGGACTACGGTCAGTCCGTATGGAACCCCGTATAGGGGCAATTTAGGGCCTTTATTTAAAAATCTTGGCATATCTTTTTTTGCTTAACCGGCACTGACGTTCTGTGTTTAGTTTCAGGTATGCCGAGGAAGATTACAGCATCAAAGAAGCGCCGGACGGAGGCCGGGTCGTCATCCACCGAGACACGCTTCACAGACGAGGTCCACAGACTTCGACATGTCCACCTCTCCTCTCTCCGCTTCGGTCGGACCCGCATTATCGACTGGAACACCCTCATCCAACACAACATCGCCGACCGAGTCCGAGAGATGACATCATTTGGCGGCTGGGACAGGATTTTCTCTCTAAACCATGAAGTGTTCCGCCGCCCGACATTGGAGGTGCTGAGTTCTTTTGAGGCGGACAGGAGTGCGGTGGGGGAGCAGAACCGCACCGCCATTACCTTTCAGCTTTTTGGACGGCGGAGGGCGATGAGCTACACCCAGTTCGCACTATACATGGGGCTTTATGACCGTGACTACACCTTCACACGAGAGTACGCCGAGCTGCTCACGGCCTTCCCTGAGCGCACCATCTCCTCAGCGAGCTTCTGGATTCAGCTAGGCGGGCGCCATGACAACCACAAGGCATCTTTCATGACGGATCCGGTGCACCGCTACTTACATGCCCTCATCAGCCGCACCATCGCAGCCCGTAGTGATAACTGCGGAGTCGTCATAGTCACTGATCGCCTATTTCTCTACAGCCTCATCGAGCGAGTTCCGATCCATTTGGGGTACGTGCTTGCAGATTATTTGGCGCATCAGGGGCAGAACACCCGACTCACCGACATCCATGCCGGGCCCTACATCACACGACTCATCATGGGCATGGGTCTCGAGGCCGAGTTGGAGGGGGAGCAGCACCTGCAGTTGGTCTCCCCACTGGACATGACGCTCCTCGCACAGATTGGACTGGTGCGGCGAGCCGGCGGACGCTACACTTTGGTTGGCCAGGCTTCAGATAGTTCGGAGGAGGAGGGATCTGACTCCGATGATGCAGATGCGGCCGACCCCTCAGCGCAGCTACCCCCAGCACCCGGTGGACCCTCGGCGCCCAGGAGCCGTTATACGAGGTTGGAGGAGCAGATGACCGAGATGAGAGCTGTCCAGGACACGATCCTAGCGGAGCAGCGACGGCTCGGGGAGCAGTTTTCTGAGCTCTCGCTCTTTATCCGTGGACACGCCGCATTTGCACCTCCTCCACCTCCAGCACCAGCAGACGACGAGCCAGCACAGGACACTTGACGCATTACTTTTCTATTGCATCTATCTTCATCTGGAACTTTATTACTTTCACTTGTTATTATTTACCTTAGCGCATTATGACACTGAGCAAGGGCATCGCCCTGCTACCCTATGTTTTGCTTTCGTTATGTGGATTTTCCTGTTTTGCATGCTATTGGGTTTGATTCTTCTCTCTATGTTCGCAGAGTCAACAAGGGATTCACGACCCTCGAAAATCAAGCAATCCTCCACTCCCACAAACAACATTCGGCAGCTATTTAGGGGAGTTTCGTTCATCTTTTTCCCACTAATTCCTTGCGCTGAATTTAATTTTCGTGCATTGAGGACAATGCAAATTTCTAGAGTGGGGGTGGGTTGCTACCTAGCTCCTCTTAGGGTTATTGCAAACTTTTAAGTGTGGAGATAGGTAGCCATCATGATTATTTATTGTAGATATTTTTGTGATAATTATGTCGGATATGCATGACAACCTGGGCGATAGATAAATTTGACATGAATTCCTTCTCTAAGCACACCATTTGTGATTTGAAATGCTCCCGATTGAAACACCATGGGCATGTAGAGATATTTTTGTGACAATTATGATTGTGAAAGACAATAGATAACCCATTGCCATGTTCTTTTGACTTTAATAGCTAAGTATTGCTTTCAATGGCTCCAAGAAATTTCATGGCATTAGTTCAAATTTATTAGCCCCTCATAATATACATAGTTGACAAGTACAATGAAAATAAAATAGTTTTGCACAATAGTTGTCA
This sequence comes from Dioscorea zingiberensis, assembly GCA_026586065.1. Classification (NCBI taxonomy): domain Eukaryota; kingdom Viridiplantae; phylum Streptophyta; class Magnoliopsida; order Dioscoreales; family Dioscoreaceae; genus Dioscorea; species Dioscorea zingiberensis. The sequence goes on along the minus strand of CM048825.1, from coordinate 12,922,540 downwards.
ATTAATAAAGATAGTGTTCCGATGCTTTTGGAGACAAAGAAGGTTGGGGTCCCAGCTCCTAATCAGAGTGTTTCTCAATTCGAAAAGTCATTACTTAGCATGAACACCCATGGGTAAAGTTGTAACCACCCAAGTAGCTAAGGGTTCGGGTGCCTAATCAGCATGGATTCTTTGCAAAAGGGAGGAACCACACTCTACCTTGATCTTTAGTACGGGAAAGTCGGATCCAAGAGATGCCCAACCCAAAAAAAAAGAAAAAAAAAAGAAAAAAAAAGAGTAGCTTCTTGAGTATTTGTCCACCATTCATCTAATAGGGGGTAATTCTTTTGTTTTTAAGGCCTCAAGGACCTTCTAGAGCCCATTGAGAGCATGCTTGTCTTGTTAAGACTTTAGAACATGGCATGTGGAGTGAATAAGCTTTGTCTAGGGCTATATCGAAATGTCACGGGATCAATCTAAGCCTTGGTGTGGAAATAGGAGAACATATTGTAATGGTGAACTTGGAATAGAATTCATGTATAATTTTTATAGCCCAAGGTTGAACACTTATCTTCTTTTGTTGATTTCTTCTCTTTGCTTGGGGACAAGCAAACCTTTAAGTGTGGAGATATGTGATAAGTGTTCAAATGAGCATCAATTATACATGAAATTCATGCATATTATCTTATGTTTTGGAGGAATATTGGCCTGCCGGTGCTCAAAAAGGCTTTGTTTTTGTAAACAGGGCAGAAAACAGCAATCCCAAGAGAAAGGAAGCGTTTTCGAGAAAACGCGGGCCAAAGTAAGCGAAACGGAGCTGGAAGAAAGTCCATACGGAGTCTCATACGGACCCGTATGGACCTGGAGATTCATACGGACTCATGAACGGACTGACAGGACCCCATACACGAGGACCTGAGAGATATACGACTCCATACAACACTCCGTATGGTGATCCGTATAAGGGATATACGGGGTCGTATGAAATACATACTGGGTCGTATATCGTAAAACTGCAGCTGCGATTTCGGCCGAACCGAGGGCAAAGTCGGGAAATACACCCAAAACCCTAGAGGGGGGGTATAAATAGAGATGTAAAAGAGGGTTTTGGGGCATCTTGGAGGGAGATTAGAGCCAAAGCTTCAAGGAGGGAGAAGCCATCATCATCTTCTCCATCATCTTGGAGGAGATTGAAGAAGAGAAGAGAAGGCTCAAGAGGGCTAGAGAGAAGAAGTAAGGGCTAAAGAGAAAAGGGAAATCTCCAAACGGTCATCATCAAGGGTTTGCTTCATGACTCTTGTGTTTGATTTCTTCTTTGACATTGATTGTAACTCTCCATTGATGGAGAGCTAAACTTTTGATACTTGGGTGTTGATGAACCTTTGGATTATGGTTAATTGATATTGTCTCTTCTATGTTGATTGATTGGTTGAATGCATCATGGTCTATTGAATGTATTGTATAGTGAAAGCATTAACATCTCTACGTTGCGAGAGCTCGGAGAGGTTTCTCTAGTCCATGTGGGGGAAGAAGCGAGCGCACTCCCCGCGTGTAGACAAACTTCAATAAAGAGGACTAGGAGTACACCGGGAGCCCGGGTACTAAGGCGAGATACTCCTTTAAATGTCTTATTCCCTTAGTCCTTCCAAGAGATAGGTTCCCTAGAACTTAACTAGTGAGGGTACTAGGTTGAGTAATCACCCTCAAGCGAGGGGATGAAATCGTATTAGGAACCCTTGGCCAATGATTCACCAAGATTCAACATAGAGAGCATTATCCACATCTAAGGAAATCCAAAGGGGATTCAATCACCCAAGTATCCCCCTTCATCGATTGACATCTTCAAGATCAATTGCATTTGTTAATTTGCTTTATTAGCCTTAGAATTAGATTTAGTATCATCAACTCGAATTGATTGACTAGATAATAGACAATTAATTAGTACTAGTATTTTCTTTCTCCCTGAGGATTCGATACCCGACTTTTCAATAGTCCACTTTACTACTTGATTTGACCCGTACACTTGCGGTTAGAACGCATCATATAACAGCCAGTATACATTGTAGGTTCGAGCATACTGGCTAGTATACGGCCGTATAAGACCCCGTATGAAGTCATACAGGGTGTATACCATCCAGAGAGGGTCGATGTGTAGGCAGTTCACTCTGTCCAATAGCATAAGGCTGTATGCACCCCGTGTGCCTTCCCGTTTGCTCAAGAATAGCGCTGGTTCGGCCTCTTTTTCACCTCAAAATGCTTCCTTTATCCCGGAGTGGCTTCTATATGCCCTGTTTGCAAAATATGAAGCTTTTTAAGGATCAGAGAGCCATAATTCATCAAAATGGCATGCAAAACATATAGGAAAATGATAGGTCAAATACCCTGAATGGTCCCTGTTGTTTCTTAATCTTTCCCTTTTGGTCCCTCTATTCTTAACTGTCCCAATGGGGTCCCTGTATTTTATGAACCGGAAAGAATCAGTCCCTCTCTCTAACGGCCGTCATATTTCCCATCCGGCTCGATGACGTGGCATTTTTTATTAATATAATTATATTAAAATATTCTAAAAAAGATTAAGTCCTATTTAAGATTTTAAAATTTATTTAAAATACTAAATAATATAATTAACAACTAATTAATCAAACTCAAACCCTAATTAACTAGCCCTAACCATGTCCCCTCTTCCTCTCTCTCCCCTCCCGCCGCCCCCTCCGCCCCTCTTCCTCTCTCTCCTACCCCCCTACGCGGAAGCTGAAGAGCCCTCTTCCTCCGGGAAGAAGCAAAAGCTTTCACATGTAGTCACTCATCTTTTTACTTTCGTTTAGGCCATGGCGACAAATTCTTAGCTACTCCTGATTGGGAAGCTTCCTTTCTGGATACTCTGGTCATCGGCCGGCAGTGACTGTGGTTGAGTCCCTTAACAACCTCATCAACCAATTATCCGCCCTCACGGCCGGTAGGGAAGTTTCGATTGAGCAACCGTCTGTCGCTGAACTTGCCTCTCGGAAGGAGTTTAGATCCACCATTTCTCCATCTTGAATCTCGTTCAATCCATAAACACGTGCTATCCCATCTCCAATTGAGACCACTCGACCAATCTCATCCACTTGAAAATTCATGTAAAAGTTGGTCATTCAACTTTAGAGTCGTGAGTTTCGCAGCTCTAGGAGAGAATTCCGGCCACCAGGCTTCCAAGGTGCCCCGGTGAAGTTGAGGCTGTAGAGGAGGGCGGCCCGGGGAGGCGATGGCGGCGGTGTTGAGGAGGCGGTTGTTGCGAAGGATTTCGACGGCGCCCGCTGCGTCTTCAACGGGTTAGGGGAGGAGGCTTAGGCGGTGGAGGGAGCGGTCTTAGTGGGCGAGGGCGAGAGGGTGGTTGATGACGCGCTTGAGGTGGGAGCGGCGGGGGAGAGAGAGAGGGGAAGAGGGGATAGGGTTAGGGTTAGGGTTAGTTAATTAGGGTTTGAGTTTGATTAATTAGTTGTTAATGATATTATTTAGTATTTTAAATAAGATTTAATATCTTAAATAGGGTTTAATCTTTTTTAGATTAGAATATTTTAATAAGTGTTCATTTGGTGTTTAACTTGGATCCTGTTAGAGTTGGAACATGGTTAGTTAAGAAAGTTAAAAGGGTTTTAAAATTTTCACAATATTTTAATATAATTATATTAATAAAAGATGCCACGTCATCAAACTAGATGGGAAAGATTACGGGCGTTAGAGGGAGGGACTGATTTTTTCCGGTTCAGAAAATACAGGGACCCCATTGGGACAATTGAGAATAGAGGGATCAAAAGGGCAAGATTAGGAAACCACAGGGACCATTCAGGGTATTTGATTAAAATGATATGAAAATATGCTCATTTGAACACTCATCACCTGTGCTCAAGTATCAAGCAAAAGTGCCTTAACCTAAATGACTTAAGAAAGACAAGGAAGATACTCATTTCAAACTTTTCATGGACACTATAAGGCAGCTGCACGTCAATCTACTATTGGTTGAAGTACTCTTACATATGCTCAAATATGCAAAACATATTAAAGTGTTACTTACCAACAAGAGGAAATTGGGAGAACTTGCAGTTGTTACATTAAATGAGAAGTGCTCATCCATTATACAATCCAAATTGCAAAAAAAGTTGAAGCTCCATGATGACAAGTATTACTATGTAGATGATGTTGACTTAATTTCTAATGACTGTGTTCAGGAGGTGTTTGAAATCGATCCACTGAAGTAGTATCTTGGCGAGCTGGATAATGACCCCATTGCAGCTAGAGAAGAGATTTATGATGCGGAAGGGAAGAAATGAAAGGGGGAAAAGCAATAAATAAGAAGAAGCCCCTTGTTAAAACTCATTCCTAGAAGAAGAAGGACAAGGAAAAGAGCAACAAAGCTTCTACTATCCGAGATGAGTTAGGGGACATTGTTAGTGCCCATCATAGTGAGTCTACTATTTACTCCAGTTTAGGTTTCTCTCTATTTGGCACTTGTTTTAAGGGACAAACTGGAGATGATATTTATGTGTGTTCAACCCGTCATCAAGTAAGTGTAAAGGTATGTCAAGCTAGTGAATATTCTTTATTAGTGTAAAGGTATGTCAACCTAGTAAACATCATTGTTGTGCCAAATTGAATATCCTTTATTAGATGACCTTCCTTTCACGTGTCGAAGACTTCAACATGGCTCATCATGGACAACCCTCACTGCAGGATCTCCTTGCGTATTACACGCATCACATCATAAAAAAAATTGGGAGAATCAGAGTCCACGAAGATCATGGAACTCAATTTAGAAGAAGCAATGCACAAGTTCAGGGAAAATATAGACATACTCCCAAATTTAACTTGCAATGGAATAACTTCCATAGAACAGATCTTGTCCATCTCGGTGAATACTAAGAATTCTAAAACTTGGGACGTGATCAATCAGGAACATCAACAAGAGATAGAAGCGAGCTTGAACACAGGCATGGAAACAAAGGCAAGGCAGTGCATTGAGAAAGCAGTTGAAGACACCTTCGGAGAAACCATTTATTTAAAGATCTGAATAAGGAGATACAGGTAAAAATAAAACCATCCATTGAGGAATTGGAATTAAAAACATTACATGCACACTTAGATTATGCCTACCTAGAGGACTGTACGAAACTCCTAGTTATTATCGCCTCCAATCTAGAAACACAACAGAAGGAGAAGTTGTGGACAATGCTGAAAAGGCATAAAAGGGCGTGAGCATGGAAAGTGGATATTAGAGGGATAAATCTAGCCTTCTTTACGCACAAAATCTTGATGGAAGGCGAGTGCAAACAAAAGGTGCAACCTCAGTGAAGACTACACCGAATATGAAGGAAGTGGTAAATGCAGAGGTGAAAAAGTTACTAGATGCTAAAGTGATCTACCCTATTTCTGATAGCTCTTGGGTCAGCCCGGTACAGGTGGTTCCGAAGAAAAGATAATGACCGTTGTACAGAATAACAGGAATGAGCTTATCCCGAACAAAAGAAGGAGGGTGTGCATTGACTATTGAAAACTCAATGATGCTACCCGTATGGACCATTCCCGCTGCCCTTTATTGATCAGATGCTAGAACGACTCTTAGGCCACAAGTATTACTGCTTCTAGATGGAATGTCCGGATATCTACAAATTCTAATAGCTCCTAAAGACCTAGAGAAAACAACATTTTACATGTTCATACGGTACATTCACTTATCGTAGAATGCCCTTTGGTTTATGTAATGCACATGCCACTTTTCAATGTTTCATGATGTTTATTTTTCACGATTTTATAGTAGATATCATGGAGGTTTTTATTGATGATTTCTTGGTTTTTGGCGGTTCTTTTGACCTATGCTTCTATAATCTAGAATGGGTTTTGCAACATTGAGAAGAGACTAACTCAGTTTTGAATTAGGAAAAATTTTATGGTCCAAGAGGGTATAGGCTTAGGACATAGAATTTCTAAATATGGAATAGAGGTAGATAAAGGAAAAATTAAAACCATTGAAAAGCTCCCACCCCCTATGTCAATCAAGACAGTTACGAGCTTCCTAAGACATGTTGGGTTTTATCGAAGGTTCATAAAAGACTTTTTAAAAATCACAAAACATTTGAATAAACTACTAGAAAAAGTTATTCCTTTGATTTTACCTAAGAATTCATAAAATAGTTTACCACTTTGAAAGACAGCTTAGTAAAAGCTCTAATCAAGGTGGCCCTTGATTGGAGTTTACCATTTGATATGTGAGATGCAAGTGATTTTGCAATTCAAGCAGTTTTAGGGAAAAGGAAGGACTAGCACTCTCTACAAATCTACTATACAAGCAAGACATTGACAGATGCTCAAGAAAACTCGACCACAATGAAGAAAAAAATGGTGGTCGTGGTTTATGCATTCGATAAATTTTGTCCCTATCTAGTTCTGTCAAAAGTCATTGTTTACGCTGACCATGTAGCAATGAAATACCTATTGACCAAATATGATGTTAAACCTCGCTTGATTTATTGGATGTTGTTATCGCAGAAATTCGATCATGAAATCAGGGATAAATGAGGATATGAAAATGTAGTAGCCGATCACCAATCTCCACTAGAAGGATCTTATCAAGCTGAGAATGAAAAAGGAGACATCGATGATATATTCCCTAACGAGCAATTATATCCTTTGGAAGAAATGAAGGAGAACAAAACCCTATGGTTTGCAGACTATGCAAATTATCTTGTGGGTTGCACACTCCCAAGGATGCTCTAAACTCATGAAAGAAGAGAGTTTTTTTTTCTGATCTATGACATTACGTGTGGGAAGACCCGTACTTGTACAGAATTTGCTCTCACCAAGTAGTACGAAGGTGTGTACCGAAACAAGAAGGTTGGAAGATACTTTGATATTGTCACGCCGGACCAACAAGGTTACATTTCAATACAAATCGTACAGTAATGCATGCAAAATTATACATAACACTTCTCCCGCAAGTATACGGGGTCGATCAACTACTAAAGTACCCAAGGGTAAGGTAGTCGAATTCACAAGGACTAACCACTAGTACTAGTTGTCCTCTATTACCTAGCCTAACTAAAAGAAGAGTTTGGGTAATCTAGTTATTGGAATATCCTAAACAAAAACTAATGTGAACAATTGGTAGTTTTGGGGTAATCAGAGATGAAAAGATGACATCTCAGATGACAATCCCCCTAAGATTCCCTTGCTAATGATCTATTCCTTATTACCGGCTAATTGCTAATAATTCCCTACGGATGTAACAATACGCTTCTCTGGAAAGCACCCGATGTCTCATGATGCTCATGCACATCCTAGCACCCTTGTTTAACTAAAAATATATCAAGATGAATCCCAAGGCTAATACGATACTCTAGCCATTCCGAATCACCGCACAAGCACTCGTAGTGCTAGGTACTCTAACCTACTGAGGTGATGACTCGAGGCCCGCACAAAGGAAAGCCATAGAGATATCTAGACAGATAATAATTATAGGCTAATGTAATAAAAACTCCACGATCTTCCAACAAGAGCACATCCATACCAATGCTATCAAACAATTGGGCTCATGATACAAACTCCACAACCATCCTGCACGAACATATCCATGCCAATACTATTAGATGATTGGGCTCATGCACGAGATAACCAATAAAGAAAATTACAAGAACAAACAATCAGGATGTAGATAGGGATTATTTCAATAAGCAAAAACCAAATAAATATTAGAAACAAATAACAAGTTCATCCTAGGGTTCAGGTGTTTGTGGCTCCATAAAAGGTTTCGCCTCTCATGCTATGATCTATCATAAATAAGATACAAGAGGAGGCTATACAATAAGACATTGAAATCTTCCATCGATAACGCCTCCTCTACCTTCAATTCTTCTAGTAAAACCCCAGCCGTTGCTGTGGAAATCACTCCGAGACTGCTCCGCAAAATGTTTTTCATTAGGGTTCTATAGATGGGCTTTTATAGATTTTCAAATAAATAAAGCACGCCTATGCTAATTTGAAGTATGACCGTGTTGACCTAAACGCGCCCTTGTTTATCTTTACACGCCCGTGCTCATGGTCTGGCGACGCGGTTAATGCGTTTTCAATAAACAGAAAGTTGCACGGGGTTAAACACGCCCGTACTTCAGCAGCACACCCTTGTTAAGTGGGAGCACCATCATGCTCTTCCCTGCATGTGCATTCTTTTACCCTTTTTGCTCCGAAACGTCTGATTCATGTTCCTTTTTCTCTCCGGTACCTATTTACCTGTTCAATCACGCAAAAATACCCGAAGTAGCACAAAAATAGAGAATTGATGCTAGGAAACGGTACAAGTGCATGTAAATATAAGGGAAATTTATGTATAATCACGTGCTTATCAAACAGCTAAAAAAGTTCTCAGTTCTGGATTATTTTGGCTCGCAATATTCAAGGATACTCAGGCAGTCATCCGGGCCTGCGACTAATGCCAAAGGGTAGGAAGCATTTCGAAACTGGACGAGATGAGTCATAACCCGATCCAATAATGAGAAATCTTTATTGTCTGGGGAATCAACTTGATGGGTCCTTTCCAAAACTTCAAGGGAAACAAATACATCTTGGTTGCAGTGTACTATGGTTCAAAATGGGTAGAAGCTCAAGTGCTACCAACAAACAATGGCAACGTAGTGGTCAAGTTCCTCAAGAATTTATTCTCGCAATTTAGCACACTACACGCGATCATAAGTGATCAGGGAACGTATTTTGGCAATACCCAGATCGAAAGGACCTTGGGGAAATATGGGGTGACACACAAGATGGCCACTCCATCCCACCCATAAACAAGCGGCCAAGAGGAAGTTTTAAATCGAGAATTGAAGCGGATCCTCAAGAAAACAATACAACATAACAGACGCGATTGGTCTAAATAATTGGATGATGAACTATGAGCATACAGGCCAGGTACAAAACACCAATCGGAAGAATTCCATATCGATTGGTCTATGGCAAGGCATGTCGTCTACCCGTGGAACTAGAGCATCGAGCATACAGGGCCACAAAGTTCTTAAACTTCAATCTTGAAGAAGTAGGATAAAAGAGAAAGCTCCAGTGGAACGAAGAAGACCAATGGCACAAGAACGCTAATGAGAATGCTAGGATATACGAAGAACTCCATAAATAATTTCATGACGGAAACATAAAGAAGAGCTGGAACTTTTAGGTAGGAGATCAAGTTCTGTTGTTTAACTGACGTCTTCAGTTGTTCCCAGGAAAACTTAAGTCCAAGTAGTTGAGACCTTTTACGGTAACACCAGTTTCGCCATATGGGGCAATTGAAGTCACACATCCAACAAGGGCACGCATAAGGTAAATGGACAAGGTTTGAAACCATATATGGTTGGTGACATCTCCTTCAACAAGGAAGAAGCGCAACTCTACCTGTTCTAGCCTCACTGAACTTAGTAGGTACGTCAAGCTAGTGATGTAAAATAATGCTTTTTGGGTGGAAACCTAAGTTCCGATTCTAGTTCATCTTTTTAACTTTATTCAGGATTTTTGTTAGGTATACAATATTGGTAAACTACCCTAATCGTTGATGTCCTTAATAATTTTTAGGTTCCAAAGGTTTTTAACGACCAAATCATGTCTGTGGAGTCACTAATACACAGATCCAGGTGGAACCTAGCAGTAGGATACAACCAAAAAGAAACTAGAGACGTGCACGGGAAGGGGCATGGTCGTGTTTGTGGCTGAGCAACTCTTGGGAGAATAGAGGTCACTAATGTTAGGAAAATAAAAAGATGTACGGACACATGCATGACCGTGCAGCAGGCTATTCACATCTCAGAAATTTCCACTTACAAAGGTTAAAGTTGTGCATGATCGTACAACTGAGATGCACGAGCATATATTACTGGGCGACGAAATTCAGTGGAAACAGATAGATGCACATGCATCCGCACGCCCGTATATCCAACCGTGTTCGAGCATGCAGACTGGAAAGCCAAAGTTAAAAATCCCATTGTCACACGAACGAAGTCAAATCCATCCACCATTTATTTCGACGCTCTTCTACAAAAACTCGAACTCCAACTCCAAAATCTTATCAACCTTCACTAGTAATAAAGCATTAAGACTAGCAAGGTCATGTATCTTTCTTCAAGAATGACCACACCCTGACAGCTCAGTTCCTGCCACCCACCACTATGCCCAACCAGAATCAATTCACATCTAGACCCATGTCAAGGAAGAGACAATGAGAAGAAAACCCTAATCCCTCTTAATTGAAGCTCCGATTACTAGCCCACCGCGAAAGATATGCTCGATTACAATAATGCAGGTTTGGTGATTTTCGGACTATGGATTGGAACATCCTTGAGGATGTGGGTCTCACCAACGAGGTCCGACAACTACTGGCTCCGGGAGCATGGGACTGCCTCCTATTAATAAATAAAGAGACATGAAAGTGCTATCAATGCTCACAACAATCAAGGGAATAACTTCTTGGCACCAATAAGATCAGATTGAGTTCAAGATAAGAGGTGCTCATAAGCAAATGAGCTACATGGAGTTTCCTATCAACCAAGGCCTCTATGACTTGGAGATCACAACACCTGAGTATAACTTGTTTCAACAACACAGACTAGAAGAGGGTACACAGAGGACATATTAGAGGGGGCTCAGCACAAACCCGTATTATGACCCACATGTGTCAAAGGCCTCTTTGCTTTGATTCCAGGACCTGAGGTATATTCACACGGTTCTTAGCCACTCTATTTAAGGACAGGGTGATAGTCCGGGCGTGGTCAACAACAAAGACTTCCTGTTCCTATTAAGTATGGCAGATGGATTCAAATTGCAGCTAGGGTGGGTTGTATCTTAGTTCCTCCTTTATTAGGGAAAAGAATCTAGGGTAAGAGTGATCTTCATAGGAACTTACGTCATGAGGCTCGCAAAAGGGATACAGCTACTATCTGAAATAGTGCTCAAGAGGATTATAGTAGTTGGGTAGTTGACACCAATCACCACAGCGACCATGCGAGCAATGAGGATGCTAATGGTTGTTCACACTCCATAAGGCATCAAATACACAATTGTATCTACCACAAAACAATTAGATTCAGCACTCACAGTCGAGCCCAGCACTACACTACCCCTTCACCACCAGCTTCAGCATCCACAATGACCCCATTCAATATAGCTATATTTCAAGGTTGGGTGATAACAGCACTCCTTCGGATCACTGATAACCTCGAGATATAGCTTTCATCTCTACCATCATCTTCCACACATATTACGAGGGACGTGAGGGTAGACGAGGAGGAGCACACTTATGAAGACAACGGGAAGGACATCAGAACATAAGCATCATCACTATCTTTACTTCCTTTCCACCACTTTTGTATTTTTTTTTTAGTTTAGTCAGTTTGTCATAAAAGGTTTATACTTTCTACATACTATGGAGACTCACTTTTTGTACCTTCAATATTCTCAAGATAAGTTGAAATTCACACTTAGCATAAAACAAGACGACAGGACTGGACACATCATGATGCATACTGAGATAAGTTCATTTTCTCTATCTAATCTTGTTTTCACATGACATATCCTTTTTAGTGCATATATTGTGTTCATTGGGGACAATGCATAATTCAATTGTAGGGGAGGGATTAACTATTGGAAAATTATACTATTTATGATGGGTGATGATTTAGGATGATTTATGAGTAAATTAATGGGAGTCCTCTTTTGTGTCCAAGTCAGCATTAGTGTTGGGGGCTAATTTTTTCAAAAGTATACTATATAATTTACCTTCACCAAATACCTCACAAATATTTGAGTACAAACCCTACCTATTTTGTTAATTGTCTGCTTAGGTTTGGATTATGCCGAGTTTATGACCACTAGTTTATGTTATGTATTATTAACAAAAAAAAAAAAAAAGAAGGAAAAAGGAGTATCTTTCTTTAGTAGTTATTAGTTCCAAAAAATTGGATCCCTTCTGGATACCCTACCTACCAGCAAGTCGGATTCATTACGAATGTCCTATCAAAAAATATGGTAGAAAGAGCAATCACCTTTGAAGCGTGAAAGTCGCTCTGGAGTAGTCGAATCTTGGGCATCACAAATTTTCACTCAATGAACTACCCGGGGAAATGGTTACCTCATTGGATCTATACAGCTACTACCCAACTAGACGAGTCAAAATGAGTTTGCTTTACGGAATAAGGTCCATAACCAATGGAGATGTGGTTGAGTCAATAAGGAACACCATACAAAAGGTCACACACACACGTGGGGGGTGTGAATACAAGGCAATACCTATTTTCTGTAAAAACTATTCATAGCACTCAGCACTGTGTTTTCCGAAGCACTAGAGAGACTCCTAACTATTTTGAGATCGTAGATTTTGTAGTTATCTATTTTCTTTATATTTCCTTTGCTCGAGAATATGCAAAAGTTTAAGTGTGGGGGTATGATACTTGCAAAATTAAACATATATTTCTATCATATTTGCATACACTTATCCCGGTATTTTGCATCAATTTCTCTATTTTTGAACTCCTTTGGGTTTGCTTTGTGATTGATCATGTAAAATACGTACCCTAAGCGAAAGTAACAAGAAACGTGACAAACTAGGATGAAACTAGCTGGAAAAGGGCTTCATAGAGAGGTGCACGGCCTGGGCATACCTGTGCATGGGCGTGCATCTGCCCGTAAATCTCTCTGATTTCAAAACGTCTGAAATAACATGGCTGAAGACTTGAACAGGCATGCATTGGATCCACACACCCTTTTGAAATTAATTTGAAATTTATATAAACTCACTAAGGGCATGGAATTTGGGGATTTTTGGTCGATCGGTCTTCGGCGGCGTTTCGGAACGATGGCTAGGGTATCGAGAGAAGGTTGAAGAAGGAGGAGATATCAACCAACAAGGGGGTGCCCCATGTTTTCAATTATGTCTTTCTCGATTATCTTTGTTGTGGTTGGACTTATATGAGTCCTGGTCAAACACTTCGTTATGTTGAGCAAAGGACATAGGTGTTTACGATTATGATATGTGTGTCTATTAGTGCAATAGCCCATATCTCTCTCCGTTTAGGTCACAGTTGTTGTGTAAATCCCAAGCTCGCGGAGCATAGCCCAGTCCATATATCTGGTTGTGATAAGTGTTCAAATTGCTATATTTGACTATTATAATTATTTAAACCTAGCATGGAATTCTAATGATTTACAGGTCGTTGGTACTTAAATGTGTTATTTTTATGACTCAAGACAAACCAAGGTGACTCGATGAGGAGTTAAGAATTTGAACAAGATTCAGCAGAAGAAGCTGAAAAAACAGTTCTAAATTGACCTGTCTGGTCACCGGCGCTTCTGTCTCTAGCGCAAGAATGCCAGACAGCTCCGTCCGCTCGCAGATAGGACAATCTGACTAGATAAAAGAAGAAATCAGTAGATCCAACTTGTAAACGACCCCATATAAGTTATAAACGAGGTTAGTAACGGGGTCGTTGGATTCATATACAGGTCGTTCATCCACATTGAAGATGAAATAAGAAGATCTAGACAGAGTCGTCTTCCTCGTAGACTTGACCATCTAAATGATAGGATTCAGACCTAATTCCTAAACAATACCGTACGAAAGATATACGAGGTCAGTAACGGGGCCGTCGGATTCACATACGGTCCGTTCACTCAAAGAGAAGCATATTCGGAAACCCTAAACGGTCCCGTCTTCTAACAGACAGCCCGTCTCTAACGGGCTCTCAGAGCAGTAATGTGATATGCTTAATCTAAGAGCCTCGTGAGTTGTATTCCGATCCTAATGGCGCTGAGAGCTATAAATACTAGAGATTAGGGTTATGAGAAGAGATTATTTTAAATTCTGTTATTTTGCTTTGTTTGTATTTCACTATGTAACCTGAATAAATGACGTTTGTCGTTTCGTTTCTAAATCCTTTGGTATTTTTATGTGGCCTTTACTGGCAATCCTATGTTGGAGTGTGTGCTTTGTCTTATGCGGTACAGGCTCTACTTTCCACGTAACGCCCCTTGCTTCCTAAGACGACACGTGTCTCTTTTACTGTTTAGCATTAAAGGGGGATAGTGGTGCGACGTGCGCGGCGTGCGCGTTTGTCAACGTTATGATGGGTGATGAGCGTGGCTTCCCATGTGTGTCAGGCGGCGTTTGGTATTGCTGACGTGGGCAGAATTTTAAACCGTTTCGAGGAGGTGTAATGATGGTCATTTTGAATGGTTCAGATTTGTGGACTCTTGGTTCGACGGCTCTGATCGGAATACCATCCTAAGATCTAACGGCCACGAATTCGTTGCCTTTGTATATAAGCGAAACCGTACAGGCAGCAAAAGGTTGTTTCGAAAATCGAGTCGCGTCTTCTTCTCCAGATTTCTTCTTCTCCGGCGAGCCCTGGTCTTGAGCTTTCTGCGTTTTTCTTGTCCTTTTTCCTTTCCTAAGGTAATGGCTAGTGCTGCTTCTTCCTCTTCTAGTTCTTCTCATGAACCCTCGATTCCTTCTCCGTCCAACCCTACGGTTTCTGTTGCGATTCCGGGTGAACCTGGAGGCGTTCCAGTCCAGGGTTCGCGGGTTCACCCTGCCTCTAGGGCAATGGGTAGAGGGTCGGACACATTCATAAGCCTTCTAGGGCAAAAAGATGTAGATGACCTAGTAGAGAGATACAAGATTGACCTCTCTTTATTTGAGGTTAGGGTTCCTTGTTCAGGGGAGAGGGCGAGTGCCCCCAGGGAGGGGGAGATAGCTGTTTATCAAGACGCGTTGTTAGGCGGGCTTAGGCTTCCTTTCCCTGATTTTGCTAAGGCAATCCTAGAGGAATATCATTTGTGTCCCTCATGATTAACTCGAACTCTTGGAAGACCTTTCAACGGATTTGTCATGGTTTTAAGAATTATGGGGTAAATCCGTCCGTCCGCTGGTTCCTGTTGTTTAGCCTTTGCTTGGAGTCTAATGCCGTGGTATTATTTCTCGGCTCATACAGGAGAAAGTTTCTAGGGAAAGTTCCTTCTTCCATCAAACGATGGAAAAGCAAGTTTTTCTTTGTTAAATGTAAGTCCGAGTGGGATATCCGAACAAGGTGGGAGGTTCCCCGTGCGGACATTACTTGTGAGGAGATGTCAGAAGAAGAGGGAATTCTTCTTAAGTCAATGACGGGGCTATCCAAAGTCTATATGGATAGGTTTTTGACCGAGGAAAACCTCATTAAGTGTCGTTTAATAGTGTCTAATGGTAGGATTCGCTTGCGTGCTCAATTTAGTTTGGTTTTGGTTTGTGATGTCTAACCTTATTCGGAATTTGTTTTGCAGAAAATCGGATGGAAAACGAAGACTTGAGTTATGTTAAGGGACTTCTAGCTTCTTTCGAAGGCGAAGTTCATCCGCCCTTGGCTCGCGGGCGGAAAAAGAAGGAAGTGGTACCTAGCCAAGGTGCCGATACCTCCAAAGAGGAGAGGAAGAAGAGGAAGAGAAAAGAGACTGACTCTTCCAAAAAGGGGGTTAAAAGTGACCCCGGTGCAGGGTCCTCACGGGAGAGGAGGACCAAGAGAAAGAATTCTGAGGACGTATCGGGTCCCGGAATTGTAGGAGAACAGGTGGAGGCACCTCGGGAAGAGGTTCGTGCGGAAGAAATCCGCCCGGCTTTATCCCAAATTTCTGAAGGTCCTTCTTACAGCCGGCCTGAGGATGTCCTTCTTATAGAGGTGAGGATTTCTACACACACATTTTCCTATGGTGTTTCATGCTTCGTTCAGAACCTTTAACTCTCTTTCTTTTTCTCTTTTTTTTTTATATAGGCGGAGGCAGAAGAAGCGGCTCTCCTGGATAAATTGAGGGTGGCGGACTCGGTTTTAAGGGGATCGTCATCTCAAGGCAAGGGGGTGTCCTCCGAAGACATCCCTTTTCAGGATGCCGCTTCGGTAAAGACTGTTCTGATGGCCATGAGTCCCGAACAGCTCTCCTCCAAACTTCATAGAGCTGGGAGGGAAGAGGCTATTTCTCAGTTATTCCGCTCGGTTATGTTGGTGAGGATTATCCTCGTGTTAGTTTAACTTTTTAGCTCGGTATTAATGCTACTAACTTATTTGTTTGCTATTTCAGGTAGGCTGATTTAGGACCGAGTCGACAATCTTTGCCAAGATGATTCGGCAAAGATGGAAGCGTTTAGGGCGGAAATCGCCCAATTGAATTCTAGGGTGGTGGCCTTGGAAGGGAAAAATAAAAAACAGCTCGCCATTATCCATGCTCTTGAGATGGATAAGGTCGAGCGGCTCCAACAACTGGCTGTCGCGGGAAAGAAGAAGGATGATTTGGCGGCCAAGTTGTCTGTTTCTGAGGGTTCCCTCCTCACTGCTGAGGAGAATATTAAAAAGTTGCAGGAGAACTCTAGCAGTTTGGAAAAGGAACTCCAATCTACCCGAGAGGGGCAGGCTGAAGCCCGATGGGAGCTGAAGCTGAAAAAAGCCGAACTTGCTGCTGCTCAGGCGGAATTGGAGGAGCTAAAGGGGGAGCGTGACGTACTTAAAGAGGACTTAGCTTCCCGATTGACAACTTCTAAATCCGACTCGCAAGAAATCAAGGATTTAATAGAGCGAGCGGATAAATCAGAGAAGGAGGTCGCCTACTTAGGGCTTAAAGCTAAAGAAGGGGCCACCCGTATTTATTCGGTGGTACAGCAGGTGGGCCGCCATATCCCTCCTGCGGAAGTTTTGTCTATGGGGCTGGCTGGGGTTTTGAAGAAGTTCACAGAGCTCAAAGAGCAACATGTTACCAAGACCCCGGAGGCTTCTGTCCCCGCCCCTTTGGAGCCTTCTACTCAAGTTCCCTCAGAAGCAGGTGGCTGCCCTGAGGGTCCTAGTTCTTAGAATGTTTTCTTTTGTGAATGTTCTTGAGAATTCTCAATTACTTGGAATGTAACTTCTATTCATATGAATGAAACGCAAACCTTATTTTGGTGAAGGTTTATTTCCGAGCGATGGTTATCTTTAACCATGTAAGAAATTTGTTTGAGAAATATTTTTGAAGTCCTTTGCGAATTTCTTCCTTCTTCATCTGGCTTGTATGATGAGCTTCGTAACGAGTCTTCAGTCCAATGAACTTCGTAACGAGTCTTCAGTCCAATCATGGGACTTTGAGTGAAGTATTCGCCTTCATGAATGAGATTGTTGCCTCATATTTCGATCGGGATTTTTGCCCCTTTTTTTTTATAAGAGTTGTCGTTTATCCTTATGGGATAATTCCGACTCATCTTCTAAGGATGGGAATTTCACCGCATCTTTTTGGGATGGGAATTTCACCACATCTTTGTAGGATGGGAATTTCACCGCATCTTTGTAGGATGGGAATTTCACCGCATCTTTGTAGGACGAGAAAGACTTGAGCTTTATTTTATGAATTTTAAGAAAGCTACTGATAGTAGCGTCGTAAATGTTCAGCATGGAACGGGAGCTTGAGCGCTTTTCCGTCCATATTTACTAGATAATAGGTGCTGGCTTGGACGATTCTTTGTATGACGTAAGGGCCTTCCCAGTTGGGGGTTAGCTTCTCCGTTTGGCTTTTATTTCCATGAAATTCATTTTCCCGCAGGACTAGATCGCCGATTTGGAAGAAGACTCTTTTCACCCTTGCGTCATAAAACCTTTTCACTCTCTGACGATAGATGGCTGCCCTTGTCTCCCCCGTTTCTCTCCATTCTTCGAGCAGATCAAGTTCTGCTCGGAGTTTTTCCTCATTCTCTTCTGGCGAGAAGGTTTGCTGTGTCCGTAAGGTAGGCATTCCTATTTCTGCAGGGATGACAGCCTCCGCCCCATAAGTGAGAGAGAATGGGGTTTCTCCTGTAGCAGTTCTTGTTGTTGTCCTGTAGGCCCAAAGGGCGCTCGGGATTTCTTCTACCCAGTTTGTTCCATTCCTGAACACCCGCGTTTTTAGTGTTTGAAGCAGGGTGCGGTTCGTCACTTCTACTTGGCCATTGGCTTGGGGATGTGTCACAGAAGTTAATCTGGATTCAATTCCGAGGCCTGAACAAAAGCTTTTGAAAGCTTTGTTATCAAATTGCCGCCCATTATCAGAAATGAAGGCGATCGGAATTCCGAATCGACAGATGATTGCTCGCCATAAGAATCCCTGACAAGCCTTCTCCGTGATCTTGGCCAAGGGTTCAACTTCTACCCATTTGGTGAAGTAGTCAATAGCGACTATTAGAAACTTCATTTCTTTGGCGAAGTGGGGAACGGCCCTAGAAGATCGACTCCCAGGATGGCAAATGGTCGAGGGCTAATAATTGGCGTAACGTCGGTGGTCGCCTCTGAATCTTGGAATGCCGCTGGCAGGCATCACATTTCCGAGCGAACGCTATTGCGTCTTGAGTTAGTGTTGGCCAGTAATAACCTTGTCGTAGGACTTTGTAACTCAAGGCTTTGCCCCCTATGTGACCTCCTCCAATGCCCTCGTGAATTTCCTGAAGGATATAGCTAGCTTCTGTTGGACGCAAGCATCGCAAGAAAGGTTGTGTATAGGATCTTCTATATAGGCTCTCATTGATGACGGTGTATTGAGCGGATTTGTAGGAAATTCGTCTGGCCTTGCTTTGTCGGGTGGTGCGGGTCCACCTTGTAGATAATTTCTGATGGGGTCCATCCAACTTGGTTCTTCGGTTGCACTTTGTACCTCTTCTTCCAATCCGTCGATGGTTTTTGCGGGAAGATACTGTAGGTTAAAGGAAGACTCTGTGCCTCCGTTCGGGGCTATGGCCCTTTTCGATAGAGCGTCCGCCTCTTCATTTTGCGCTCGACAGATTTTTTCAATTCGGAAGTAAGCGAAGGATGGAACTATTTTCTTCACTACTGCTTGGTATCTGATCATGTTCTCTTCCTTTGCTTCAAAGCTGCCCAAGGTGTGGCTCACAACTAACTGCGAGTCAGAATATACGTGCAGATGTTGAATTCCGAGCCCCCGGGCCAGATGCAATCCTGCGATGAGGGCTTCGTATTCGGCCTCATTGTTGGTTGCTCGGAATTGGAACTTCAGTACTGTCGCAATTTTCCATTTGGAAGGAGAATAAAGGACGAATCCTGCCCCTGACTTTTCTTCTGTTGCTGATCCGTCCACATATAAGGACCATGGAATGCTGGGACTTCCTTCTGGGCTCTGTGACGGGGGTTCGTCCGGGAAAAGTTAACTCCGCGACGAAATCTGCCAGTACTTGAGCCTTGATTGCCGTTCGGGGCTTATAGGTGAGATCGAACTCGCCTAACTCTATCACCCACTTGGCTAATCGTCCAGAGTTTTCAGGTTTATGAAGAATTTGCTTTAACGGCTGATCAGTCAACACTGTGATCTTGTGGGCTTGAAAATACGGCCTTAATCTCCGTGCGGATGTGACAAGAGCAAAGGCCAACTTTTCGAGCGGTAGATATCTTGACTCCGCATCATTAAGGATTTTGCTCGTGTAGTAGACTGGTTTTTGAACTCCGTTTTCTTCTTTCAAAAGGACCGCGCTGACCGCATGCAGGGCGACCGCCAAATAGATATAGAGTTCCTTTCTCACTTGCGGCTTAGCTAATAGCTGAGGCGATCAGAGATAATTTTTAAGCCCCTGAAAGGCTTTTTCACATTCTTCTGTCCACTCCATTTTTGGTGCTTTTCGCAGAGCTTGGAAGAGTGGGATATTTTTCTCTCCGGCTTTGGAGATAAATCTGCCAAGCGCGGCGAGGCGTCCGTTAAGCCGCTGAATTTCTTGAAGACTTTTGGGTGACCCCATGTCAAGAATAGCTCTGATTTTTTCTGGATTTGCTTCTATTCCTCTTTGTGTCAAGATAAACCCCAGGAATTTTCCGATCGAACGCCAAAAGAACATTTATTCGGGTTTAACCGCATAGTATAAATCCGAAGAGACTGAAAAGCTTCTTGTAAGTATGATAGGTGTTCATTGGTTTTTCGGCTTTTCACCAAGATATCATCCACATAGGCTTCAACATTTCTACCAATTTGCTCTCTGAAGACTGTATTTATGAGCCTCTGGAAGGTGGCTCCAGCATTCTTTAGGCCGAACGGCATCACCTTATAGCAGTAAGTTCCCGTGCTCATAATGAAGGACGTTTTTTCTTCGTCGCCTTTGGCCATTCGGATTTGGTTGTAGCCTGAGAAGGCATCTAAGAAACTTAGCATCTCATGCCCCGTTGTGGAGTCAACCAAACTATCGATTGATGGTAAAGGGAAAGAATCTTTTGGACAAGCTTTGTTTAGGTCCGTGAAATCAACGCACATTCTCCACTTTCCGGACGGCTTTTTTACTAGAACCACATTAGCCAACCAATCTGGGTAATGCACCTCTCGGATAAACTTAGCTTTTAGGAGGTTTGATACTTCTTCCTCTGCGGCCTTCTGCCTTTCTGGCGCTGAATTTCTCCTTTTTTTGTTTCGTAGGCTTAAACGATTGATCGATATTGAGACGGTGTTCGATGATATCGCGTTTTACGCCCGGCATATCTTCTGAGGACTAAGCGAAGAGGTCGGAATTTGCTTTTAATACTCTCATGAGATCTTCTCGCTGCTCGATTGTCAAATCTGCCACAATCCGCACCGTGCGGTCTGCTCTGGTGGTGTCTAGGGGGACTGTTAGCAATTCTTCAACAGGTGTAGGTCGAAGCTCTTCACTTTCCCGTTCGGCCATTCTGCTGACTAACATGGCTTCTGAAACCTCTGTCTTGCTGCTGTTGAGGGTTTTTCCTTTGAGGGTTGAGACATAACATTGCCGTGCCAGAGGCTGATCTCCTCTCACTTCTCCACTACCATTTTCAGTCGGGAATTTGAGAAGAAGGTGGTAGGTAGAGATTACGGCTTTCAGGGCGTTGAGAGTTGGCCTGCCAAGGATCACATTGTAACTTGAAGCACAACACACAACTTAGAAATTTGTTGTTACGGTTGATAATCTTGGCGGGTTCCCTACCGTAATTGGTAAAGAGATCATTCCTTCTGGCTGTACCACCCCTCCGGAGAATCCTATTAAGGATGATTTTACCGGAAGCAAGTCATCCGCGTCATATCTCATTCTTTCGAAAGCACTCCAAAAGAGGATATCAACTGAACTCCCACTGTCTATCAGAACTCTTTTCATCTGGAAACTGGAAACTTTGATAGCTACAACCAACGCGTCATCATGAGGGTGGCGAACTCCGCTGACGTCATTGTCATAAAAGATGATTGGAGCCGTAGGTCGAGATCGTCTCCATGGCGTTTCCACTTCCTGTGTGGTTCCCACCATTCGGGCGTAACTTTTCCGAGAGGCGGAACTTTCAACACCGCAACCAGGACCACCACTAATAAATCCCACCATTTCCCCCTTTTCTTCTTCAGGTTGTGAAACTTCAGGTCCCCCTTGAATTTCAAGGTTGATGTACTGCTCCAATTGTCCTTTCCGAACGACATCTTCTATTGCGTTCATCAAGTGGGTACACTTTTCCGTATCATGTCCTTTGGATTGATGAAACTGGCAATATTTCTTACTATTCTTTTGCCGTTCGGCATTTCTTGTGGGTTCCGGCCATGTCAGAAGCTTTTGTTCTTTGATTTGCATAAGGATGTGGCTTCTGGTTTGATTCAGCGGGGTATGGTGATCATATCTGACAATTTTTCCTTCCTTTGAAGGTGCTCTGGGCTGCAGCATATGTCGTCGGGGTTGTGTTGAGGTTTCCAGACCTCTGTTTGCACCTTTGTTATCCCTGTGCGATCCTTTTTCCTTTCGTACATCCGGGGGCCTTCTGTTGACGTTGTGGTGGGTTTTTCCCTTCTGGGTGTCCATAGGTCCACGCCTAGCCTCCTCTTCCCAACCCATATAAATTTCCTCGGAATTGATGTATTTTTGGGCGTGGATCATAAGGGCGGGAATGGTTTTTGGTGGATCCAGTGTGAGGGAAAAACGAAAGGGGGATTCTAATAGTCCTTCCATTAGAAAAGTCACGGCCATCCGCGGAGGGAGGTCAGTAAAAAGCTGTCTCGTCTATGTAACGGCTTAAATAGGCCTGGAACGTTTCTCCCCCTCGCTGTTTAATGCGCAGGAGGGTAGACGGGGTTTTCTTTTGCTTTGAGTAATTGGCAAAGTAGGCCAGAAAGCGATCTGCTAAAATCTGAAAAGAAGTAATTGTACTAGATGGGAGATCGACAAACCAGTCTTGCGCTTTTCCCTCTAAGGTGGCGGGAAAAGCTCGGCATTACGCTGGCGTCTGTGATTCAGGAGCATCTTCGACAGAAAAGACTTCAGGTGTCGGGACGGATCGGTTTTGCCTTCATATGCGGTCATAACCGGCGGTCCGAAGCTATCAGGAACTTGTTCTCCCAATATTTCTTTGACAAAAGGCGAACACATACTGAGAATATGCCGTTCGGACTTTCCGTTTTCTTGGGAGAGGTCCTGTCGTCGAGTCCTTCTATCAACTGTTTGAACAGATGGACTATTCCGTTCCGTTCTTGTAGTGGCCTGCTGTCTGCGTCGAACAGAGGGGGGTTCTGAACTAGCGGAAAAGGCGGTTCTTTCTTTCCTTTCTTTATGGGTGCGGGTTCTCGTCCTTCCTCTGCTTTCAGAATTATCCAGTGGGGCTGTTGGTATGTTTGGTGCTGGAACTTGTGTAGGAGGAGGAGGCGGAGGATGGGTCAAAGTATGAACAGCCTGGGTCAACCGTTCCAATTGTTGCTGTATGTTAAGGTAAAACTCTGGAACAGATTCTTGGGGTTGGACGGAAGGAATTTCTGATGGGGGTAAGATGGGCGGATTATCTACCCGGATTTCTTCATGCCTTCGGACTTCGCCAGGTCCTTCGGGATTACTTGGGGCTCCCTGTTCTTGGATTCGTTTTAATCTTCTGGTAGTGGTCATTTGGCTTTTCGTAAGGGTCCCCACAGACGGCGCCAAACTGTTGATGCCAAAAACTGGTCTACGTCACGCTTTGGCCACTGTTGCCTCGTGATATGGCCTCAGCTCTTGGTCAACGGTTAAAATTTATAGTTGGTGTGGACGCTTACTTCTGCTTACAAACAGGAAGCGCGGAGAACATTATGAAAACTCCGGTCGGAATTACCCATGAGCGAACCTGTAAAAAAGGAGAGGGTAGTGAGCGGAATTGGGCCTCTGCGGGGATTGACTCCGATGCTTAAGTCAGAAAACTTGAGTAAAGAGTCTTTAATTTAGGCAATTCTCTGTGTGATAAGCTTTTTTCGATCCTCCCTTTCTTCTATTAACGCTCTCCTTTTATAGCACCTTAGAGGCGGTTCAGGAAAGGCGGTGGAATGAGGCGGTGAGTTAGGTAAATATCTCTTAAGGCGGTAGGAAAATATCTGCCACCTAGCGCGTAGATAACACGTAGGCAAAACGGGGTAGATATCTGCCCACTGTAGCAAGTGGATAAGGCCTACTTACTGTAGGGGCGTTAGATATTTCTCTCTCTCTCTCTCTCTCCCTACCCTGCGCCCTGAAGAGGGCTGTTATAATTCCGACGGACTTGTTTGTGAAGAGGGTTGTTACAATTCCGACGGACTTGTTCGCGGGATTGAATCCTTACGTTATTTGCCGAACGGAATTGAGTAAAGACCTTATTGCCATGTGGTCAAAGGAACAAGTGGTCCTTTAGGTTAATGACATCTGTCTTCACCAAATATATCCGTAACAAATTCCATTCATCATCCTTTGAGGCTTTTATCACCCCATCATCACTTCCATCCAGCAGGGAGAGAAGATCATCCAGTTTTGAAAGGGCACAATAGAGCTGGGAGCTTGAAGAGTCTACGGAACATCAGGGGAGTATACGCAACGGTCCTCGACAACAATGTTCGGAACAGCGCATCATTACCTTATGTCTTTATTAGCAGTCATTGTTATTATTGTTATATGTTCCTCTTTAATGAGGAACGAACTCGATAGATACTTGAGCATGGATGTACTCTTGGGTTAATGTTAATGTATGACAATATCTTTTATTTGCATGATTAATTACTGTGGATTAAGATCTATTATGTGTATTTCATTCATTATATGCTTAGGTTTTGACAACCCTAGCATGTCAATTGGTTCATACGAGGGAAGAAGCGAACCTTTCCTCGTATTAAAACTACCTCAATAGAGAGAACTGTGAATGTGTCGAGAACTGGGGCGTTGGGAGAGCAACTCTTTCATAACCCTTATTCCCACAGGCCTTCTAGCAAATGGGTTCCCTAAAGCCCCACTCAATATAAGTAACCTAGCCGCGACAACGAGGGCGAAAGCAATATAGGAACCCTTAGTCCAATCCATATTAGTCATCAAATAGGAGATATTGTCTATATCTTATATTAAGAACCCAAGAGGGATTCCTACCCTAGTATCGTTTCTCCTGATTGATCATCCACTGATTTTACACCACCCTTCACTTCACAGTGAATCCAACATTTCTTTCTTAATTTCGGTAATTAGAATAGTAACCTCAACATCACTCTGTTAGGTTAGATAGTAGATAAATAGCTAGCACTAGTACCTCTACGGTCCCTGAGGATTCGATACCCGACATTGATAGTCCATTTTACTACTTGTATGACCTATGCACTTGCAGAATTAAACATAAGCATTAGTCTCAGTCAAGTTTTTGGCACCGTTCCCGGGGACTATTTAGACTACTAGAAAAACTAGGAGTTTACTGCTTTAACCAATAGTTTAGTTTTTATTTTTATTTTTTCATTTGCATCATTTCATTCTTTACCGTTTGCTGTCAGTTGTATTTCTCAAATTAATCACTTTCTCTATTGTTATTTCAAGGAATCTGTGCATGACCCGAGTAAGGCCAACAGGTCTTGTGGAAGAAGACAGCGAGATAGAAAGGACATTGCATAGAAGGCTCAGAGAAAAGTAAGAGCCAAGAGAAGAAAGGTCTTCTGAGGGTGAGAACTCTATACCAGTGGAGGTTGAAAATCCTCCCATCATGGCAGAGAGGCGCAGAAGATTATCTGAGTATGAGAGACCCTAGTATACGGGAGAAGAATTCAACATTCAACCACCGATGGTGAATGTAAACGGTTTTGAAATTAAATCTAATGCCATGAACCTGCTCCAAAATCAGTATCAATTTTATGGAAGGCCTGATGAAGACCCACATTGATACCTAGCGCGTTTTGTGCAGATATGCAATATGTGTAGAATGAATGGGATATCAGATGATGCCATTCTATTGAGGATGTTCCCATTCAGTATAAGGGACAAAGCATTAGATTGGCTCACTTCACTTCTGTCAGCGAGCCTTAGAACATGGCGGGATATGCTCGATAAATTCCTTGGAAAGTATTTTCCGCCAAGCAAGGCTGCGCAAATAAGAGTAGAGATAACTGCATTTAAGCAACGGGAGAATGTGAGTCGATGTCCGAAGCGTATGGAAGATTCAAGGCCTTAGTCTGCCGCTGCCCTCATCATGGATTAGAGCCAGGATCAAAAGTTCACTCATTTTACAATGGCCATAACACTCATACAAGGCAACTTGTGAATACCGTTGTTTGAGGTTCACTCGGCTCCAAGTTTCCAGATGAAGCAGAACAAATTTTTGAGGATATCACCAGTGATTACTTCCTCTGGTCTACCAAATAGAAAGAATGTAGTAATCTTGCAGCTGTTACCAAAGGAACAGGGTCTGATCTTACAGCTCAGATGGTTGACTTATCTAGAAAATCCGATCGTTTGGCAGCCAGTAGCAATTCAGCACCTGTGGCCACCATCTCTTGTACTTATTGTGGTACAAGAGATGCCCCCAATACCCTATATGCAGCAGTGAGATGCCCCCAGTAGAGGAGGTACAATCTATGGGGAATCCTCCAACACCCCATGGAACTCAGTTCAAATCCTACATTCCCACTTGGAACTATCCTGGCCTAGCATATGGAAATACTCAAGGAAATGCAATACAACCAGGATTCCCTCCACAGCCTCTTAGACCTCTAGCTCCCAGATATAATGTTGAGGATGTTTTGGCCAAATATATGATCACCAATGATGCCATAATCGAGGCCCTTAACACCAATATGAGAAACCTGCAAGCATCTATGCAAGGCCTAGAGAATCAGATGGGGCAGAAAGCCAAGATGATTTCGGAGAGCCCCAGGACAGCCTCCCGAGAAACATTGAACCAAATCCGTGGGAACATCTAAATGTTGTGACCCTGAGGAGTGGAAAAGAGGTGGAGCTGTTAGTGAAAGCATCTCAAAAGGAGGTTGGTGAAATTTCCCACATGGAGAAGACCCCTATTGAATCTGAAAAGAGAGCAGAAGAGGAGACAGTGATACATCAACTACCCCTTCCTGAGTATCAACCAAAAATCCTCTATCCAGAGAGACTAAAAAAGGACAAGGAGAATACTCAGTTGAAAAGATTTCTGGAAACTATTAAACAGTTGCATGTCAGTTTTCCCCTAGTGGAAGTCTTCTCTCACATGCCAAAATATGCTAAGTATATGAAGGAACTTCTTACCAACAGAATAAAATTAGAAGAAACTGCAGCTGTGAGCCTCAATTAACAGTGTTCTGCGGTCTGTCAATCCAGGTTGCCAAAGAAACTTAAGGATCCTGGGAATATGATAATCCCTTGTACAATCGGAGGTGGAACCGAGGAAGTGCCTTAGCCGATTCGGGAGCCAGCATTAATGTTATGCCCTACAAGCTTTTCTTGAAGCTTGGGCTAGGAGAACCTCAGGCCACCCGGACAACCCTACAATTAGCTGATAGATCCGTAAAACGACCAAGGGGAGTTGCACAAGGTTTTCTCTTCAGAGTTGACAAGTTTGTATTCCCTACAGATTTTGTGCTCCTGGATGTAGATGGTGACGTGGAAGTACCCATCATTCTCGGTAGGCCATTTTTGGCAACTACAAGAGCCCTCCATGACTATGAGGCAGGGAAAATGTAACACCCATTTTTTTTACTGAGACAAATATCACACCAGCTGAGCCAGGAGTGCACCCAACCCATAAGCTATGTAATTTAAACCTGATAATGATCATAAAAATCAAACTCCTATTCATAAGAAATAAACAAACTTTTAATTTTATACAAAGTTTACAAATTTGCGGAAGAGTTCTAGAATTCTAAACATCAAGTGCAAACAACCACTATCCTTATATGCTACGTCAGAGCCATCTACTGGAATACTCATGCTCACTCACCTGCGCAAGTAATTCACTTGAGTGAAAATCACTAAAATAATAAAATAAATATATATTGAAAGTTATACAAATCCCAGAAGGAATGCTAATCATATGCATTATCTTCTCATTAGATTAACATGCCAAGATTTTTTGAAAACCTGAACAAAGCACACAAGCAATCTCATAACATATCAAGTATATAGTA
This sequence comes from Dioscorea zingiberensis, assembly GCA_026586065.1. Lineage (NCBI taxonomy): Eukaryota > Viridiplantae > Streptophyta > Magnoliopsida > Dioscoreales > Dioscoreaceae > Dioscorea > Dioscorea zingiberensis. Next base: position 12,895,204 of record CM048825.1, on the reverse strand, counting down.
AACTTATATATGCAAAGGCCTCGTATCGTATCAACGTGCAACCCTAGTTCAATACTCTGAATAAACCCAACTATCATCAGCCAGATAACCGGATACTGATGATCAGGAGACAGCAGAATAATCTGATCCAGTACCCGAGGCATGACGACCAGTGGTATAATCAACCAAACTGTATTAATCATCACGCATCGTGTATCGGAGGCCTGACAACTAGTGGTATAATCAACCAAACCGTATCTATTTTCACTCGTGCATCTCTTATCCAAGGCCTGATAACCAGTGGTATAATCAACCAAACTGTATCAATAGTTACGCATGCATCTCGTATCTGATTCGGGCACCCAAAAGAGTCGGGAAGGGGATTTATATAGAAAACTATTTCGCAAACATTTTATTTAAGAAAAACGGATTAAAACAAATCCCTTCCTTAACCCGATATCATCTACTATCCTTTATGGGCACTATCCTGAGCCCCGCTGGATCATTCGTCTATGTCTAGCTAGGGAGCAGTCAACGACACGGATGTATATCAATCTCCATCATTTCAGGTTTCACTTTATATTTAATCATGCTATTTCAATTTCATAGCATATAACAAGCATGAAATTTCTATCCAACTATAGCGATAAAATCCATCGGCAAATCACAAACAGAGATAAAACTCATATAAACAAATCCGACGATAAAAACCAGATCACGTAATATCCAAGTATAGTGTAATCACTCACCTGAGTCTCAGAGATTCCTAGGATTTGCTCGGTCCTTCGGTAACTCCCGCTACGCCTTTTCCTTTTCCTTTATCTCCTCCTAGAATTGAAATACGGAAATTATGAATTCCGAGACCGTATCCTATCTCTTACTCTAATTTAAACTCGATTGAATATGATAACTCATTAATTTCTCTAAGCATGATTTTTACTTAAAATCTAATACGTGTTTCTAAAGCTCATAAATACTATGATCACCTTTTATAGCTTTAGTTCTATCCCTAAGAATACGATAAAATAAATACAAAAGTTTAGGAATACAGAAACCGTATTCTTACCTTATACTCTAATTAGACTCATTAGAGTACGATTATTTTATCAAGTTAAATAGAATATGACTTCTCTTAGCATGAACATCGTATTTCCATAGATTTAAAATATGGACTTGTTCAATTAAGGGACATAGCTCTAATGGTCCTAGGCTCAAGTTAAAAGCTTCTAGCAAGCTCCTTAAATGTAATTAAGTGCTGGAACATGTTCATGGGAGATTAATCAATATGAATACTTAGGACACCTCCTCTATTTGGAAGGCCCCGAAATTATATAAACAAGCACCACATCTCATTAATCATACATACAAAAATATCCTAATTAATTTCTATATCTCTACAACACTAACATCTCAATTCTTTCCTGTCAAACTCAGCCACACCAAATGAAAATTTATCAATCGCCACCATAACAATTAGAGTCCACCTTGATTAGCTATCTGAAACCTAATCGTCAAGGTTTGACAGTAAACTCCCTTTCTCAGCCTTTCAGCTCAACGGATCTAGTCAGAGATCCCCAGGTTCCTGTCTATAGCTGGAGCTCCGTTCGTCACTGCGTTCAGAGAGGCAAAAATGTGGATGTGCATGAGAGCAAGAGAGAGTAGAAAAAGGGATAGAGTGCGAGATGATTACTGATCCCCGGAGGAGGCTGAGTTGATGTTGTGGCCCATCCCATGTCTGGTGCCTACTATGGCCGGAGAAGGAAGAGAGAGACAAAAGGGGGGAGGGGGGGCATGGCCTCGCCGAAACCCTCCACAGCTCATCGGATCTGAGGATGAGGGGACCCAGGCTGGTGCCCTAGCTGTAGCAGCTATGGGACAGGCAGCGTTCATGGTAGACAGCACGCACGTGGGGTAGAGCTGGGTGGCCTGCTGGTTGTCGGAGCTGTCAGATCGGCGCCGGCAAGGCCTTTTGTCGCCAGCGAAACGGAAATCGGAGGTCGTCGGAGCTGTGCGCACGCGTGAGGGAGAGGCGGGGAAGGGAGATGGTTGGTTATGCGTCGGGGCCGTGCTGGTAGTGCTCGGCTTGGCACGCGCCAGTACGCGTACGCGTATGGAGGACGGAGGAGCTGAGGACGGTAAAGGGCTCACCGGTCTGTAGCCATCACCGATTCCTCGCAGGAAGTCTCATGGCCGGATCAGCGTAGGTGGGTGGAGCTCGGGTTGGGGGAACGAAGAAGAGAGAGTGGGAGAGAGAGAATGGTAACAAAAAAAAGGAATAAGAAACTACAGCTTTCTTTCTCTCCCTTTCTCATTTGAATGAAGGTTCCTTTGATTTATTTAACCGGCCTTATCACACTTGATTAAATCAAAACATACTAAGCTTTTAAGATAAAAAATCAACCATTGTCACAACTAATTCCTTTCTTACATTATTAAAATAAGATCTTCTAATCGTTGATATATATTACTCCTCTAACTTTATTACATCAAATAGAAATGAGATACTATATTAGCATAGTATTTTGTCACATGCCTTAATTTGTTAAATCTCATCACTCTCTTATGGTTGGGTTGGGATCAAATCAAAATTATTGGCCAATTCCCATTTCATTTTATTAACTTTATTTTTAAACTCTTGCTTATGAAGTAGATGACTCGTCGGGCCGTCAGAGCGGGACTTCTTTGGTAAAAAGAACAACTTGAATAACTTAGTTTTTCTGAAGTAATAATCCCCGATTTATTTTTCAGAAAGTTAAATAGTAATACTAGAAAAACTAGGGTGTTACAGAAAATGTCTTTGCGAGTTAGAGACAGTGAAGTCATATTCGAGCTTCCATCTACCATGCGCCAAATAATGAGTCATGATGATGCTTCCCATTTTATCGATGATATTGATCTTATCACTTCTGACTGTATGCAGGAAGCATTGGCGATTAACTCGTTAACTGAAATACTAGAACCAGTGGAAGAAGGACCATAGGAGGCAAACAAGGCACTGCCCACTAAGGAGGACAAGAATGAAGCTATTGGTCCACTTTACTTCTGGAAGAAGAAGGTTAAAGAGAGGAGCAAAAGAAAGCTTACTCCTCAACACAAGGTAGGATACTGTGCAAGTGTCCAGCATGGTGAGTCTTTTGTATACTCCAGCCTGGCATTTTTCTTATTTGGTAACTATTTTAAAGGGAAGGCTGGAGATGTTCTACATGTTATTGATTTACCATAAGATTTAATCAGGTATGTCGAGCTAGTGACATTAAACAAGCGCTGCTTGGGAGGCAACCCAAGGTTTAAAAATTCTTCTTGATTTTTCCTTACTGTCGTTTAATTATATATAGGAAGCAATAAGTAATGTGACATGTTTGACCCTCTATCTCTGACATTTTTTGGTGATCCTTACCATGTCTAGGTATATTCCCACCCCATCTAAGTCATGTATGCATACCTCGAATTAGAGAGCTTTTAAGAATCCCTGAATTATCGACAGAACCCTGAGAATGAGCTAATTTAATGGTGTAGACGTCTCTGTCATCCTAATAGAAAGCTTCGTCTATCGATCAGATGACCTGTCTGATTAACCTAAGCAGAGTGCACTAGCAGACGAACCCGCCTATTAATAGACAGAACCGTCTGTAACGATTTACCGGTTATTCAAAGGTCGTGAATGCTCGAAACCGAGCCGTTTTCTCTATTTAAATAACCTCAGTCGAGCGCCACTCCCTATTCCAATTCCCCACACCCTTGGAGCACCGGTGATCTTCTCAACGGTTCACAAATCTTTTTCTACACCCTCTAGATGCGTGCAATCAAAAGGTACACTTTTATTTCCCATTCTAGAGTCATACACACTATTATTAAAGTTTGTCAAGTTCTAGGGTATCAGTTAGAGGATTTTTGTATGTATGCATGCACACGAAGGTCAATAGGGAAAATGCCATTGAATCTCTTGAAATATGCCATTTATAGTCATTCCTAGGATTTCTAGGGTTCAATTTGAGCAGGAGACGGCCTCTCGGCCTCACACAACTCCGCCTCATAGCAGACGGTCCAATTTTTCTATCAGACAGACCCTTTTATTGTTACCGAAAATGTGAGAATAAGGCCTCTATCACTCTTAGTTATGTTTACTAATCCCTATTTTGCATATGGCTTGGAGAAAAGCCTGTGTCAAATGCCTATGTGTCGAGGCGGTCTCCTCCACCACACCTGTATTCATTCAGGGACAATACAAGAAACGGTACAACCGACTAATCAACAAGGAATTCTGTAGCACTGCCGTTATTGACTGGGGAGTCCTTCAGGAGTTGGGTATTTCTGATTGGGTCCATGAGCTGATTTCGTTTGAAGGTTGGGACTGGGCACTCACCATTGACTCGCCAGTTTATGTTGAGCCGAATCTTGAGGTGTTAAGCAATTTCAAAGAAGACACCTCACAATACACAGCGAAGAACCTGCTGCGATCACTTTTTAGTTCAGGGATAAGCTCCGTATGGTGAGTTACACTGATTTTTCTCTCGCGATGGGGTTTTAGGACCGTGAGTTTATCACGAGATCGGAGTATCACGAGCTAGCCATAGAAGCCCCTGCAACCCCCTCCCTTATTGAATTTTGGGAGTCGATCACCACTGGTATAGGGGAAAGGGTTAAGAACACCTTCTATATCATAGATCCTGTCCACCGATACCTCCACGCAATCATCAATAGATCAGTGACAGGGAGGGCTGATAGCACAGGGAAATACACACTTGTCGACCTGTACATCATGTACAATATCATCAGAGGATACCCTATCTATCTTCGGACATTCTTTGCGGACAACATTGCCGGGCAGGGCAAAGCCTCTCGCATCGGAACAATATCCTCTGGACCCTACATCACGAGGCTTCTCACGGGCATTGGCTTGCTTGTTGTGACTCATGATTGGACAGAGATTATTACTATTCAGCCATTGGACTTCCACACACTGATTCTTATGGCTTTTGTCGGACAAGCCGGTGACCAATACGTTCTTGTTCAGCATGAGCTCATCCAGGCAACGGCTCTAGTAGCAGAGTTACCACAGCGGGCTGCGCCTACTGAGAATACTGTGATAGGAGCGGCCGGAGCCATCCTTGATATCCAAGTGCTACCTCCAGCCCCAGACCCACATACTGAGGTACCCCCGGCTACTCTACAAAGTCTACAGAGCATTCTAGAGGAGCTAAGAGTCGGACAACTACGCCTGTTCGAAGGTCAACGGCGCCTAGCAGCTCGCGTCGAGTCTAAGTATCTTCACAACCGTTCCAAGCCTGATCTCCTGCACTAGCACATGGGACAAGTTCACTTTCAGTTTCGAGAGCGCATACCATCCCCTGGACGAGAGGCACCGAGCTCTACATCATCTACACCATTTGCAACTCCATCATCTGTCATCCCAACCCCTACACACCTATAGCCCGATGTTACACCAAAGGTGGAGGAGTAGTTGTTTGTGTTGGATCCAAACATGTCATATATTGAATCAGTGAGCAAGGGCTTATCCCTGTTCTCCTGATTTTAGTTCCTCCTGTATTATTTTTCTGTTGATCTCATATATTATGCTATGTTTTATTTTCTTGAGCTATATTGATTCCCCTATGTTCCATAGGACTTGAGAATGCTCCAACATTGCCCCGCAAATCTTCCCCGAATTCACAGTTGCACTTTGGAAATCAAATCCGCAAAATCGGGAATTCTCAATTCACCTTTCCCCTAGTTATATTCTTTCCACTAACTTTACCATTTACTATTTGCATTGCGGACAATGCAATTCTGGAAGTATGGGGATGGGTAACTGTAGTTTTGTACTTCATTGAAAATCTTAAGTGTGGGAATGGACAAGAAAAATTTATTGCAAATCATATCATGCACGCTAGTGTAAACCAATGACGGCATAAATGACATATTTCTTTTCAGTTTTACTCTACTCTCAGTGTACACCATATAGAGACATTTTTTTTTTAGATTCTGCTATGAAATTTCATGGACAATTAGAGAAAATCTATGTGACAACTATATTTTTTTAGAGACAATAGATAACTCATTGCCATGTTCCTCTTGACCTAGAGTGCTAAGTATTATTTTCCATAGCTCCAAGAGTTTTCGTGACACTGGTTCAAATTTCTAGACCTTATCAGTAAAGCTATAGAAAATAAATAAACACTGTACATATAGACTATGAGAATAAAAACCAAGATAGTGTTCCTCTACTCTTGGCGATGATGTAAGCTCGGGTCTTTTGGCTCCTAATCAAGGGTATTTCCCAAGCCAAAAGATCTCTTTATGAGCATGATCACATGTAATTTTCTGAGTAGTTGGGTGTTCCGGTGCCTAATCAGCATGTTCATCCCTCATAAAGGAAAGCCTACACTCTATGATAATCTCTGATTACCTGGAAAGTCGGATCCATTATGAATGCCCTACCGGGCTAAAAAAGAAAAGAAAAATAGAAAAATAACAAAAGATTTGAAAATAAAAGAAAAGAGTATATTTGAATTTATTTCCTCAATTGTCTAGTCATTGTGAACTTAGAGCCCCAAGATACCTCTAGAGTTCACTTAGGATATACTTGCCACTGTAAGACTTAGAAACATGGCATGTGAAGTGAACAAGCTACGTCTAGAGCTATATTGAACATGTCAAAGGATCAATCTAGGCCCTAAATTGAAATAGGAGAGTACACTTCTTGATGGTAAGCTTTGAGTAGAGTTGAACTAATCCATGTATAGCCTAAGGTTTGAACACTTATCATTCCTTTCTTTTCATTCTTTGCTTGAGGAAAAACAAATGCTTAAGTGTGGGGATATTTAATAAGTGTTCAAATTGCTATAGTTGACTTTTACAATTATTTGCACCTAGCATGGAATTCCAATGATTTGTAGGTCGCTGGTACTTAAAATGTGTCATTTTTGTGAATCAGGACAAATCAGGGCGACTCGATAAGGTTTTAATAATTTGAACAAGATTCAGAAGAAGCTGAAAAAGCAGTTCTAAATGGACCTATCCGACAGTCCCATCTCTAGCGCAAGAACGCTAGACAACTCTGTCCGCTAGCAGACATAAGATTAAGGTTCAGACCCAACTTTGTAAACAAAGAGGTCAGTAATGGGGTCATTGGAGTCATATACGGGTCGTTTATCCATATTAAAGAAGAAATCAGAAGATCTAGACGGAGCCGTCTTCCTCATAGACTTGGTCGTCCAGACGACAGAATTAAAACCTAATTCCTAAACTACCCCGTATATACGAAAGATATACGAGGTCAGTAACGGGGCAGTTGGATTCACATACGGACCGTTCACTCGAATAGAAGCAGATTCGAAAACCTTAAACGACCCCGTCTTCTACCAAACAGCCTCGTCTTTAACAGGCTCTCAGAATAGTAATATGATCGGTTTAATCTAAGTGCCTAGAAAGTTATATTCCGATCTTGATAGCGCTGAGAGCTATAAATACTGAATATTAGGATTTTGAGAGGAGAGTTTTTGAAATTCCATTCATCATCCTTGGAGGCTCTCATCAACCCCATCATCACTTCCATCCACCATAGAGAGAAGATCAGCCAGTCTTGAAAGGGCACAATAGAGCTAGGAGCTCGAAGAGACTGCAGAGTATCAAGCAAGTATACACAACGGTCCTCGCCAACAGTGTTCAGAACAGCTTATCATTATCTTATGTATTTATTAGCAGTTGTTGTTATTATTGTCATGTGTTCCTCTTTAACGAGGAACTAACTCGATATATACTTGGGTATAGATGAACTCTTGGGTTAATGTTAATGTATGACAATATCTTGCTTGATTAGTTACTATGGATTGAGATCTATTGAGCATATTCCATTCATTGTATGCTTATGTTGTGACAGCCCTAGCATGTCAATAGGTTCATACGAGGGAAAAAGCGAATGCCTCCTTGTATTAGAACTACCTTAATAGAGAGAACTGTGAATATGCTGAGAACTCGGGCATTTAGGGGAGCAACTCTTTCATAACACTTATTCCCACAGGCCTTCTAGGAAACAGGTTCCATAGAGTCCCACTCAATATTAGCAACCTAGCCACAACAGCGAGGACGAAATCGATATAGGAATCCTTAGTCCAATCCATATTAGTCATCAAATAGTAGGTATTGTTTGTATCTTTTGTTAAGAACCCAAGAGGGATTCCTACTATCCTTTCTCCTGATTGATCATCCCCTGATTTTATACTACTCTTCACTCCACAGTGATTCCAACATGTCTTTCTTAATTTCCGTAATTCGATTAGTAACCTCACCATCACTTTGTTCGGTTAGATAGTTGATAAATAGCTAGTACTAGTACCTCTATAGTCCTTGAGGATTCGATACTCGACTTTGATAGTCCATTTTATTACTTGTATAATCCGTGCACTTGTGGAATTAAGCATGAACATCAGGCTCCATCAGGTTGTACCAAACTCCTTCATGGCTAGAAAATCATAACGCTCTCTATAGCGATCCTAAAGGAGTCAGGGACCCGACGAGGATGGGATCTCCCTCCTCTTCCTCTTGATGCCTTTGCCTGAGACTTGCTTAGTGCACACCATCCTAAAATTGAGAAAACGAGAGTGAGAGAGTTAATTGAATGCTCATTCCCTGGTGTCCAGAAAAAATCAGGGCAGCATGTGGCCTCGTGTGGCCGCACGTACACCCACACACACGTAGACTATCAGTGCTTAAGACTCAAGTGGTGCGGTCGCATACGGTGCCATTTTCTATTCAAGCGAAGGGGAAACCCCCTTTCTTTGTTCTCAACAACCAATAAAGCATGAAATCATTAAATTATACTCTAGATTTGTCCAATTAAACGAGGGATTAGGAGTTGAAGCTTAGAACCCTAGATTTGAAAAATCAAACCTCAATGAGATGGTTACTTGGGTTTTGCTTCGATTGGTTGTTTAATCTAACGAAGAAGAGAAAAGGACAGGGGATTGGAGAGGTCTGGAGCGCCGGGAGGAGTACGGGTGAATGTTGTTCCGCTAGGGTTAATGAAGATGAACAGTCACGCCTATACTCCATCCCATTTCGCACATCATGCGGGTTGGTGCGAGCGCATTATCGTCTACAAGAGGTGTGTTTTCGGGCCGATGCGCCTGTATGATCGTCCGTATGAATTGGGTGTGCGGGTCAGTGCGTCCATATGATTTGTTCTAGCCTAGACTAATTTCCGTATCGTGCGGGCTGGTGCGCCCGCATGATCGTCCGTATGAATTGAGTGTACGGGCATGTGCGCCTGCACTGTTGTCCGCACAAACCCTATATATGCAATATGAGTGATAAATTTAATCCACAAAGTCCTTTCTATATCCCTAGTCTATTCTTTTAAGCTCTAAAGCTCACCTTGATGACATGAGATTGGTGTTCCCCTAAATTCCTGAGGGGATAGAGGGTTGTATCACTTTATTTCGAAACGACAACTAGGTTATTCTATACAGGCATCCATACGGGTAGGTATACGGCCCGTATGACCCCACCTGGGAGCCATACGAGGTTCTATACGGGCCGTATATCAGCCCGTATGGGTACACCTGAGGGTCATACGTGCTGATATGCGCTTGGAGGCGGCGGTGCCGACCCCCAACGGTGTATACAACCCCATTTTAAGTGCCATTTATCTCTATTTCTCTTCCTAAACTCTAAACATGCCTTAAAACAACACATTCACATAGAAATTTAACACAAAAAGGCATTTGATTATCTTAAATCCATTCAACATATATTCATTCAATTCCTTGGGTTCTAAACATAATGATGATGAATAAAATCGACAAATCAAAGCATTAGAGATCATACCTAGAGAGAATGAGTGCCCAAATCACGAATGTAGGCCGCGTTGACGAAGAGAGGATTCAAATCAACGTGGTGGGGAGTGGGGTCGACTAGGGTTTGAAAAAGAAATGGGGAAATCGTCTTTATAACTCCCCAAACCCTGCTGTATACGGGCCCATATATGGGTTGTATATCAGCCCGTATGTGGCACTGGACGGGTCATACGGCCCTTTATACGGGTCATATGACAGCCCGTATACCCAACTGGAGGGTCCATATGGCCGTATGATAGGCTGTATGACACCCTGTATGGGCCTGGGTTTGGCTTATGCAGCCAATTCAGGACACCATTCGAATCCTCCTCGCTACCTAATGACAATTATGAATCTAGGGCAATGAATGGATCGACAACCAACAAGATGGTATAATATACTATGAAAACCGACATGAAACATCTCATTCATTTATTCCAAACACATACAATCTAACTAATTGGAAGAAATTGTAACTAAAGAAAATTTCTAGGAGTTGGGTTGCCTCCTAAAATGCGCTTGTTTAACGTCACTAGCTGGGTGTACCTTCACCTTACCTCATGGGGGTTCAAATACCTTGAAGCTTTCATTGGCTCCTCCCTTGAAGCATTGCCCGAATAAAAACATTGCCCGAATAAATTGATCTATTGTTATCCTCCATACCTAGGTTTCCTTTGGAAGTACTCGGAGCCGATGGTTTCATGCTTACCCCCCTTTTCTTGCACTTTTTTCCAGCATATTGTAGGTGAAATGAATTTTTGCTTCTTTTTCTTGACCTTCACTGTTTCTAGCCTTGATGAATTGCACAACTCTCTGTAAAATCTATCTATATGCTTACATTGTGTTGTGCACCCAAGAGGTGCGGGTATGCGCGGGCGTTTCCTCCTTCATGCGGGTGCGTGCGGGCACACGCTCAGCCGCACGACTTCAGTAAACTTCGTGTTCAGCCCCAAATTGTGTCTAATTGCTTCCATTTTTGCTCTCGAGGCTCTCTAAGGCCCCTTTAAATAAGAATTAACTCAAATTAAGAACTAATGGGCTAAAATTACTCGAAATCACATTTGTACATGAAAATGATATTAAAATATGATCAATTGAACGCTTATCAACAGCTCACGACAGGAAGCAACTATGGAAAGAACATCGCGATGTGGGTTATGGACATCACTATGAAAATTATTAGAAGTAGTGCTCAAATTATGAGGAGATCATGGGCATCTCAACGTCAACTCAGAACGTCACTATGTAAATTATAAAAGGAATGACTAGAATTCTCAAGCTTTCAAGAATGTCGCGACATTCTCATGGACATTGCGACGATAATTATAAGAGCATGATTCAGTAATTCCCAGGTGTTCGTGAATGTCGCAACGTTCTCAAGGAAGTCGCAACATTATTTCCTGGGAGATATAAAAGCTAAGCAGTTTTATTAGGGTTTAGTATTTTGCTTGATGAGCAGCTAAAGCTTGATAGTGACGATTCGGAGGTTTAATACACCGATTGTAGTAGGGTAAAGCTCAATACTAAAGGGGGGAATCATTTTCCAATATTCTTCATTGGTTTAATCTCTCTTTTATATCAACTTATGTATGGATGTTAACGCTAAAATACACAACACTCTTCATTTTCCATATTCATGATGCTATCTTAAAAACTCTGTTCTAGGGTTGTATGGATTTTATGACTTGAAATCTATCTTATCTTATGTCTTGCTTGTTTGTGTTGCAGTTGGATGTGCCCATGATTATACTCATATTTAATCATACGTCGGGAGGTGATGACATATCTGTAGCTATATGTGAAGAAAAAAATGCATGTATGTTAGTATTAGCATCGTAGGGTTGAAGTCCGATGTGACAAACAAGAGTATTACAGCATAGGAATATGTTTGTATTATCCATAGTCAGGGTATAGTTTAGGGATTAGTAACGACTCACTAAACCCATATGAATATGTGGAAGAGATTGTAGACGTATTTCCTAAGGATATGGAATTATCATAAGTGCTCTGGCACTTGAAGTTCTCTTCTGGCCACTGATTAGCCCTTATCCTTAGCAACACTGCCTCTGCAAGATATAGGAGAAAACCAATACAAGTTAGAGGAGACATACAACTTGGAACTATTTTATCTGGGAAAAACGCGTGTAACCTTTGTTATTGTTTACTATTTTTAGTAGGTTTTAGACATTATCACACTAAATCGATCGACTGATTGACCAAGAAAATCACTAGGTTAGGGTTCAGTTAGACCTAGAATGTTGTTCACTGTTGATTCGACTTGGTGCTTACCAGAATTTATTATCTACGAACGCATACACCTATTTGTTGAGGCACAAGTGCTTGTACTTGTTGCTTACGAAAAACAGTGCCATTTTAAATATCTCTATTATAAGTATATATAGGAACTAAAATGATCTTTCTCCAATCATTTGATATTTTTCACCCTCGTAGGATAGAGTGGAAAAGTTTGGTTAACCATATAGGATACCCCAAATTCTCTAAGATACTTCCAAACTTTAATCAGGATATAAACTGGGCCACAAGCTCTCCTAACCTTCATCTTTTACAATGTCTCCTTAGCCTCATTAGGCCTGATTCTAAGTGTGTAGCTAAGGTTCCTCTCTATAGTTAATGTGTAAAGATCTGTAAAATTGAATAGTTGACAAAAGTAGCTACTCCATCTCTCATTGATTTTTATTTCTCTTGTCAAGAGATGGTGAAACTCATCCTTAATGCACTTGACTTGATCCAAGTCCTTCCCTTTTATTTATCGCTTAGTCACGCTATTTTATACATTTCTTTCTCTCCTTCTCGCGTCCCTAACTTTTAATACAAATCAGCAAACGATTTTCCTTGAGCCTTGCTAACTACTTTCTTGACCTTTTATTTTGTCATCTTATGTTTTCAAAGGCTTTCATCATTCTCAGTTGTAAGTAATTTCCTATATCATTATCTTTTATTTTTATTAACTTTTTCTACCTCCTCATTCCACCACCATGATTCCTGTGGTTAAGGTCTTAGTCCCTTAGACCCTAGGACCTCACTTGCAACCTTCTCTATACGATTCGTAAACTCCTTCTGAAAGGTGTTTACATCCGTTTCTATGTCCCTGAACACCTTTTCCCATATTTTATTCTTAAATGCTAATTGGTTGGTTGTTTTTAAAGTCTACTATCTAATCCTATATTTCCTTATCCTTCTTTCTTTTTCACGATACCATTTTTGTTCACATCCAACACCACTAACCTATGTTAAGTAGTTATTCGTCCTCCAGGTATAAACTTGCAGTTTTTATAAATAGACTTATCTCTTCTTCTTGTAACAAAGAAGTCTATCTGGCTATGGTTACCCCCACTCTTAAAGGCAATCAAGTGTGATCACCTTTTCTTAAAGCATGTGTTGGTCAATAGCAAGTCATAGGCTAGAACAAAATATAATATACTATTTTCTTCTTCATTTTTGTTGCAATGTTCATAACCTCCGTGCACTTGCTCATAGCCATCACTGAGTTTACCCACATGTCCATTAAGATCTCCGGCAATAAAAAGTTCTTGCTCACATAGAATCTCTAAAACCATCCATCAAAATCTTCCCATAACTTAACCGGGGGAGGGGGGAGGGTGTTTGGTTTGAAGGAATGGAATTGGAACCATTCCTTACACAACTCATTCCCTTGTTTGTATCTCCACCAATGGGAATGGAAGAGGAGAGAGAGGATAATGGTGAGGGAATGAGAGGGGAATCCCATTATGCTCAAAATTGGGGGAAATGAGAGGGGAATTCCATTGCTTTCAATGGAAATGACAATGTTGCCCTCCAAAAAGTGAGCTATTAATTTAAATATTTATTTATAATAATTAATTAAAGTGAGTTATTAAACTTAAATATCTATTCAAAATAATTAATTAATTATAATACTTTAATATTTTTAAAAATAGTGTAAAATAATACCTTAATTAAACTTAAATAATATTTAAATTTAATTAACTAAGTAAGTAATAGTTATCATTTATTTATAATAGTTAAATAATATTTATTTATAATAATTAATTAATTATAATACTTAATTATTGTAAAAATAGTTAAAAATAATTAATTAGGTAAACTTAAAAATACTTAAACTTAATTAATTAAGTAATTAATAATTATCAATTTATTATAATAGTTAAATTATAATTATTTAATTATAATACCTAATTATTGTAAAAATAGTTAAAAATAATTAATTAAGTAAACTTAAATAGTAATTAAACTTAATTAATTAATTAATTAATTAATAATTACTATTTAATTATAATATTTAAATATCATTTATTTAAAAAATAATTGATTATAATACTTGAATCTTTAAGAAATACGTACCATTTAACCCACCTCATTATTATATATAAAACATTATTTGCATAAGGGGCATAACAATCATTTTATCACATATTTTCTTTTTCCAACAAAACATGGTTTTCATTCCCTCTCATTCTCATTCCCCCTCATGAGCTATATATGCACAGTTTGTCGTGAACTATAATATGAATGAGATTGACAAACCTCTGCCAGAGTTGCTTAGCATGTTGAGAATTGCTGAAGCAAACATGAAGAAGTCCAAGCCCAGCAGCATATTGATGGTGCAAAAGAAGAGTTCTAAGGGCAAAGGCAAGAAGGCAAAAGGCAAGGACAACTCCATCAAAGGGAAGTCAAGGCCGGCTGCCTCACTGAAGCCTAAGGGTGGCGTGGCTAAGGAAGGACAGTGCTTCCATTGCAATGGGGTTGACCATTGGAAGCGCAACTGCAAACTCTACCTAGAGGAGGTCAAGAAAAAGAAGCAAAGTGAGACTGATGCTTCAGGTATTTTTGTTATAGAAGTCAATTTATTTGCTTCTACATCTTCAGTATTAGATACAGGATGGGGCTCACACATCTGTGTTAATGTGCAAGAGCTGAAAGAAAGTAGATATCTGGCTAAAGGGGAAGTGGACCTACGAGTTAGAAATGGAGCAAGAGTTGCTGCAATAGCTGTAGGAACACGAGTTTTGAACTTGCCTAGTGGATTTGTATTAGAATTAAAAAGGCGCTCTTGTGTATCTTCTATTACTAGAAATATCATCTCGGTTTCTTATGCGGGCGGGATGGGTTTTTAACACAAAATAAAGGACAAATGTTGCTCTTTTTATATGCATGATATTTTCTATGGATGTGTACGATTAATTAATGGTCTTTATATTCTAGATATGGACATGCCTATTTATAACATTAATGCTAAAAGAATTAAATCTAATGATTTAAATCCTACATACCTTTGGCATTGTCGTTTGGGCCATATAAATGAGAATCGTATCTCACAACTCCATAAAGATGGGTTGTTAGAATCATTCGATTTAGAATCATATGACAAATGTGAACCTTGTTTATGGGCAAGATGACTAAAGCCCCCTTTACAGGTAAAGGAGAAAAAGCTAGTATTCTATTAGGCCTTATACATACTGATGTATGCGGTCCCATGAACACACAAGCTAGAGGTGGGTTTTACTACTTCATTACCTTCACTGATGATTTCAGTAGGTATGGATTTGTCTATCTGATTAGACACAAATCCGAGGCTCTTGAAAAGTTCAAGGAATATAAGCATGAGGTAGAAAACCAGCTTGGCAAAAGTATTAAGATGCTTCGATCAGATCGAGGTGCAGAATACTTAAGCCATGATTTTCTTGACTTTCTAAAAGAGTGTGGGATAGTCTCACAACTCACTCCTCCAGGAACACCTCAATGGAATGGTGTATTCGAAAGGAGAAATCGGACTTTGTTGGATATGTTTCGTTGTATAATGAGTCATGCAGATCTCCCTATTTCATTTTGGGGATATGCCTTGGAAACCGCTTCTTTCACACTTAACCGTGTTCCATCTAAATCAGTTACAAAGACACCATATGAGATATGGACTGGGAGGCATCCTAGTATGTCTTTCATCAGAATTTGGGGATGTGAGGCTTATGTGAAACGTCAGACGTCAACTAAGCTTGAACCCAAATCTGATAAGTGCATATTTGTAGGATACCCTAAGCTCACTAAAGGGTATTCCTTTTATGTTCCCACCGAAAACAAAGTGATTGTGGCTCGAACAGGTGTCTTTCTTGAGAAAGAGTTTGTTTCTAAAAAAAATTAGTGGGAGCAAGGTTGAACTTCAGGAAGTTCTGGAACTTCAAATAAGCACAGATTCTATGATGGAACCTGAACCGGTACCACAAGTTGTTGTGGAACACGAACCAGCTCAAGATACACATGAACCACGTAGATCCTTAAGAACACCTCGTGTACCCGAGAGATATGGATTTCTTGTGACACAACATGGTGATGTTTTACTCATGGATCAGGATGAGCCTACTTCTTATAAAGAAGCGATGACGAGTCCAGACTCTGAGAAATGGCTTGAGGCCATGAGATCCGAAATGGAATCCATGTACACTAACCAGGTATGGACCTTAGTTGATCCACCCGAAGGTGTTAGACCTATTGGGTGCAAGTGGGTCTTCAAGAAGAAGACTGACATGGATGGAAACGTTCATACCTATAAAGGGCGGTTGGTTGCAAAGGGTTTCAAGCAAATTCATGGTATAGACTATGATGAAACCTTTTCTCCAGTTGTGATAATCAAATCTATCAGGATTCTCCTTGCTATAGCTGCATATCTTGATTATGAGATCTGGCAGATGGATGTCAAAACAGCTTTCCTTAATGGAAACCTAGATGAGGATGTGTACATGACACAGCCTGATGGTTTTATCATTCCAGAGGAAGCTGGAAAGGTATGCAAGCTAAAGTTGTCCATTTATTGACTAAAGCAAGCTTCTCGAAGTTGGAACATACGTTTTGATAATGCAATCAAAGAGTTTAGTTTCATTAAAAACGAAGACGAGCCCTGTGTATACAAAAAGGTTAGTGGGAGCACAGTTGTCTTCCTGGTATTGTATGTAGATGACATACTACTCATTGGGAATGAGATTCCTATTCTACAATCCGTTAAAGCTTGGTTGGGAAAGTGTTTCTCAATGAAGGATTTAGGTGAAGCATCCTTTGTATTAGGAGTTAAGATCTATAGAGATAAATCTAGAAAACTTCTTGGCTTGAGTCAGAGTACATACATAGATAAAGTGTTGAATCGATTCAGCATGCAGGAATCCAAGAGAGGTTACTCACCCATGTCTTATGGGATTACTCTTTCGAAGGGTATGAGTCCTTCTACTCCAGAAGAGAGAGAGCGCATGAATAAGATTCCTTATGCCTCTGCTATTGGATCTATTATGTATGCTATGTTATGTACTCGTCCAGATGTTTCCTATGCTTTAAGTATGACTAGCAAATACCAGTCTAATCCAGGTGAACATCACTGGATTGCAGTCAAGAATATTCTCAAATACTTGAGAAGAACTAAGGATATGTTCTTGATCTATGGTGGAGAGGAAGAGCTCTCTGTAAACGGTTACACAGATGCTAGCTTCCAAACCGACCATGATGACTATAGATCACAATCAGGGTATGTGTTTTGCATGAACGGTGGTGTTGTATGTTGGAAAAGTTCCAAACAAGAGACAATAGCTGATTCTACTACAGAGGCCGAGTATATTGCAGCCAGTGCGGTTGCAAAAGAAGCTGTTTGGATCAAAAGTTTGTGACTGAGCTGGGAGTGGTTCCTAGCATAGTTGACCCTATTGAAATCTTTTGTGATAACAATGGAGCCATTGCACAGGCTAAGGAACCTAGATCCCAACAGCGTTCCAAACACATACTTCGACGCTACCATCTCATTCGAGAGATTGTGGAGAGAGGAGATGCCAAGATATGCAAAGTGCTAACAGATGATAACATTGCTGATCCACTGACCAAGCCTCTAACGCAGCAGAGACATGATCGCCACACTAGTTTTATGGGTATTAGATACATTAGAGATTGGTCCTAGTGTAAGTGGGAGGATTGTTAGTGTATGCCCTAAGGACCAATCATGATATGATTGTTTTTATGCATTTTCATGTTCATTTATAAAGGCTTTTTCCATTATTATGCTTTACTTGATATCTACGTAATATAAGTAAAGATAATGATGTCCCTGGAATAGTTTACTATTCTTAAATTCTCCCTAGTCAAGTATCATTGAGGAATCAGGGACAACATTTGATGCACATGAGACTAGTATGTGTAGTGACTGATGACAAGAGTTATCATAGACATGAGATGTCGAGTCAACACATGAGTATAAGTTGGAGAACTTATGCTGGATAGACCCATCATGAGAATTGCTACATGGATCGTTATATGAATGTCATAAGCGATTCTCATAAGTGGTTAAAGAAGTATATAATCCTTAGACTTGAGGTCACCATGGATTCTTACATGGCAAGTATCATACTTTGATATAACCAAACGTCACCCGTAACAGGGTGAACTATTAAGGTTATCATTGGGTATGTCATGAACCATGTAGTAGAATGTGAGTGATCAAGATAGGGTTTGTCCCTCCTATATAACAGGAGTGATATCAGGGCCTCTTGATGAGTGAGACTAAGAAGTGTGTGGCCACACCCAGTGAATCAGTATGAGATATTGATGTCATTTGTTTTTATTAGTCTACTTGGGATCAAGAAACATATTGATTGGATTATACAAGTATGACTGATCCATAACTTGTATTCAATCAAAGATATCGAGGACAAAGGGATACTGGATACTCAGTATTAATCACCGGAACAGGTTATGTCTGTCACAACATTCTTGCGGTTTGGGTAGCAATGATGTGTTGCTAGACACCGCTCATTACTTATGATATTAAAAGGAGTTTTATGTCATTGCCAACATCACAAGAACCTATTGGGTCACACTCAAAGGTTGATCTGGATTTGGAACTTCATTGACTGAGTCATGTTTTGAGAGTCAGAACAGTATAAGTATACAAGAGGGTCATGTATATGGTCTGAACACTAATCCTACTTTTGAAATGGTTCACGAAATAAGAGCACATATATGTATGTTGATATATGGGTTGGGCCTCCATTTGATGGAATCCTAATTAATCCTATGTTCTAATTGTATTGGACATAAAGAATAACAAAGAAGTTGGGCCCAACCACATATAGATATGCTATATATGAAGATATATAGTGAAGCAATTAAGTAGGCTTGTGTAACTACTTCTAAACCTCAACATAAAGGACCGGTTCTTCTTCTTCTTCTTCTAGAGAGAAAGAGGACGGTTTCTTTTATTTAAGAGGATGGTTTCCAATATTTGTACAACTATTGAAGAAGTAGTTATGTTAATAACTCATGATAAAAGACCGTTTTCTCTTCCTCTTCTTTGAGAAAGAGAGAGAGAAAGGACCGTTTCTCTTCCTCTTCTTCAAGAGAAAGAGAAAGGACCGTTTCTCTTCTTCTTCTTCTTAAAAGAAGATGAGGATGGAGATATGGTAGAGCCTTTTCCAATAGTTGGATGATTTTTTGAGGAGGGTTATTGTTGTATTCAAAATAAGGGTCATCAAGTCAGTTCTTCGTCTCTAAGCTAGCACAAAAGGTCGAAGAATCAAAGGGTTCCAGTTTTGTTCATGAGATGAACAAGCTGATTCAGTTCTTCTGAGTGGATACCGATAGAGGCGAGGATCCGTTGATCATTACTGAAATCGTGACAAGGATCATTGGAGCATCTTCAAATTATCAAGTACGTCAATATACGAGCTTTGGCTACGGTATGTTTTCGTAATCTAACCTAATCGTGGTGTTATCTGGCTTGGATCCGAAATGGGTTTTGTCGAGTTTTGTTTTGAATATCCGCTGCGCATGTCTACAGTAGACACATATGAACTCGTTATTTCCCTTCAACTGTATCCTTCAATTCTTCTCTACAATCACAATTTCCTCTTTCTTTATCTCAAAAAACCTTCATCTGGTATCAGAGCTCTCTTCTTAAGGGATCTGTGAAATGGAAGCCGAAGCAAGTTTTTGTCAATTTGCTCTTCCTGTTTTCGATGGAGAAAACTACCAGCTTTGGGCAGTGAGAATGAAGACCTACTTGGAGGCTTTTGATCTTTGGGAAGCCGTGGAAGAAAATGATGAAGCTCTTCTGCTGCCAAACAATCCCACAATGGCCCAGATCAAAAGTCACAAGGAAAGAAAAACCAGGAAAGCAAAGGCAAAAGAGTGTTTGTTTATTGTTGTTTCAAGAACCATTTTCACAAGAATCATGTCTCTCAAAATAGCAAAGGAAATTTCGGATTATTTGAAGAAAGAATATGAAGGAGAAGAAAGGATACGAGGCATGCAGGTACTGAATTTAATAAGGGAATTCTAGCTAAAAAAAATGAAAGAGTCTGAGATAATCAAAGAGTACTCAGACAAATTGCTTGCCATTGTCAACAAGATAAGGTTACTTGGTGCCGAATTTACTGATTCCAGAATTGTTGAAAAAATTCTTGTAACTATGCCTGAAAGATATGAAGCATCTATAACCACCTTGGAGAACACAAAGGATCTGTCTAAGATCACCTTGGCAGACTGTTAAATGCTTTGCAGGCTCAAGAGCAACGAAGGCTTATGAGGCAAGATCGTATTGTCGAAGGAGCTCTACCAGCCAAGCACCAAGATGCTGGGAAGAACAAAAGAAAAATTATAAGAAAATTCAGGCATCAAGCAGCGAAAATACTGCAAACAACTAGATGGGTAAAAACTCAAAGAGAAACTATCCACCTTGCAAGCACTGTGGTAAAATGGGCCATCCACCATAGAAATGCTGGAAGAGACCAGATGCAAAGTACAGCAAGTGCAATCAGCTTGGATATGAAGCTGTGATTTGCAAAAGCAACTTACAAAAATAAGGAGCAGATGCCCAAGTTGCTGATCAAGATAAAGAAGACCGGATGTTTGTGGCAACATGTTTTTCAACCAGAAGCTCTTCAGAATGTTAGTTGATTGATAGTGGTTGTACAAACCACATGACTTATGACATAACTCTTTTCAAGGATTTGAAGCCCACTGCAATTACGAAGGTTCGAATAGGGAATAGTGACTATATTCCTCTAAAAGGAAGAGGAACCATTGCTATTACAACAAGCTCAGGTACAAAAACAATTTCAGATGTTCTTTATGTACCTGATATTAACCAAAATTTGTTAAGTGTGAGTCAGCTAGTAGAAAAAGGATTTAAAGTATCCTTTAAAGATTGGTGTTGTCACATTTACGATGTTGCTCGACAGAAGATTTTACGAGTTAAAATGAGGGGTAAAAGCTTCAACTTGGTAAACAAAATAGGATGCCATTTCCTAAATCAACTTGGAGAGCCTCACAAAAGTTGTAATTAATTCACACAGATGTGGTAGGACCTCAAAGGACGGCATCACTGCAAGGTAGCCTCTACTATATTCTTTTCATTGATGATTTCACAACAATGTGTTGGATTTTTTTCTTGAAATTCAAGTCAGAAGTGGCTGGAGTTTTTTGGAAGTTCAAGAAATTGGTGGAAAATCAAAGTTGCTGCAAAATTCAAGTTCTAAGGTCTGACAATGGAAAGGAATACATCTCAGCAGAATTTAATATGTTCTGCGAAGAAGCAGGCATTGAACATCAACTCACTGTGCCCTACACTCAGGAACAATATGGAGTTAGTGAAAGGAGGAACAGATATGTAATGGAGATGGCCAGATGTATGTTGCATGAGAAGGAGTTGCCTAAAATGTTTTTGGCAGAGGTAGCTAACACAACAGTTTTTCTACAAAATCGACTTCCAACCAAGGTTTTGGAAGATAAAACTCCATTTGAGGCTTGGTATGGGTATAAACCTTCACTGAGCTTTCATAAAGTATTTGGTTGTGTGTGTTTTTCTCATGTTGCACAGGTCAAGCGTGACAAACTTGACAAGAAGGCAATTCCAGGCATCTTTGTGGGCTATAGTTCAATTTCCAAAGCCTACAAAGTGTATCATCCACAAATGAGAAAAATGACTGTCACCAGAAACGTACACTTCAACGAGGATGAACAATGGGACTGGACAAATTTACAAAGAACAGGTGGATTCTCACAAGATCTAAAAGACAACTTTCCTGAAGAGCAAACAATAAACTAGTGGCAGAATGAACTAGAAGATGATCCTCCAATCAGAGGTACAAGGCTACTTTCAAACATCTAGCAGAAATGTAACGTGGAAATATACGAACCTGCTTGACATGAAGAAGCCCTCAAAGATCTGAAATGGAAGAAAGCAATGGAGGAGGAGATGTCAATGATTCATAAGAATAAAACATGGGAATTAGTTGACAGACCTGAAGGAAGAAAAGTCATTGGAGTGAAGTGGGTATACAGAACAAAGCTCAATGCAGATAGCTCCATCAACAAATACAAGGCCAGGCTTGTCATCAAAGGGTATGCTCAGATTTTTGGTATTGATTACTCTAACACTTTTGCTCTTGTTGCTAGATTAGACACAATCAGATTGTTGCTAGCTATAACAGCACAAAAAGCTTGGAAAGTGTTTCAGTTAGATGTCAAATCAGCCTTTTTAAATGGCATTTTACAAGAAGAAATATATGTGGAGCAACCAGATGGATTCGTGGTTCAAGGTGAAGAAAATAAAGTTTACCTGCTCAAAAAGGCTCTCTATGGCTTAAAACAAGCGCCTAGAGCTTGGGACAGCAGGATAGATGATCACTTACTAAGCTTAGGCTTTAAAAAAAGCTTATCTGAGGCCACTCTTTATGTTAAACAGAAGGGAAATGATGTTCTCATAGTGTCTCTTTATGTTGATGATCTTTTGGTAACAGGAAATAATTCTCGGCTGACTGAAGAGTTCAAACAAGAAATTATACAGGTTTTTGAAATGATAGGTCTAGGTCTTATGTCTTACTTTCTTGGAATGGAGGTTAAGCAAAGTCAGAATGAAGTGTTCATCTGCCAGAAGAAGTATGCAAAGGAAATACTGAAGAAATTTTAGATGGAGGAGTGCAAAGCAATAAGCAGACAAATGAATCAAAAAGAGAAGCTGAGTAAGGAAGATGGTACTGATAAAGTTGATGAAGGATACTTCAGAAGTTTGATTGTCTGCTTAATGTATCTTACTGCAACAAGGCCTGACATTCTATTTGTTGTAAGTCTCCTATCTCGTTTTATGCATTGTGCTAGTGAAATGCATTTAAGAGCAGCAAAAGGAATATTAAGGTATGTCAAAGGTACTGTTAATTATGGTATCAAGTTTGAGAAGTGTCAAAGATTCAAGTTATGTGGATTCTCAGACAGTGACTGGATTGGATCCATTGATGACATGAAAAGTACATCAGGATATTGTTTCAGCCTAGGTTCGGGAGTTCTCTCATGGTATTGGAAGAAGCAGAAGATTATAGCACAATCCACTGCAGAGGCGGAATTTATAGCAGCAGCAGCAGCAGTAAACCAAGCTTTATGGTTGAAAAAAAATTTGTGTGATTTGGGTATGGAGCAACAGGATAACACACAAATTTTTGTTGACAATCAGGAGGCAATTGCAATCTCTCACAATCTAGTGTTCTATGGGAAGACTAAACATTTCAACATCAAGCTTTACTTCTTAAGGGAGGTATAGAAAAATGGAGAAGTAACATTAGTTTACTGCAAATCTGAAGATTAGTTGGCAGACTTATTTACAAAACCACTCCCAGTTAGCAAGTTTGAGCTTCTAAGGCAGAAAATTGGAATTTGCAATACCGAAAGCAAGGAGGAGTGTTAAATAATGCTTTATCACTGTTTTTTTTTTCTGTTATATTGTTAGACCTGGTCTTTAGGAAGTTGTTAGTTGGTTTACAACATGCTGTAATGGCTTGAAATCAGGCTATCTTTTCTGCTTTTCAATTTGTTTTTCAGCTATTTAAATGGAAGGTTGTTAATCAAAAAATCCAATTCCCTTTGTTACTGCATCCTTCAATTCTTCTCTGCAATCACAATTTCCTCTTTCTTAATCTCAAAAAACCTTCACTAACTTCTAATAGACATCATTTAATACAAGAACTTTTCCAGAAGTAAATATAAGGCTGTGTTTGATTAACAATTTTTTCCATGGAAAACATTTCCATCAGTGATTTTCCAGTTCAACGTGTTTTGCCTTTCACTTTTACACTGGAGGAATTCCCCATGTACAGTACTATTCTATCACCAAAATGTTCGAAGGACTTGAAAAAAGTCATCTTTTTTTTAGAGGAAAAAAAAGGCAAAAGCTAACAGCAGTTACAATCCTGCTAAGTCTTCTATCAGAATTTTTTTCCAATCAGGCCACTTCCCATCCTCTCTGAATTCCAGAACTTGATCAACTTCTCTGGGAAAAACTAGTCCAAAAAAAACTTCTCTGGGAAAAAAGTCTTATCTTTACATAGATGCTTTTTTGCACCACTATCATGCTCCATCGATAAGATTGATCTCAGAAATCATGACAATAAACTTGTTCACCCTTTGTCTCTTATTTTTCAAAAGTTTACATTCTGCCTTGATATGACGTCTAAGTTTGCTACAATAAAAACATGGACTCTTTTTTCTTCTTTTCGATTTTTTAACTGTTCCCATTTTCAGAATCTTAGATTTTCGTTTAAAATTAGAACACGAACAGATGACGCTTGAACATGAACGGAGCACTAAATTCTCTATTTATCCTTTAGATTTTCATCAAGTGATGGAGAACTCACTGTATTTCTCTTGATTGTAACTTTCTTTCAAATTACTTTCAGTTTATGATTCAGTGGTAAGATCAGGTGTTATACTTCAAATATTTAACTTTATAAAATTCTATCCCATTTCATAATTTTATCTCCACCCTAAAATAAAAGTGACAAAAGTTATAGAGTATTTAGTAACTAATCCAATGTTTCGACTAAATTTTTATTAATATATATTAGAAGCCAAACACAAAAAATAACTTATTCTAAATTAAAATTATTGATTTTTAATAAATAATTTTAATACAGACTAAACTAATAATATCATCTCTTTAGGTGAGTTTATTGATTTTAAAGTCTTTGCAAATAACTGATATAATTGGAACACTTTATACAGCAAATTAATGAACAAAACAAAGGCAACTGTAGAAGTCTTTTATGTTTTAAAAGAAAGAATAACAAGATACAGATTATGAGAAAATTAAACAAATTTGTAACCACAGAGTTCTAGTTACATTCTTATTAAACATGAACAAGAAAAAAGTAAATAAAAAAATAAGGAGCCACTTCTGAATTGGCAGCAGAGCTTAAAGATTACATCTTGGTCTTGCTTGCAGTGTTGTTATCTCCCATCCCCACAGCATTCTTCACAGCATCAGCAGCACCCTGAGCCATGTTCTTTACTTGCTCTCCAGTCTATTCGCAAACAAAAACAACAACATCAAAGTCAGACATGAAACAGCAGTCAATCTTCATGAAATGTCAAAATAAGTATTATAATGCCCAGGGCCAGGCCTGCTGTATGAAGCCACTAGCTTGCTCCTTTCCCTGCTGGCATGACTCCTTGGCTGACTCCATGTTAGAGTGCATCTTGTCAGCCATTTCATCCTTCTTGACCTATAATTTTACAGCCACAGAAACATGTATGTTTTAGGACATAAGGAAAACTAAACATCAACACACAGAGTGTGGCATTACCTGGGCATGACCTGCTACTTCACCAGTCTTGTATCTGATATCAGAGCTGTCAGCCATTGTTCTTTCTTTGGATTTTGGATTCACTTGTTTCTCAATCTTCTTAATCTCTTGTTTGTGTTGCTGGATATGAATGGGAGACTTTGTGGTGGTATTTATAAATGGATTGGTGAGAAATATAAGACTTAGTGTGGCACGGTGAATATGGAAATCAGTACACTTGTCATTCATGCAATGGATTCTTATCTTTCAAGGGCGTTTTAGAATGAACGGTATAGTTGGAAACTTGGAATGGAAGCGTTCAAATAAGACCACATTTTTCTGCAGTTAAAGTGACTTAAGGTATGGGATTATGAAAATAAATAAATAAATAAAAAAAAAAAAACTGTGATCTATACTGTCATGATTTGCATATAAGAAAAGTATGGGTTAACAAAGTGGTATTTTGGATAGTTTATTTTTTTAAAACTATGGATAAATTAATTCCCCCATAAACAACTTGGTTATAGCGCCTGAAGATTTATGGGCTATAGACAATTATATTATTTATGAGGCTACATAAATAATTTTTATTTTTGTAAAATCTCTTTTTATGTAAAATTTATATTTAATTAAATGCATTTCATTCTAACTGACATTAATCTCTTTTTCAACCAAAAAAAAAAGGTTTACTCCTTAAATCTCTTTTGGGTGTTTAATAGACTAGAGAGGGCACATACCGACTTTTGGCCCGGCCCGACCCATAATCGGCCAAATAAAACCTGTTGGGTCAGTTGACTCGACGGGTCGGGTCGGCAACCTGTAACTGGCCTGCACTGTAGCGGGTCCTGTTAAGGGTTGGGGTTTTCTCACCTGCGACCCATCTGGTTGACCCGACGGGCTTGCAACATGCCCAACGACTTTAATGTTGTTGGGTTTTTATAATAATTTTTTTAATTTACATTTTATCATTTTAAAAAAAATAGAAACCGGCAAGCTGGCGTGTGAATCAGCATGTTACGGCCAACTCACTAGTTCTGGGGGATGGCCTGGGCTGGGTTTGGGTCACCTTCAGTTGACCTGTGACCCAGTGGGCCCGTTGGGTCAATCCGACCAGGCGGGTTAGCACTGTAGCACCAGCTGGTTTCTTTCGGCCGACCCGAATTCGGCGGGCCTTGTTAACCGGCCCATGCCCTCCTCTATAATAGACCTGCATAACGTAACCAATACTCATTTACTTACCGATACCTAAATTTTTAAATGAATTATTTTATTAAGTTTGGTGTTTGGTTGGGAGTTATCCCCACTTGGGATTAGAAATATGTTTTGAAAAGTTTTGAAATTTTTGGAGGAAAATTTTAAAGTAAAGGTATTAATGATAAAATAGTGATGTGTTGACTATATATTGGTGGATTATATTTTTAAATCTTAATTAAGAATTTTGGCGGGAAAAACTTTTTCATTGGAAACTGTGTTGGGGTTATCCCTTGGGGATAACCGGGATAACCCCCAACCAAACAAAGAGGTCATCTGAACCTGTAAAGTTTTTTATTTGCATTATTAGCCCTAAGTCAAAAGTTTTTGTCAAAATGATCTTGAGATTCTCCAGTCAACATTTAACAATGGTGGCTAGAATAAAAAAATACTAAAAAAATATTTCGATCGTTTTAATGTAAGATTTTGTTTTTAGAGTTAAGTTAGGATATTTGCAATATAACCCCGGATTAAAGCCCTAAAGAGGCACGACCTTCTGAGATTGCCAGCGCTAAACTACGAAGCCTCTACCCCTTGCGACATCACGCCAAAGCTTTGAAGCGCTTTCTCTCTAGACGTTCTTTTTATTGAGATCGAGAAAGCCTTTTGAAGCTGTTTCTCTCTTTAAGGGGGCGTTCACTTGGGCGAAACTGCTCGGAAGTGGGAAGTGGACAGAAGTGAGCGGAAGTGCCAGTTCCCGAAGTGGGCTGAAGTGGGCACTTCAAGTGTTCATTTCCACCGAAGTGAAGAGGCACCGAAATGCCCACTTCTCCACCTCTGGTGTTCTTTTCCCCGTAAGTGGGATCAGTTCGGGTTGCACTTCAGTAGTGTGTTCTTTTCCACGAAAGTGGGGGAAGTAAAAAACTGAGAAGTGATTTTATAAGAAATTGATTTTAATTATCATTATAATGTTATATTAATGGTTATTAATTTTTTTTAAACATATTATTTGTTTGTTTTTAAACTTATTATTTTTTTAAACTTATTAATTTTCTTGTTTTGCTATTTTCACATGTTTTTTTAAACTTATTAATTTTCTTGTATTACTATTTTCACCTTCACAACTAGCTCTAGAGTTTGATAAAACCATGTTTTTTTTTTCCAGAACAAAGATTGCATATTTTAATGTTGCACCCCCTAAAACACTTAAGTATTGTTCCTCTTTGAAAAAGAATATTATCATTTCTCTTTGAAAGAGAAGTGAATACATAGCCTGCAATATCACAATTCAAAAGTTTCAACATGTTTTCAGTATTGAGACAGTCATACAAAAAGTTATACAACATGTCCTAATTAAAATCCCATCAAACTAAAGAAAGACCAAATTAAAATCCATAAAATACAAACAGGTACATTGAAATAAAGCATACAAACATGTTTTCAATATTGAGACAGTCATATAAAAAAAACTAAAATTTAAACTGTTACTACATGATCAATATGGCAGTCTGGATCACAAAGAAAAACACAAACATGTCTTAGGAAATGTCCTTGTTACTACCCAGAACCTCTTTGCTCGGCAATGAAGTTATCAAGCCTTTTTTTCCTCAGAGATGGTTTCCTCAAATATAGGTTTTCAACAACCTTCTTCTTAGTTTGTAAAAGCTCTAACACCATATCCAAATCTTCATCACTATA
Organism: Dioscorea zingiberensis; assembly: GCA_026586065.1. NCBI lineage: Eukaryota > Viridiplantae > Streptophyta > Magnoliopsida > Dioscoreales > Dioscoreaceae > Dioscorea > Dioscorea zingiberensis. The sequence goes on along the minus strand of CM048825.1, from coordinate 12,866,907 downwards.
GCCCTCCATGCTCCACAAAGCATCAGATAACCTGTCCTTCCAAGGCTTTGGTTTGGCCCCTTCAATTGAGGGGGATAAACGATCAAACTTCTCTCCAAAGTGCTCCACCAAAAAGTTATCGTTACTCATCCTAGAAGCACGACCACCTCTTGCAGTAGTAGTAGATGAAGTATGCCTTGGCAGCTCGCGTTGTTGGTCGTTAGGCTCAAGTGGCACAGGCTCAGGCTCAGGGTCAACATATTCTGTAGGAGGTTCATTGTTGCCTTCGGTGTCTGCTTCATCAGAGCCAAACTGGTTGAATATCGATCGAGCGAACTCACCCGTGGCATGATCATCACCACATATGATCCGAAGGTCATCATAGTGAGGGATCGGTTTGTTCAGCAGGTCCTTCGCCTTAGGGTGCGACTGCTAATTCATAGAGCATTATAAATTTGAAGATCAGTCGAGATTAAGTTGTAATATACCCACAAATACTAAAATGAAAGAGTTTAACGCATATACCTCGACATATGTGCGATACGACTCGTCCTCAAGCACTAACATTTTGTTGTTGTCATTCCATCCAACACCGCTGAGTGCCATAACCTTCTTCAGCTCTTGGTACTTAATCTTAAGGGTGCGCAAACGATTCTCTACGTTGTCTGCATCCATATTCGAACCAGTGATTTTGTCGTTCACTACCTTCACTGTCTCCACGAAAGCAACCCGCTTGAAAGATTTATCAACCTTCATTCCGGCTTTCGCCTGCTCTGCAAGACAAGGAATAAGGACATCATCCATATCTTTTGTCCACCTCCTGTTCGGTGTACCTTTACGCTTCTTCGAAGATGATTCCGAAGCTACAGCTGCCATTTTCCTGTCATATTATACATGGGCAATTTTTATTAGTACAGTTCAAAATGTTTTTAAGAAAAAAATATCAAAACAACAAAGTTCAACTCAAATCAGATCAAATTTATGAAAATACAAAAACTTAATCAAGAGTTATAAAACATGTTCCTATATAAAAGATCTGCTCATGAAAAAAGTACTTTAAACCTTATATAAAATCCTGGCACAACATCTCATGATATGAAGAAGGAAAAATACTCATTAGATCAATGCAAAGATGATTATACTATATGACTTTTCAACCACGAAGCTGTTACAGGATATAGAAAATATTAACAGACGTTGACCCATCAATTGACAATGAAAGAATTTACTCCAAAACCTGGCCTAAGATATTAAAAATAACTAACAAGAAGAAAGTTGCGCAACAAACTTTGTTGGTTAAAGACAAAGATGCATGTATGTAACAGTGAAATATGTATGAAAATATATAAGCTTCACAATTTTATAATGTCACCACTTATTTAAGATTTCAAGAAGACAGAATGAAAAGAAGATGATTAGACAGTACTTATATTCCTATGAGAAAAGATTCATTCATTCTCTCTTTTCCGTTTCAAGTTTTTAATGATCACCATCTATTGATCATTCTAAACGTACAAAATGCAAAAAGTATATAAAGTTATATCAAAACCAATTAACCTCAAAGTAATTAAATGATCATTAAAATTGTATATGATTCAAGCAAAACAACTGAATCAACTTTGTAAGAATTGTAGTTTCACAAACTTATATAATTATATAAAATAATAAGATTTATGGAGGCATATATGTGAAAATTTTTTTGAATATATATCAGTATAAGTGGATGAATGAGCTGGAGCATGGTGTTGGGACACAAAATCATATAACCAAGGAAAGCAAGTTTGCCTAATGGCGTCCATGACAGTCCAAAGAAGCACCAAGCATTGATCACCCTAGTCAAAAAGTTTGACAAAATAAATTAATACATTTACTATATAAGGTTGGACTAAAACCCATCCAAAGAATCGATCAAAACCCTAAAAATATCTTGAAACCCTTCTTACCCTAAAATTCTTTAATGGAAGAAAGCATTGATTATGGAATATTCCAGATGGTGCTGATCTGGTCCTAAGTGTTCACCACATGGTATTTATATATAAAAAGCAAAGAAACTAAATAAGGTCAAGTACCATATCTATATTATGGAAGGGGCTATACATAATTCTGAAGTTTTCATGGAAGCAATAGGCAAGAAATCTCATAAATTATCAGCTGAATGAAAGGATAAGAATAGAATTAGATATAACCAAATGATAAATTTAATTGCTAACTCTTTAGCAGCATGGGCCTACAAAATCCTGTATTCAAGCAAAACTACAATTCTTCAAATTTGCAATATAATGAATGGAATAAAACTATTAATGCAAAGAGGATTTTGGTGCATCTCAAACAGATAAAATTTGTTTACAAGAAAATATATGTTCAATACAATCATCTTTTAATATAGATTTTGCAGGTAGAATGTGATATATAATAAATAACTATATGCATGGTTGAGATTAACCATAATCATTGTTATTCAGACAAACAAAACAAATGAGGAATTGACCAGAGACAACTTAATTTATTCAATGATAACTTCACCTTTTGACACTGCACATTGGATCAAAAAATAAATGTAAACAGTTATCCATTGTGACAAAACTACTACAAATTAAGCCAAATACCATTTTTGCAGTCATACCATTCATTATATGCAAAAGAAATGGAACCAAGCACAAAGTAAGGAAATTAAATTGAAGATTTCAGGATATATATATATATATATATCACCACCATAGCTTTCAAAATCCTGTATTCAAGCTAAACTACAATTCTTCAATCCTGTATTAGTATTCTTCTGGAGCATAGAATGCTTTGTTTAACATAAGTAACCAAGAGCTCACCTCCCAATTAATTTTACTCATTTATGTCAATTCTCAGATTGTGAGGCCAGGAGGGATGGAGCGACATACAAATGCCACTAAAAAATAGGTGATAAACTATAAAAGATGGAAAAAAATACAACAACATTTTAGATTAAATTTGTAGTTTTGTGCATAACCTTACAGAACTCACTTGTATAACCTTAGAGAAATGTTCAAATTGACCAAATGAACAACACAAAAATTTGTTAAGTTTTCAAACAAATGTATTAACTACAAAGAAATGTATTGACACTACAGACAAAGGCTCATGTGGCTCTTCGGGAAGTGTAGATAGCCCACATCCTTGCTTTCATATCCCCTCGGATTTTTCGCCATTGAATGCCAGCCTCTCGATCCCGGGAAACAAAAATCGGCTGTGGTGTAGAATCATCCTCAATAGGAACAACATGCTGCATGAGTATATCGTCTGGGTCAACAACTTTGATGAAGTTGTGTAGGACAACACATGTAAGGACAAGGTCCACCTGCGTCGATAAAGGGTAGAATGGCCTTGAGTCCAAAATCCTAAATCGATTTTTTAGAATCCCAAATGCCCTCTCGATCCGAGATCTAAGGGAAGAGTGACGCAGGTTAAACAATTCTTCAGGAGTCTTTGGTGTCTGCCCAAGTTGCTCTCTGAGGTGATACCTAACCTTCCGATACAGGGATATAAACCCCGTTGTTGTAGTATACCCGGCGTCAAAGAGATAGTATTTGCCTAACATAAAAGTGCAAAATGTAATCTGTTGCGGCTAAAAACCGGCGTCGCCATTAGGATCGACACCGATCTAGCCGAACTGTTAAGAATTTATATTTAAGGGACTAAGATCGTAGTAGAATTAATTATCCAAGACTGAAATATAAGACACGCCTATTTTACGTGGAAAACCCCGTAAATCCGGGGAAAAAATCACGGGCCTTGCTGACGAGGCAATTCACTATGCATAAGTTGGGCACAATATTTAGGGTCCTCTTAGAGAGGAATATAGCAGTTCGGAAGAATAAGAGACGGCTCACAGGCCAGAGCCTGTCAGAGAAATAGAAAGCAAGAAGACCAGAATATACATCACCGGGGTTCGACGGAGAGGGAGAGCGATTTGGCTCGGCCTTGAAGATGGTCGGATTTGGAGCACACCATTCGGTGGTCGGATTTGACTTGGGTCGGATTTACCTTGGGTTAGATTTACCTTGGGTCGGATTTAAATGGGGTCGGAATTAACCTTGGGGTCGGAATTAACCTTGGGGTCGGAATTGACATGGGGTCGGAATTAACCTTGGGGTCGGAATTGACATGAGGTCGGAATTAACCTTGGTGTCGGAATTGACATGGGGTCGGAATTAACCTTAGGGTCGGAATTGACATGGGGTCGGAATTAACCTTGGGGTCGAAATTAACATGGGGTTGGAATTGACATGAGGTCGGAATTAACCTTAGGGTCGGAATTAACCTTGGGGATGGAATTGACATGGGGTCGGAATTAACCTTAGAGTCGGAATTGACATGGGGTCGGAATTAACCTTGGGGTCGGAATTAACCTTAGGGTCGGAATTGACATGGGGTCGGAATTGACCTTGGGGTCGGACTTTTTCAGAGTTGCTCTTCTTTTCTGAGAGTTGCTCTTCTTTTCTGAGTTGCTCTTCTTTTCTTGGAGGCTTGGAGAAAGAGAGAGTCAGAGTTGTCCTTCTTTTGTTTTCTTGAGTCTCCATTTTTCCTCCCCATTTATGGTCCAAGGACCTCCTCCTTTTATTAAAGCTCATAACTTAACCCTTAAGAAATCCAAGGCGGTGGAGAACAAAGGCGGTGGAGAAGGCTGAGTCAGAGGCGATGGAGAGATTGGGATTTTATTGTGCCACTTTACAAATTAACCCTTATGTTTTGGGATAATTATAACATTATAAACGCCACGTGTCGCCGTCTTATAGGTTTAACCATTTTACCCCGTATCATAATCAATATGTGAATTTTGTATAAACCTAATAATTAATGTGTAGGTAGAATGTTTTAAACCTTGGGGAACATATAGGCCAGAAGGTGGAGGTCGTGCTAACGCATCCTTCAAAACAAGGTAGTCATTTGTTGATCCTTCCCAACCAGCTAGAACGTAAGTAATTTCAAGTCTGGATCACAAGCAGCAAGCACACTTTGTGTGATGCCCTTACGACCGCGAAATTTACCTTGTAGCTCGATGGGCACCCTTGCTTGTATGTGGGTCCCGTCGAGAAATCCAATACAATCCTATAGAATAATCAAAATAAATGGTATGTTAGTTCCTATCCACAACTGAATTAGCCAATTAGAATCTTAAGAAGACATTACATTGAAGTATGGATAGTAAAGTGGGTTGGATTCTATATCAGGATGACATGAAGTGCCAGTTGGTTGCTTCACAAATTCATCTCTGATAAAACAAATAGACCGAAGAACAGCGTTAAAATAGCGGCTCACCGTAGCACCCGATCTAATGAAATCAATTTTCATTGATCGCTTTTTTGCATGGTGGCCTACTATATGTAAGAACATAGCGACCTGCTCCTCCACATACATGTGAATAGTATCAGTAAGATGGCCACGCTCACGTAATACAAAGCATAGTCTAAAAAATGTCTCCTTCTTCATCCGCATATACTTGATACAGTTATGTATGCCTCTATCCAATATACGGGCAATGTGCGCACTCCTATGGACATCCCTAAACGGTGAAGGCTCTCGTGGTAGCCTGCGTCATCGTCGTCTAGCCAACACAATGATAAATACCGTCACCATGGTGGCCAATGCGGGTGTCTCGATGAAAATGGCATGGTCTAGGAACCTGTCGGCCATCCTACATGATGTATCCATAGAATTAATTTTTCCCAAAAGTTCCAACTTTACTGTTAGCTCATTGCATCAGTTAGGTTTGTTGAAGCATAGAACTGATATGTAATATTGCTAGAAGACAATTAGCCAAGCACATAAAAATGATCTAATTTAAACATTTTTGACTGCAGGCATTAACTATTTAATTTTGTCTAATGATAAAATCCCTTTTATAATGCAGGTATGAAGGCCCATCAAGCTCATTATCCATTCGAAGCTGAGATGGAAGCATTAAAAGAGGAAATCAGAAGACTTCCCCACCAAAGGAATACGTTGGTTATCATAAACACAAAGGCTATTATTACAGGCCCAAAGACACCAGAGAGCTCAGGATTTTGCTGTTTGTGACTAGTAATCTGTACTAATAAGACTCTCATTACCAAAAAAAAAAAAAATGAATGCCAAACTGTGATATGTGATCTAGTTCATAGTCCCTCAATGAGTATTCATTAAAAAAATATCTAGCAAATCATCCCAAACTATAAAATCAACTATAATGATGCGGTGTACGGGTCGAATCAAGTAGTAAAGTGGACTATTGAAAAGTCGGGTATCGAATCCTCAGGGAGAAAGAAAATACTAGTACTAATTAATTGTCTATTATCTAGTCAATCAATTCGGGTTGATGATACTAAATCTAATTCTAAGGCTAATAAAGCAAATTAACAAATGCAATTGATCTTGAAGATGTCAATCGATGAAGGGGGATACTTGGGTGATTGAATCCCCTTTGGATTTCCTTAGATGTGGATAATGCTCTCTATGTTGAATCTTGGTGAATCGTTGGCCAAGGGTTCCTAATACGATTTCATCCCCTCGCTCGAGGGTGATTACTCAACCTAGTACCCTCACTAGTGAAGTTCTAGGGAACCTATCTCTTGGAAGGACTAAGGGAGTAAGACATTTAAAGGAGTAGCTCGCCTTAGTACCCGGGCTCCCGGTGTACTCCTAGTCCTCTCTATTGAAGTTTGTCTACACGCGGGGAGTGCGCTCGCTTCTTCCCCCACATGGACTAGAGAAACCTCTCCGGGCTCATAGCGTAGAGAGGTTAATGCTTTCACTATACAATACATTCAATAGACCATGATGCATTCAACCAATCAATCAACATAGAAGAGACAATATCAATTAACCATAATCCAAAGGTTCATCAACACCCAAGTATCAAAAGTTTAGCTCTCCATCAATGGAGAGTTACAATCAATGTCAAAGAAGAAATCAAACACAAGAGTCATGAAGCAAACCCTTGATGATGACCGTTTGGAGATTTCCCTTTTCTCTTTAGCCCTTACTTCTTCTCTCAAGCCCTCTTGAGCCTTCTCTTCTCTTCTTCAATCTCCTCCAAGATGATGGAGAAGATGATGATGACTTCTCCCTCCTTGAAGCATTGGCTCTAATCTCCCTCCAAAATGCCCCAAAACCCTCTTTTACATCTCTATTTATACCCCCCTCTAGGGTTTTGGGTGTATTTCCCGACTTTACCCTCGGTTCGGCAGAAATCGCAGCTGCAGTTTTACGATATACGACCCAGTATGTATTTCATACGACCCCGTATATCCCTTATACGGACCACTATACGGAGTGTTGTACGGAGTCGTATATCTCTCAGGTCCTCGTGTACGGGGTCCTGTCAGTCCGTTCATGAGTCCATATGAATCTCCAGGTCCATACGGGTCCGTATGAGCCTCCGTATGGACTTTCTTCCAGCTCCGTTTCGCTTACTTTGGCCCGCGTTTTCTCGAAAACGCTTCCCTTCTCTTGGGATTGCTGTTTTTTGCCCTGTTTACAAAAACAAAGCCTTTTTGAGCCCCGGCAGGCCAATATTCCTCCAAAACATAAATAATATGCATGAATTTCATGTATAATTGATGCTTATTTGAACACTTATCATATAACAATGAATCAAAAGTTGAAGAATGAACACGAACACAAACCACATTACCATTTAAGGTGTCCTGTGAGGAATGTTTATATATAAAAAAGGACAAAAAAAACCAGAACAAACTAAATTAGAAACCACAGTAGACATAAAGAACCCTCAAAATCAAATTTTTATACTTTATATGAACTCAATGTTAGTTGTAACAAACCCTACAAAACACAGCATAACATTTAAATATCATCACTTCAATAAGAAAAAAGACAACATTTGAGTAATGCTTATGTAGAAACAAGAAGAAAACCTGAACAAACACAACCTAAACCTCTGTAGAAGAGTCAAAATAACATTTTGTTTCATAAGAACACAATGTTGGTTATAAGAACTTAAGAAAACACTACAAAAAATTTCCAAATCATCACAACAACAATAAAAAAGACAAATTTTAAATTAAAAAAACAAAAACAAAGGAAATTCAAAAGAATAGAGAGATGAGAACAAGTACTTCAAAACATTAGAGTTAACAAGGTTAACTAATATAACACTGAAAATTAATGATTCTTAGAAGAAGTAGAAGATAATGATTTTATTCTCTTTCTGATAGAACTTACACTCAAAGGGCCTCACCATGGTGGTGTGGAAATTAAACTACATATCAAATTAAAGCAGAAGCAATTAATACATGGAATGATCCCTAGAAACTAAAAATAAAGAAAATAAATAAATAAAAGAAAAGAAAAGCCAAAGAAGAAGAAGAAGATCATTCTCTCTGTCTCATAGAACTACATGCAAGTAAGAAGTAAATTCATGTAATGATCCTAATTAGAAGAACTACAAACAAGGAAAACATATTCTTAAAAAAAAAAACTCAATTAGAAGAAAGAAGATAGTGATGATGATTCTCTATGTCTAATAGAACTAGCACTCAAAGAGGAAATTCACTAAAGTAAAACAGAAGCAAATACATGAAACTCCTTATAAACTAAAGAAGAAGAAGATCATTCTCCATGTTTAATAACATAGAACTTACAATAAGAAGAACATCACTACACAAAAAGCAAAACAAAAGCAATTAATACATGGAATGATCCCTAGAAACTAAAAACAAAGAAAATAAATAAATAAAAGAAAACAAAAGCCAAAGAAGAAGAAGAAGATCATTCTCTCTGTCTCATAGAACTACATGCAAGTAAGAAGTAAATTCATGTAATGATCCTAATTAGACGAACTACAAACAAGGAAAACATATTTAAAAAAAAAACTCAATTAGAAGAAAGAAATGATTCTCTATGTCTAATAGAACTAGCACTCAAAAGAGGAAATTCACTAAAGTAAAACAGAAGCAAATACATGAAACTCCTTATAAACTAAAGAAGAAGAAGATTATTCTCCATGTTTAATAACATAGAACTTACAATCAAAGAAGAACATCACTACACAAAAAGCAAAACAGAAGCAAACACATGAAACTCCTTATAAATTAAAGAAGAAAAAGAAGAAAGATCATTCTCTATCTTATATATAGAAATTATAATCAAAGAAGATCATCACTAAACATCAAAGTAAAACAGAAGCAAATACATGAATCTAAATTAAAAGAAAAGAAGATCATTCTGATCTATATGTCTAGAAGAACTTATAATTAGGTATAATTAGGTGGTGCAACCTAATTATAAACCTCTCCTTTCTCCATTTGCAAGGCAGACAACACACTAAACCCCCCTAAAAATACAACCTTTATACTTAAAAAGAGAGAGAAAAACCAAATGAACAAAAATAAAAGCCATATCAAACGCAAACACCCTAGCTATTTAGATTGATAATAAGAAGATAGAACTAGATAAGATTGAGAAAAGAGTTGAAATGGACAATGTGTTTTGAATTCCATTAATGGTTTGTTGTCCAATCTAGTATTATCCTATGTGCTGCCAACCTGCCCACAATATATAAATATATAATCCACTTGCTTCTACATATATATAAATTTATAGGTATCAAGTCTCATATAATATAGAAAGTTTCAAATTATCAGTAAAACGCAACAAAAGAGTTAGAATTAATGGGTTTTCTCATGGCAGGTTGAGCACTCTTGATCTTGAGAAATCCAATAAAACTTCCTCTTCTTCTTCGTAACAGTTAAGATTAGTATTCCTTCTTATTATTTTAGAACTAATTAATTCAACAATAATGATCCATCTGTTTTTAATCTCTTTGTTCACAGAAAGATTGGAGAGGAACAACTCACAAAAGTAGAGATTGAAGCTTTTCAATCAATTAATCACAACCCTAATCCAACACAATCCAACACACACAAGCAAAATGAATCCAACCCCAAAGATTTAACTCTTAACCATCACAAACAGATGGATCACAACCCCAATCAGAATCAAAAGCCTAATAATCCCTGACAACCAAATCTAAAAATTTTAAAAAATATATATACAACCCCAAATGCTTTCTTTGTCTCAACAAAACAAAATATCAATGAAAGGAAACCCTAATCACAAAACAAAATTATAATAATCACAAACACAATATCAATAACATATCAATCAAATGTTCAAAGTAAAAATCACTGAAAAAATAAATTGAAAGCGAAAAAGAAATAAGGTAGAAGAGCTTTTACCTTTCTCTATCTCTCTCAGGCCGTCGCTAGATTGCCGAATGGCGAAGGGAATGGAACGATGTGGGAAAACGTCGGATAGATCGACCAAAGACACAACTGTTTTAGAAGAAAACAGTCGATCAGAGAGAGTAGAGGAGAGGGAGAGAGAGAGAGAGGGCGAAAAGGAGAGAGGGAGAGAGGGAAGGAGATTAATGACATACCTGCAGGCGAGAGAAGACCGACGAGAGACGGCAGCCGGCGGGCCGCGGCGAGACTGAAGGCGGAGATTCTAAGGCACAGTCTCTCGCGATCCGGAGGGAAATTGGAGTTCGGGTGGGGTGGGGGAAGTGGCTGAAGTGGGCTTTTATATTAAGTCCACTTCGGCCACTTCAGTATAATTTTGGCCGAAGTGGCCATAGTGTATTTTGGGGGAAGTGGTCACTTCCGGGAAGTGGGCCGAACTGCCACTTCCCCCAAAATGAACGGTCGAAGTGGGGGAAGTGGACCACTTCCCCACTTCCCCCTGTCACTTCCGCCCAAGTGATTTCGCCCTAAATCTCCCCATTGATATTCTTTGAAGCATCTCTCATCTATTTCTCTCTCCAAAGCTTCTTTTTTTTCTCTTCTTATTTTGAGATCTTAGTTTATAATCGCCTCCGGCTCTCTTTTTATTTTAAGATTGCACAAGAAGGTATTAAATAGTTCACAAATTTACCAACTTTTTCTGTTAATCAGTTCATTTGTAGTTGTGAGTTGATTTTACTCCTTGGTTTCTTCAAATCCAAAGAGGAAGAAAATTTATAGGATCTTTACTTCACTCTTGTTCAGTATTTTAAAGATGATATTTAGAGAAGTAATTGATTAATCTGAGTTAAAGAATCACATTATTATGATTGTTTATGGTTGTTGTTTCACTGATGTATGAATTTTTACTCCTTTGGTTCTTCAAATCAAGCATGAATTGTAAACAAAAATGATGAAAATTAAACCACATTAATATGAGAAAAGATTTGGAATAACTGTATGAAACTTTGTTAAACAATTCCAATTTAGTTAAATTCAATCAACTTAATTAACATAACATTGTGATCAAATCAAGCAAGACCAATTCCAAACAAAAATTATCAAAGCTTCATGCACTGTTAATTTCATTTCGACTTCGAAAACATTCAATGGACTCATCAAAACAACTATAGAAAAGATTTGCAGAATAACATGAAACTCACTCAATTTATTGCAAATCTTTTACGAAAAGTTTGAGTTCTAAGAACAAATGCAGTAACAAAAACAAAAAAAAAACTAAATCTAAGAAACCTTATGAGCTCTCTTCTGATATCCCAAACCTTAGCCAGAACCAAAAGCTTTGCCACATATCCTACATTCAAACCTTTTGATCACCTTCTTCATTATTGATTTTAATCTACTTTGCAAGCCAATATTTCCATCATTCACTTCTTTCTTCCATTGTTTCCCCTTGAATTCATCCACAGCGCAAGTAGGTTTCATGAACTCATCCTCGATTAGAAGGACAGAACCATTGAAATACTCATCAGTATCATCATAAGCTTGAGAACTAGAAGAATGATTAGTACCCCATGGACCGGTGTCCTTTGAAAGCGCTATTAGACAAGGAGCAGCCGACGATGTCGGAAGGGGCAAAGGCTTCATAGGTTGGTGTCGGTGATCTCAGAAGGTCATGCTTCTTTAGGGCTTAAATCCGGGGTGATATTGCAAATATCCTAACATAACTCTAAAAACAAAATTTTACATTTAACCCACCAAAATATTTTTTTATTCGAGTCAGCATTTTTGGTTGTTGACCGGGCAATCTCTGGGCCATTTTGACAAATACTTTTGACCTATGGCTAATAAAGCAAATAAAAAATTTACTCGGTCAATATGACAAATTGCCCTAAAATTTTTGTTTGGTACTTTAATTAATACATTTATAATATTTAAATTATATTAAGCCGACCCCATCCAGCTTGGGATTAAGGTTTAATTGTTGTTGTATAAAATATATATATTTTTTTTATAATTTAATCCGCATAGTAAGCAATATTAAAAACAACCTAGCTTTACTCTTGGGAAAGAATTACACGTGCTCACCGGTGGCATATGGGAGGGTATGTATAAACACTTTTCTTATAGATTAAAACCTAGATAATTTTTATTGGTGCTCCTTTTACCAGTTTAATCGTGCATATCCTCGCTACCACAATTGCACGGGCCAAACAAGTAATATAGTGCACTCTCTATGAAGTCGGGTATCAAACCTCAAGGACAAGAAAGTACTAGTATTAACTATTCTTCTATTAATTAGTCGATCTAAAGGTGAATGATTGTGAATTAAACCTAGAATTGAAGAATACTAATAACCAAAGCTGTGGAAAACGGGAATCAAACTTGATAATAATCAATCATGAGAAGTGGATACTTTGGCAATGAATTCCCTTGGATTTTCCTCAAAAAGATAGATGGAGATTTCTATGATGATGATTAGTAAGGTTTGAGCCAAGGGTTCCTAAGGTGTATTAAACCCCTCTCTCGAGGAGATCAATACATAATTCCATCAATTGCATTACGCCCTAGGGAACCTATGTCTTGGAAGGATAGTGGGAATAAGTTATATTAAGGGCTCGCTCTCCTTAGCACCTAATCTCTCGGAGTAGTCACAATCCTCTCTATTAGAGTAGGTCTACACACGTGGAGGCTTTCACTTCTTCCCCCGTATGGACTACAATAACCTCTCCAGGGTCTCGCAACGTAGAATGATTAATACAACATTAAAACATCAAATAGACCCATAACAATAAACTAATCAAACAAGCATAGAGATAAACATCTAATTAATTCATAATCCAAGAGTTCATCACACCCAAGTATCTATAAAAAGAGTACCCCATTAAAGGAGAACAACAATCTATTATAAAGAGATTACAAGTCACAAAGTCGTAATGGGAGATGTTGTTACATACACTATTGGCAAGTGACTTGTTCTTCAATGTTGCTTTCTCCCCTCTTCGTGGTTGGTAGATGGAATCCTCCAATCCCTAATCCAAGTGATGGTCCTTTCCCCCAAGATTGTTCTTTCCTTCAAAACCCTAATTTAAGGTATTTATAGCCTCTCCAAAGGTCTGGCTCGTACCGGTTCCACCTGAGCCCAATCCCAAGAAAGCTTAGGTCTGGCTGGGCTCGAGTCTCGACCTACACGGGCGACTTCACAGGCCCGTGGGCGCCCGTGCACTCGTGGCTTGTGTAAACGGTTATCCACATGGGGCGCTTGAGCGCCAGCATTGCACTCGGGTTGCTCGCATGTGAATCTCCACAAGCACATATCAGCACGTGTACTTCTCGGGAGTGTCAAACGTATGTTCACACGGGCGCTCAAGTGCCCAGTGTGATTTTGCACGGGCGCAAGAAATGGTGTGCGTGCTCGTGTATTTCCTTATTTGTCCTCAATCTGCCTCAATTGATGTCGGAACTTTTCCATTTTACTCCTGAGGCCTTCAAATGCCCTGTACATGAAAATTAACACAAATTGAGTACCAATGGGTCATACATGCTCCAGATTGCATGCAAGAATGTACATGAAAGTGATATACAATTACAGTCATTTGAACGCTTATCACAGTACCTATACTTGTCACGCAGGCATGTTTGCCAAGTCTAGTGTCTTGGGTGTATTGAATAGCTTTCAATCCTAGAGAGATATCCACGTTAGATATCCAAGGGTTCAATATATTTCATTAGCTGATTCAAAAATTATTTATTTAGAGTAGAAAAAAATATTTATTTATATTATTTCTCAAGTTTTATTTTGATCAAATTTTGATTTTTAAAAATATATTTGTAAAATATATAATTTTTTTATAAATATAATATAAATTTAAATTCAAAAAGTTAATCCCTCCAAAAAATTCCATTATAACTTATTATGAGGTAAAAATAAGTGTAGACATATGGCATGATTAGGACCATTAAGATAGAAACCCAAAAGCTAGATCAACTATCTTACCATCCAACAGTAGAGGATGAATTTCGAAAGACACCAAGAGCTGACAGATGAGGTTCACATGAATATAAAAAGTGGTCGTCCAGCAAACAAGAATACATTCAATTTTTTTTCCGAATTATAAAACCTATTCTAAATTCAAGTATCTCTTTCTCTCCCTCTCTTGCTCTCATCTTATCTTTTTGACTGATGACTTGATTGTCAAAAGGTCACCCTAAGCACAAGCACTTGGATCTCTTCTCTCTTGCAATTCTCTTACTTTTTAGGGGAAGGCCCGATTTATCAAGGCCGATACTTGGAGGAGATCTTAATCCTGCGAAGCGAAGAAGCAAGAAACAGAAGAAGGATTACTATGCGTGACCTACCTCTCCATAAAAAAAACATAAAGAATTCTCACATTTTCTGATCAATCTGTCTCATTATTCAAGATCTATTATAATACCAAGGAAAAGCGGACCCTTGCATCAATACTTTGATACCATCTGTGGGAATTCGATTATCTTCTTGATTAAGAAGCTATGAAGCTCTCAACATTGGCTAGAGGCAAGCAGAATAAGATCCCTGATCAGATCAATGGCAACACCACAAGACACAACGACATCCAAGAAGCTGAAAGCCCTCACCGGAACTAGCTTACGGTCTTGGGAGAAGAAGTTCAAGTCTCGAGGTATGGAGCTCTTTGAGAGATGATTGAAATGCTCACCTGGATCTTAGTATCATGGAGCAACAAACATCCCAACTCCCACCACCATCAAGAATTACTGTGGCATACTCATCTTATCAAGCGGGGAGATGCTCAACTATACGAGCGGTGGAACCCAAGACAAGAGCCACACCAAAAGGAATGAGGAGATCGCCTGGTCCCTAAGTAGCACTAGGTCACCTCGACCTCGACCAGAGAACCCCACAAGAACCAGGTTTAAGGTGATTTCCAAAGAAACCAGGGAATGACTAAGATACGTCACTCGCACAATCTACCACTTTATGTAGGACTTCTCTAACTGGTCCACCACTTATCCAATAGAGGGTTAGTCCTCTTGACCTTAGGGCTCCAAGGATCTTCTAGAGCCCATTGAGGGTATGCTTGTCTTACTAAAGACTTTAGAACATGCATGTGGAGTGAGGATGTTCATCTAGAGGATTAATGAAACATAGCACAAGATTAATCTAAACCTTGGTGTGGAAATAGGAAACTGCACATTTTGATGGTGAACTTAGAATTGAGTAGGATTATTGATTCTATGGCCGGAGGTGGAATACTTATTATACTTTGTTAATTTCTTTTCTTTTCTTGAGGAGAAGCAAACCTTCAAGTATGGAGGTATTTTATAAGTGTTCAATTGATTATAATTTTTGATCATATTCATGTATGTTTCATGTGCTATTTTGAGGAAATTATAGCCTGTCGGTACTTAAAAAGTTTTATTTTTGATAAACAAGGCACAATGATGATACACTGAGAGAAAGGAAGCTTTCATGGAGAAATTGAAGGCGAAATGAAGCGACCTTGAAGCAAATAGAGCTTCATAAGCGGCCCCTATAAGGCCCGTATGAACCCGGGCAGCGAAACGATCTCTACATCAAGTCTCCGGGGGCCGTATACAGCCCTTGTGGCCCAAATAGGGATCCATACGAAGTGTCATACGGTCTAATATATGGTCTTACAAATGGACCCATATTTCATACGGGATCGCATATGGCCAGTATGAACGACTGTATGGCATAACCCTCCCTTACACTGCGGACCCAGGCAGGGGCAAAAACAAAAATGACACTCCAAAACCCCTAAGTGGAGGTATAAATACGAAAGATTAGGGCTTTGGAGGGGAGGGACCATCTTGGAGATAAGTTAATAATTGGATTAGGGATTAGGAGCTCCATCTCCCATTCTTGGAGAGATAGAAGGACATCGCATTGAAGGACAAGTCAATAGAGCCGCCAATAGTGTATGTAACGATGTTTCACATTATAGTTCTGTTGGTTTGTAATCTCTTTGTCTTGGATTGTTGTTGTAACATCCCGAATTTTTCTAAATAAATATTCTGTAAATTTTCAAATTTTAAATGAGGTTAATTAGCTAAGAAATTAGATTAATTATTTTAACCTCAAAGTTAAAGAAAATCGGGAATTAATGGACCCTATATCCAGCCTTGTAATTATAGGGCCAAGAGAAAGCCTTATTAGGCCAGGCCACTTTTACATAGAATAGTTGGAGGCGGATAGATAGAAAAGCTGGATTAATTAAATGAGAAATTATATAAATAATAACTGATCCAGATTAATTATGTGGAAGATACCAGACAAAAGTTAGAGTCCCGATAAAGTTGATCTGGCCTAGTCAAAAGCCGAGAAACAAGGATATGGGTCGGGAGAAGAGATGACCCGTGATGCTACAGTAAACCCGATGTCATTTGAGATGCGTCGACCCGGGATTCCCGGATCTGGGTCGGGGATAGAGACGAGCCAGATAATTAAACTGGTTGCTCTCGTGACCACACAGTTACAAGATAAGATCAAATAATTTTGTTCAGCCTTTAGTCGAAGATATTTTAGAAGATATCATAGTTCAACCAAATGCTTTTTAATAGATAGGTTAATTTATTAAATTGAATTATCATATGAATAATAATGACTTTACTGTCATTATAAAATCAAAGGAGAGAGAGAGAGAGAGAGAGAGAGAGAGAGAGAGAAATGAAAATTATTTCATCTCCCTCTCAACCCTATCTTTGAGAAAACACACGAGTCTCTAACTCCCTCGACCCAAACAGCAAGGAACTACTCGTGCCCTAGTCACAGTTGTGCCCCGAGCCTACAGGCAAGCCGCGTGTGAGCTCATTACGCCTGCAAGAGACGCCGACCTCTTCTCTCCCTCCCCAGCCGTCCACCTGGAGCATGGGCCCGACGTCGGTGCCCCGCGCGGCCAGCAGTCGGCTCCATCGGCTCCTACTCGCAGCCGCCGCCCCCGCAAGCTCCATCTCGCACGAGCTTGGAGCCGCAGGCCACCTACAAACCTGCGCCATATTTGCCTAGCTTCACCGACGAGAACTGCAGCCCAAATCTGCCCTTGAGCGAGCTGACGCCGTCGACCTGCAGCCTTGCACTTCGTCTCCTTCACCATCGCGATTGTGAGCGTTTTGGGGGAAAACCCTAAAGTAAATTCATGATTTAGAGTTCATAATTGAAGAATTGAGGTGTATGTTATGGGTTAAGAAATTATTGGGGATTTGGAGAGGTTGCATGAGATTAGTTTTATAAGTACAAAGATTAATCTTATGGTTGTTTAATTTATGTGATGGTGATGCTTGGAACTCATCTGTTTCATGAGATTTCTTAAGGGTTTAATGTATGAAATGAGTTAGATTTAATTATGTGTTATGTGAGCATGTTTGTATATTTTTGAAGCCCTATAAATAGGGGAGGTGCCATCGAATTTTCATGGAAATTCTAAGTATTAATACCTTATTAGTTTCCATGTTAGCATGTCTACTTGCTTCATGCTTTAGATTAATTGAAATAACCTAGTTGATCATTTTAAGGGACTTGCTAGAAGATAATAAACATGAGTTAAGATAATGTGGGCATGTTGTACATTTATTGTATTCTTAGAGATTAAAGTAAAGATATGAATGTAATCATAGTATTTATGAATTTTAGAAGCATGTATTAGATTTAAAGTAAGAATCATGCTTAGAGAAATTAATGAGTTTATCATATTTTCTCGAGTATAAATTAGAGTAAAGAGATAAGAATACGCTCTCAGTATTAATAATTTTCATATTTTGATTATCAGGAAAGGGAAAAGGAAAGGGCAAAGGCAGGTCAGCCGATGCCGAAGGACCGAGCCAGTCTTAAGCTCAAACTATACTCATGTAAGGGAACTAGCTGTATATTATGTATTTTTATTGTATTTTTATTACAGTTTTGATTTCAGTTTAAAAAGCATGAATTTGAACTTTCATAAAACTTTTCAGAGTTTTGGGAAAATCATTCATGCACAATAAGTAGTAACAGAATAAAGAAACATATACATAATTAAATAGACTACACTTTATGGATATACTTGCTTGTACCAGTGGTGGCTCGTACAGAGCCATAGAGTACGACATTAGGTTAGAAAAGAGGTGATTTAAAACTTTTATTTTTATTACCGAACTATCTGTTTTTATAATATTTCATTTTATGAAATTAAAACCCACTTTCCATACTCTCGGAGTGCCTAGTGTACGTATAAAAGTTTGACCTCAGGTAGGTTGGATAGATTTACCCGTTGGTCTCTGGTCCTATAGTATTGAAGTAGATGTGTAGTTTGTGATAATAGTATTGTGATGATCAGATGACTTTGTATTACCCACCTCCCGGTAGCTATTATAGATCCACCTTAGAGGCGATTGGTACAGATTACCAAGGGTAATTTCGGAAATCATTAACAATACAGAGAAACAGATTATAAGATATGATTAAAACAAATTGAAGATAATGCATTGACTAGCATTTTTATTTGCTTAGCATTACTTCCAGATTTCAGCATTTATTTTCAGCTATTTATATATGTATAGTTTTATGCTTCAGCTTTTACAGTTTTATTTTATTATACGGGTACATTTTTATACCTGACAGTACTATTCCCAGATCACTGACTCCAGTAGCTCAGCCCATTTTTCGTGATATTTTCATGCAGGCGATATATAGGAGACCAGATTTAGGGCTTTGTCTAATCACGAGATTATTTGGAGATTTCCTATAGCTGGCTCTGATTCCCTGTGTTTAGTTCTTGATTATGAGTGTATTTGAGATAATTAAGTCTAAGACAATATATTTTATCTGTTGATGTATTAAACGGTATCTAGAGTTTGAATTTATGATATGATATGATTTGTTTTCTTTAATAGCTTCTGTAGTTATTTGAGTATTGTTGATTACTAGTTTTACAGCCTTAGGTTTAGGGTTCATTCCCTTAACCTTGTTTGTGTGATACGTTTCTCTTGATTAGAAGATAGGTGTTACATTTAGTGGTATTAGAGAGAGTCAATCCTAGAAAGTCCTAGGGTAGTCAGAGCCTTAGAGTGAGAGTATGTGTCAGTAGAGTAAAACTTGATAATTGCTTTAAGTACTAAAGAATATTACTAACACATTTGCTCTTTCAGAATGCCGCCCAAGAGACGCGGTAGACCCCCCTTGGTTCCATGAGAGGAACCCATAGAGGAGCCAGATATGGAGGATCAGGAGCAAGAAGTCCATGCGGAAGAATCCCATTCGCAGCTTGGACCAGGATACCACCCAGGAATGCAAGTTGGACGAGGGTATAACCTTGGAATGCAACAATTCTTTTACCAGATGGCACAGTCGTTTATGGATTTTCCCAACTACTAGCAGTAGAGGCCCAGAGAACAAGACTTCGTCAGCAGAGCTTGGTAGATGGCAGTAGCCCAGTTCACGGGCACCACTGATCCAACGGAGGCAGAAAACTGGATCACATACCTGGAACTAGTTTTGCAGGCATTAAGTTGCCGCGAAGAGGAGAAAGTGACTTTTGTCACATTGCTGCTAGGACAGGGGCCCTACATTTGTGGTTGACCATCATGCGGCACCGTATAGATCAAACAACGTTCACTTCGACTGAATTTCGAGCAGCATTTGACCAAAAGTTCATGTCCTAAGTTTACGAGAGGCAGCGAAACATCGGGAGTTCTTATGTAGGGGTTGAGAGGAACCTCTCGATTCTGAATTATGAGGCCAAGTTCTTGACACAGGAGGTATGCACCCTCCTATATAAATGAGGAATATGAGAAGTACCAAAGGTTCGAACAAGGACTCCAGGATGAGATCAGAAACATTGTCATAGTCTCTGGATTTTCTGATTTTATCGCTTTAGTTGAGGGTGCTCTCAGAGTAGAAATTAGTTTCGAGAGATAGAAGAAGCGCCTGGACAAATTCAAGATGAGAAATACGCCCAGTTTTTAGATGGACGACAGCATGAGGCCGTCCAATAAGAGCAACAACAACAGTAGTGGTCGCTCTTCTTCAGGAGGACAGGGACAAAAGAGGTCGCACTGTCAAACCTGTAAGAAGTATCTCTTTGGAGTCTATAGAGTAAGCATTGGAGCTGGTATTTGTTATAACTGCAAGCAGCCGGGACACCATGTGATGCAATTTCCCTTATTAACTTAGGGAAGTGATCTGACTCCCTCAATTCCAAAATTTGGAGGCGGAGTGCATAACTTGCTTGAGAATACTACTGCATTAGGCAAAGACCTTGGGAGAAATAGAGGAGGATCTTCTTGGAGAAGGTCCAGAGAAGGAGACAGAGGAGTTTCATCCCATCTACAGGCCCAAGCTTTCATAATTATACAGCGAGAGGCTGTGGACACACCAGATGTAATTGTAGGTATGACTTCAGTTTATGGTATTGATGCCTGCAGTCTTATTGATCCTGGGTTCATACATTCCTATATAGCTACCTCATTTAATATGCCAGAAGATGTGTATGCTACTAGATTAGCTCAGCCTATGGTTGTAGCATCACCCATAGGTAGTTCCATTATTGTAAAAGTAGTATATGCATGAAGGATGCGATGTAGAATAGACAATCAGGAACTAACAGTAGATTTGATCCATATGAGGATCCTAGATTTCGACGTAATCCTAGGGATGGATTGGTTGTTGATCCACCATGCCACCGTCAACTGCTACATGAAGATGGTGAGATTCCAGCAACCAGGCGAGGCGAAAATTCTCTTTTACGGGAGGCAAGCCCCTACAGAAGAGATGAAAGAAGCCTACTTGGCGAATATGGTGGAAACAAAAGCCCCCAAAGGAGATATACGGGAGATCGCGGTAGTGTGCAAATTTCCAGATGTATTTCCCAAGGAGCTACCGGGATTACCTTCACATAGAGGCGTAGAGTTCACTATTGATTTGTTCCCTTGAGCAACTCCAATTTTCAGAGCACCATACAGGATGACTCCAGTAGAACTAAAGGAGCTGAAGGTGCAATTAAATGAACTATTGGAGAAAGGGTTTATCAGGACTAGTGTCTCTCCCTGGGGTGCGCCCGTACTCTTCGTGAAGAAGAAGGATGGCTCCATAAGAATGTGTGTAGATTACCGACTAATGAATGGAGTTACCATCCGGAACCAGTACCCATTTCCACGTATAGATCACCAATTCAATCAATTACAAGAAGCGTGTGTATTCTCCAAGATCGACCTGAGGTCTGGCTACCACTAGTTGACTGTACGAGAGGAGGATATACCAAAGACGGCATTTAGGACCATATATGGGCATTTTGAGTTTTTAGTAATGCCCTTCGGATTGACAAATGGCCCAGCAACATTTATAGGATAATGAATAGGATGTTTGTACCATACATGGACCAGTTCGTAGTGGTGTTCATCGACGATATCCTGGTGTATTCCCGGAGCATAAAGGAGGTAATCAACCACCTTAGAATAGTACTATAGATGCTATGGGAGCAGCAACTGTATGCCAAGCCGAGCAAATTTGAATTCTAGTTTGACCAAGTAAACTTTCTAGGCCATGTCGTATCAGCGTCTGGGATCTACATGGATCCCGAGAAGATTGAAGCAGTAGTTAACTGAAAATTGAAAAGTCCCAACCATAGTTAAGGAGATCAAGAGCTTCCTGGGTTGGCGGGTTACTATAGGCGATTCGTAGAAGGGTTTTCTTCCATCGCCCAACCTATGACCAAGTTGCTGCGGAAGAACCGAGGAATGTGAGCAGAGCTTTTAAGAGCTGAAGAACCGATTGGTGTCTACTCCTATCCTCACCTTACCTACCGCAAGCATAGAGGTTTTGACATTTATAGTGATGCTTCATATATTTGCTTGGGTTGCGTCTTGATGCAGCAGGGCAGAGTTATTGCTTATGGATCTAGGCAGCTCAAGACTCACGAAGTAAACTATCCTATTCATGATCTGGAGCTAGCGGCGGTGGTCTTCGCTTTGAAGATATGGTGACACTATCTGTATAGTGAAGCCTGTAAAATCTTCACCGATCACAAGAGCCTAAAATAGTTGATGAGCCAGCGAGAACTGAAAATGTTGAAAAGATAGTGGATGGAACTGCTGGAGGATTATTATTGTACCTTGGAGTACCACCCGGCAAGGCGAATGTAGTAGCTGATGCCTTGAGCAGGAAGACTATGGCACGGTTAGGGACCACCAACTTTGCCCCACTTCATGAGTTGATATTCACTGGGGTCCAGTTCATAGTGGATGAGTTGGGGGTGTTATTAGCCAATTTCCATCTATGGCCAATACTGATCGTTCAAATCAAGGAAGCGCAGCGGCATAACTACAGACTGATTCACAGACCATAAGAACCTGAAATATTTGATGAGCTAGCGAGAACTGAAAATGCTGAAAAGACAGTGGATGGAACTGCTGAAGGATTATTACTGTACCTTCAAGTACCAGCCCGGCAAGGCGAATATAGTAGCTGACGCCTTGAGCGGGAAGACTATGGCATGGTTGGGGACCACGAACTTTGCCCGACTTCATGTGTTGAAAAGTGGAGCGGCTTAACTACAGACTGATGCGTTTAGTTTCAAAGATGAAAAGTGGAAGACGTGGCGATTTCTCCTTATTCTCCCATGGAGCGGTAATGCTAGGTACCCGGTTATATGTATCAAACAATGAGGACCTTAAATTGCAGATTATGGAGGAAGCTCATAGTTTAGCTTATGCAATGCATCCGGGAAGCACGTAGATGTACCGCAATATCAAAGAGAACTATATCTCGAGGAAGATGAAGGAGATAACTGAGTATTTGGCCAGGTGCTTGATCTGTCAGTAGATCAAAGCTGAGCACAAGAAGTCACCAGGGTTATTGGTACCTCGAGAGATCCCAGAATGGAAGTGGGAAAGGATAGCCTTGGATTTTGTGTCTAGTCTGCCTCGAACTAGTCAAGGCAAGGACGCCATATGGGTTATCATAGATAGACTAACCAAGTCTGCCCACTTCCTTCAGTTCACGACAACCTATTCTCGGGATCGATTGGCGTGGATGTACGTAGACCAGATAGTCAGACTACATGGCGTACCCATGTCTATCGTATCAGATAGAGACCCGAGATTCACCTCTCACTTCTGCAACAATCTGCATAAGGCCTTGGGGACGAGACTAAACTTTAGCACGGCATGCCATCCGGAGACAGATGGACAGTCGGAGAGGACCATTCATATACTTGAGGATCTACTCCGAGGGTATGGTATGAAACTTCCTGGGAGTTGGGATGAGAATCCGGGACTGTTGAAGTTTGCTTATGTTGGCTATGAAATCGGCTTGCCTCAGGATTGAGAACCGATCTCGCACTAACGATGGAATTTGTTTGAGGTTGGGACCCTCAAACAGTACGAAGAGGGCAAGAACTAGACAAGCAATCACAGGAGGAGACAAGTTTAACGTAGAAAAACCCCTAATAGAGGGGTAAAAACCACTAGGAAAGAAGATGCATTATCATTCAATGATTCCAGATGCTCTTTGGAGCATTTAAGAAATGACGAGTACATACTTCAGGACGGGTGGGGGTGATGGACCATGTCCTGCTTCTTTTTCTCCGTGACGGCGCTCCTATCCATGAATTTTTTAGGGTTCTTGGTATGCTTGTCCTTGTCTCACTGTAGCATCTTCTTTATATAGGTGGGGATGTCTTGGGGCGCAAGCCATCCTTTCGGCTGCGTCTTGGCGCCAGCTACACACTCGGTTAGTTGCCTCCCACGTCTTCCGCCATTGTTACCGGGTAACGGGGGCGTTTCCCATATAGTGGAGCCGATGAGTCACGGGACATCGAACCGTTGAGTTGTGGGGGGCCGATCAGCTGCGTTGAACTGGTATGTTGTGCCTAGGTTGCATGCTTATCGGCTCGGCGGGGGTGATATCGATGGTATTTGTGACACCGTGCTAAAACATCTGTGGGGTGTGTTGCCTTAGGATCGGGGCGGCTTGGTACATGCGTAGATGAGCACCACGTGTCTTTCCACTTTTACCCCCATCACAAGACCCCCACCACCCCCCCACCCCCCAAAGTATGTTTGCGGCGAGTCCGAAGAATGAGCGGGTTCATCGGTCATTGCTCGAATTTGCATAGATAAGCATATATCTTGTTCCATATCGCGCTCGTATCGTTTTGTCACTAGGGGGTCTTCCAGCTGCTATATCTGCTATGTCTCGTGTGGGTCCTCACTCATCTTGCGTCCTTATAACGCTTGGACTGCGAATTTCATGAAGGTCGAACCGTGCTTTTTCCCTTCTTTACTTAATGCGGACCATGCCTGCGCGCCCACACACGAATATCGAGAGATGACGAAGGGTGGCAATGGGCATGGGCGGAGATGGGTAATGATGGGGTGGATTTTTCCAGAGCCACGCGTCCACGATCTGCCGGTTATACCACTTTCTCTCGATCTGTACCGTCGGCTAAGGATACGTGTGGCTCTTTATCCGCCCGCATTCTTTTTCGCATGGGATCCGGACCGTTGGTTGCATTTTACAGTTGTTTAAAATCCACACACAAAGTTTTTACTTTCTTCGTTTTTAAAAAGGAACTGCGGCGATCCTTCTTGTATCGCTCTTCATCCTCGCGACTGTTCTTCTTCTTATTCTTGCCAGCACTCCAGGATCCTTGGTCTCTTTCGTTCATCCAGGTATGGTTTCTTCCATAGCTTCTCTTCATCCTCCTAAAACTGTTTCAGCCTCCCCTTCTAGGGCCAAGGCCAGGGGGCCAGAGAGCCTTGGCCCAACTCCTGCTCCTTTAACAACACTTTATCTGGGTAGGAGATTACGAGGCTTGCGGAGAAGTATAAACTTTCCTGTCCCCCTCTTTCTTACCGGATTCTGGCTTCCAATGAGTATGCCCATTCTCCCTTTAGGAAGGGAGATCTGGTCGTTTACTATGACGCCTTGTTAGCTGGCCTTAGGTTGCATTTCCCTCCTGTTTTCGTCGACATCTTTCGCCATTTTAGT
Organism: Dioscorea zingiberensis; assembly: GCA_026586065.1. Taxonomy (NCBI): domain Eukaryota; kingdom Viridiplantae; phylum Streptophyta; class Magnoliopsida; order Dioscoreales; family Dioscoreaceae; genus Dioscorea; species Dioscorea zingiberensis. The sequence continues at coordinate 12,841,740 of CM048825.1, read as the reverse complement.
GTGAGCCCTTCCCAGTTGTCTTCAAATTCCTGGAGAATTCTTTGTGGATTCATAATAATTCTGCGCCATTATGGAGTTGAGCCCTCTGCCTCTCTCTTCAACCTATTCTTTAGCCTAAATCAGGATGGGAACACCGATTAGTACTATTTTTGCTCTAGGCAGGGTAGGCAATTCCTTGGCCCCGTCCCCGATTCGATAAAGAGATGGAAGAGTAGGTTCTTTTTCATCTCTAATAGTGATGGGTGGGGATTCCCAGTGGAATGGGGTGTTCCTCGGACTCATGTCACGAACAAGGAGAAGCTAAATTTAGCGGAGAGGGAATGGATGAAGTCTTTTAAGGAATTTCATAATGTTCCGATTAACGACTACCTAACCGATCAGCATCTCTAGAACTGCGGCCTTTATACGGCCCTTAGTAGGGACCTTTGGAGCCTGTTCGTATGGTCATGTTACGGCTGGTCATTTGCTAACCTTTCGCGGTTTCTTTTGTACTTTTGTAGGTGACACGATGTCTGCCGAGAGGATGGCCTTGGCTATGTTAGCTGGTGTTTTGGCCATAGAGGCAGCGAAAAGGGGCGCACGGGAGGGGCGAAGGAAAAGGAAAGATTTTGGAGATCTCCCCGAGGAGGCAGGCAAGGAGCCTGTGGAGGAGTCCCAGGAAAATTCTGATGACATCCCGCTCAACGCGGTCTTTCCGGAGTGGGGAGGGCCGGTTCCGAGTGCCTAGGCCGAGATTGTCAAGAGGTCCTAAGGGCAGGGGCAACACGGGTTCCCGAAAGAGGGCGCACCCAGGCACGAGGTGGGCCGCAGCTCGTGTCATTCCGGGGAGAGTCTATCTGTGACCAAAAAACAGAAGGTGGCCAAGGCGCCTGGTGCATCGGACCCGACGATACGCGTATCTAACCTCACTCCTGCCGCTAAAGCCGCTACCGATCCTGAAATAGGAGCTCTCTCGCCTCTTTCTTCGGACCCGGTGGTACCCCTAGAGAAGTTTGTTGACCGGATCGTTCGCTCGGTTCCCGTGGTGTCCCCCAACTCCGAAGTTCTGGGCCGGCCTGATGCGGGACCTCCGTTGGGGGAAAGGCATGGAGGGGGGAGGGTGACGCTAGGGATGCCAGCGTTCAAGGTATGTTTTCCTCTGGCTTGGTGGGATGGAGGTGTGCTAAAGGTGAGGATTTTTTATTCCTATCGTTCACTTCAAGTATCCCGAGTGCAGGGCAGGCGGTTCCGCCGGGGGGCGAGGTCTAGAGAGCAGGAAGGCATTGCTCTATTGGTTAGATCGACACCACCTTGAATGTTGACTCGGGGGCAGTTGAGACGGCCTTGACGACATCCACTCCCACATTCAACAATTTGATAAGGAGGAAGTTGCTGCTCACTTCCGTTCGTCTATGGCCACGGTAAGCTCTTTTACTGTTAACTGATTCCCTGGCACTGTCGTGTTGAACTCGACTCCCACAGGCATTCTTGTGGGGGGATCGCTCCACTTATTTGGCTGAGAGGAGTGACCCCCAAAGCGCGATGATAAATCAACTGGAGGACACTATTCGGGGGCTTTCTGTCAAGCTTAACGGTTGGTCCTCGGAGTTGAAGAATCTGAAGGACGAAAGAGATCGCATCCTCAGGCTCCACAAGGAAGCCTCCGTGCAATTGAAGGAGGCTATGGAGGAATGCGAGAGCCTGAAGAACACCCTCCATATTCTTGAGCGGAGCTTGGCCGAGTTGAACTCCCATCTGGAGAAGGTCAAGGAGGAGAAGAAACTGGTCCTTGGGTAGCTGGACGCAAGCCTCAAAGAGTGTGCCTCGCTGAGGAAGGCTAACGCCTCTTTACATCGGGCCAATGAAGACACGAAGGGCAAGCTAGAGGAGGCCACCGCGAGGGCTGTTCGCTTTGAGAGTAAGGCTAGTTTACTTTCCTCCGAGAAGGAGACGGTTGACGAGCTCCTCCGCTATACCAAGATAGACCTGGGGCGAGCTGAGCGGGAGAGAAACAATGCTTAGTCTTTGCTGACCTCATCTCGGGAGGAAGCCAGCCTTCGCACCGGAGAAGCCGAAGGGTTGAAGGCCCGTGTCGCTGTGTTGGAGGAGTCTCTAAAGAAGAAGGAGAAAGAATTCGACAAATACGCTCAGGAGGTCGGTCCGGGCATATTCGAGGTCTTCCAGATCTTACAAGCGAGGGATCCTTCAATCAATTTTGGCGACCTAACGTACCCCCAAGCGGTGAAGGTGTTCTAGAGTTGCCCTTCCACTAGGTTGTAGCGAGATGACCGGTTTACCACCCTTCGGGCCTCCTTGGGATCTTGGGGTAAAGTGCCAGACTGTAAGTACTCCATGATAGGATCCATCCAGCATGGCTCGCTGTCAATATCCATTAGCTCTTCGGGCGGTCGACATTCGATGGTTCGAACTGCCAGGTATTGAGTATTGACGGGTTGCCTGATCTCAGTGTCAGAAGAGGAGCGCTTAGAGAGGGAGTCGGCCTCCTGATTCTCTGCCCTTGGGATCTTGGTAATCTGGCAACTTCAAAAACTAGAAACGAGCTTCTGCACCATTTCATTGTATTTGACCATGTTCCCTTCCCGCGCCTCGAACTCTTCTGTCAGATGTCCCACTACGAGCTAGGAATCGGTATATGCCCTCAAATTTTGCACCCCCAGGCCCCGGGCTAGTTGCAGATCGACAATCATCGCCTCATATTCGGCCTCATTATTGGTTGCTTTGAAGCCAAACCTCAGGGCGGTTGATGTGCTCCAGCCGGATGGTGATTGGAGGACCAGCCCCGCTCTTGAGTACATCGCAGTCGATGACCCATCTGTATGCGAGAACCCAGCATGCGGGAGGCTCGGCCTTTCTTCAGAATGGACCTCATATACATTTAATTCATGGCCAGTAATGGTTAGTTCAGCAATGAAGTCCGCAAGTACCTGGGCCTTGATGGTTGTTCGGGGCTCGTAGCTAATATCGTATTCCCCGAGCTCGATAACCCATTTGGTCAATCTACCCGATATGTCGGGCCGGTGGAGCACTTGGCGGAGTGGTTGATCGGTCAATACCTTCACCTTGTGAGATTAGAAGTAGGGGCGGAGCCATCGAAAGCAAAGCAACTACTGTATGTATGCCAACTTCTCCAAGGGGAGATATCTTGACTCAATATGCGTGAGCACCTTGCTTACATAATAAAGCAGCTTCAGGACCCGTCTTCTTCCTTCACTAGCAGCGCAATGACCACCGCCTCCGTGACCGACAGATACATGTAGAGCTCTTCATCGGGCTATGGCTTCGCTATGAGTATCGGTGACTGCAGGTACTCCTTCAGTTGCTGCTATGACCTTTCACACTCATCGGTCCATTCGAGTTTTTGTGCTTTCCAGAGCTCTCGGAAGAACATAAGGTTCTTTTCCCCTGATTTTGATATGAACCTCCCTAGCGCCGCCAGGTGACCATTGAGCCTTTGTATTTCCTTGACGGTCCTTGGCTACCCGGTGTCCATTATGGCCCTAATCTTCTCTAGGTTAGCCTCGATGCCCCGCTGCGTCAGCATGAACACAAGGAATTTTCCCGACCGGACCCCGAACTCACATTTATTCGGGTTGAGGCTCATCGTGTGCAGCCGCAGAGCGGCGAAGGTTTCCTGGAGATCTGCGGCATGTTGTTCGGCCTAAGAGCTTTTTACTAAGATGTCGTCGACGTACGCGTCGATATTTCGGCCAATTTGGTCCTTAAAAACCTTGTTCACCAGCCTTTGAAAAGTTACACCCGCATTCTTCAACCCGAAGGCCATCACGTTGTAGCAGTAAGTTCCCCTGGCAGTGATAAAGGAAGTTTTTTCCTCATTGGTTTGGGGCATCTTGATTTGATTGTACCCGAAGAAAGCGTCCAGGAAACTGAGCATTTCATAACCCGATGTGGAGTCAACCATATTATCTATGTGAGGCAGGGGGTAGCAACCTTTAGGGCAGGCTTTATTTAAATCAGTAAAATCGACACACATACGCAACTTTCCAGTGGGCTTTTTGACCAATGCAACGTTTGACAACCATTCTGGGTAGTGGACTTCCCTGACAAAATCAGGCTTCACCAGCTTGTCGACTTCCTCCTCAGCGGCCTTCAGACGATCTGGCATGAAGGCTCTCCTCTTTTGAACCACCGGTTTGTGCTCCGAATCCACGCTGAGGCGGTGCTCGATGACGTCCCGCAGTACCCCGGGCATCTCTTCGGTCGTCCAGGCGAACACATCAGAGTTGTTTTTCAGCAACGCCATAATCTCTCCTTTCTGTCCGGCACTCAACTCCGCGCCTAGCTGGACTGTCCGCTCAGTTTGGTTCTCCCATAATGGCAGTGGCGTCAACTCTTCGATTGGCATGGGCCTGCGCATCTCCCTCTCTTTAGCCAGCTGTTGCAGATCCCTAATGACCAGCGCTTCGGCCTCCGTGCGCCTCCTTTCCCCTGATCCCTGAGCATGGTTGGTCGCGTAATACTGGCGGGAGGCAAGCTGGTTGCCTTTCACTTCTCCGTAACCGTTGGGTGTGGGGAACTTCATCATCATGATGTAAGTGGACGGAACCGCTCCCAGGGAATTGAGTGTCGGCCTTCCTATGATTACATTGTAGCTCGAGGGACAGCGAACTATAAGGAAGTTTATAAGGGTAGTAGCCGTCTGGGGAGGGGTACCGAGGAGAAGCGGGAGGGAGATCAGACCGTCAGGCTGGAGGGGACTTCCATTAAAACCAATCAATAGGGACTTCACTGGCCTCAGGTTCTCCACAGGGATCTCCATTTGATCGAAGGCATTGGAGAAGATGATGTCTACCGAGCTTCCCGTGTCGACCAACACCCTGTCCACAGTAAAGATCCCAATCTGGGCAGTAATAACCAGGGCATCATCGTTAGGATGAGTTACCCCTTTGAGATCTTCCTCGGAAAAACATATGTCGGAGGACAGCTGGGGTCTTTTCGCTGATGCTGCATTCTGCACAACCCCCACCGTGCGGATATAACTCTTCCTAGAAGACAAACTTTAGCCCGAGCACCCAGGCCCCCCTGCTATCATAGTGATGCGCGGGCCATTAAGGACAACGGGTGCGGGTGGGTCCGCTAAGGTGCCCTCCACGGCCAGGTCCTTCTTCAGGTATTGGGAGAGCTTACCTTCTTGGATGAGGTCTTCTATGGCGTCCTTTAAGTGGATGCACTCATCAGTCGAGTGTCCTTTGTCCTGATAGTATCTGCAGAACTTCTTGCTCTTCTTCCTCTTCGGGTTCTCCCTCATTGGGGAGGCTGCTTCAGAATCTTCTGGTCCGGTATCTGCAACAGAATGTTTTCAAGTGAGGTGTTGAGAATGGCATAGTTGTGGTACCTCACCATCCAGTCTGGATCTCTGGGTGGCCAATATGCGGGCCTCCTCTCATCGCTACTGCATGCGTGTTCTCGGTCCCATCCGCCTCTTCTCGGATCAGTCTTTCTTATTTCACCGCCAAAGATACCTGTTGTTGTGACACCATTCCTCGGATGAGCTCCATCCTCATTCGGTCCTCCTCATCCCACCTAGCTTTCATCTCATCCGAAGCGATCTGCTTCTCGGCACGAGCGAGGAATTCCTCCATGTTGGCAGGGACATCCCGAGTGACACTCTCCTTAAACGGGCCTTCCTTCAAACCCCTTATCATGGTCCCAAAGACCATATATGAATCAAGGCCCTCTATGCCCGTGATCTCCTTGTTGAAACGCCCGATGTAACTCCGCAAGTTCTCCGCGGGCCTCTGCATAAACCCAAAGAGGGCAAGGGGATCCTTCTTCAGCTTCCGCCTACTCGCGAACCTAGTCAGGAAGAGATTGGTCAACTGCTTGAAGCTGGAGACGGTCCCGGCGGGCAGGCTAGAGAACCATTCAAACACCACACCACTGAGCGTTCGGGGAAAAGCTCGGCACATAACCACTTCGGTGGTCCGATTTGTCATCATCTCAGCAAAATACCTCTCTATGTGCTCCAGTGGGTCTGTGGAGCCGTCAGAGTATCGGAGATTCGGGGGTCTAAACTGCTTTGGAAACGGGGCCTCCCAGATTGCCCGTACTAAAGGAGAGTTGAGCTTCGGTACCAGCTGCAAGACTCTATCTCTCTCCGTCATGTGGGGCGGGGAACGGTCATGTTGGGGGTATCTCCTTGGTGTGCAATATCGAGGTGAGCAACGGCCAGATGATTGGTTACGAGGTACAGGGTGTGCTGGAGATCGGGACAGGGTCCGGCGGTACCTCCTCCGTTGCAGCGAGGGAGGCGTATGGCGTCAAGGGGACAGCGAGGCTCTCTTCTCTTCTACGCTCCTTTCTCTGGACCGGCGGCCTCGCCTCTGGCGTGGGCAAGATGAGCCCGAGCTACCCACTGAGGATTCCACTGTTTGGGCCCTTTTTGGGGAGCGTGGTTGTCGCCTAAGGGTGAGGGTCTTTGGGCCACCCTCTCTGCTCGTTCAGTGGTCTCGCTTCATGCGGGACCGTTGTTTGCGAGACATGGCGCTCTACACTCCGCAACGCCTGCCTGAGCTCCGAGATCTCTTGCAACCATCGCCTTGTACCGCTCATCAGATGGACCCATTTCTGCAAGGGGTGCCTCCTCTCTTTTTGAGGCTCTGGAAGCTCCTGCGATGAGGTCGTCGGTGGGAGGGGTACTCACCGCTGGCGGATCAGTTGACGCCCCTCCTCGAGGCTCGTGGCCTTGTATCCCCTTCGACTTTCTCAAGGTTGCCATGGCTTCTCGTTCAGGTCCCCACGGACGGCGCCAAAGTGTTGACGCTGAAATCGGCTTACCTCGGGATTGAGAACCGATCTCGCACCAACGGTTGAATTTGTTTGAGGTTGGGACCCTCGAACAGTGCAAAGAAAACAAGAACCATACAAGAAATTACATGAGGAGACAAGTTTAACGTGGAAAAACCCCTAACAGTGGGGAAAAAACCACGGGGAAACAAGATGCACTATCATTTAATGATTACAGATGCTCTTTGGAGCATTTAAGAAAGAACATGATTACTTCAGGAGGGGTGGGGGCGATGGACCATATCCTGCTTCTTCTTCTCGGTGACAGCGCTCCTATCAACAAATTTTTTAGGGTTCTTGGTATGCTTGTCCTTGTCTCACTGTAGCAGCTTCTTTATATAGGTGGGGATGTCTTGGGGCGCAAGCCATCACTCGAAGCATGTGCGCGCCAGCTGCGTACTCGATTAGTTGCCTCCCACGTCTTCTGCCATTTTTACCGGGTAACGATGGCGTTTCCCGTATAATAGAGCCGATGAGTCGCGGAACATCGAACCGTTGAGTCATGGGGGCCGATCAGCTACGTTGAACCGGTATGCTGCGCCTAGGTCACCTGTTGATCGACTTGGCGGGGGTGATACCGTTGAGCTGTTTGACACCGTGCTAAGCCGTCCCATGGGGGTGTGTTGTTTTAGGATCAGGACGCTTGGCTGTCGTAGATGAGCGCCACGTGTCTTTCCACTTTTACCCCCATCAGCTTACAACAGTTACCAGACTAGGTATGCCACCATATGAAGCATTATATGATAGAAGATGCAGGACTCCGTTATGCTAGGATGAGGAAAGTGAATGAAAGATTCTAGGCCTAGAGCTTGTACAGATCACCTTAGAGAAGGTCAAACTCATCAGAGAGCGCCCTAGGAAAGCTCAAGACAAGTAGCGGGGCTACGCCAATACCTGCCACAGGGATTTGGAGTCTGAAGTATGAGACGAGGTGTTCCATAAGGTATCCTCATAGAAGGGTGTACTGATGGTATGTTTTCCGCAAGTATACGGGTCGCGATCAAGTAATAAAGTGGACTATGGGAAGTCGGATGTCGAACCACAAGGAATAGAGATTGCTAAGTGTAAACCAAGCTTCAATAACCTAGTCTAAATGGCAATTTGGGGGGAGTTTTGGTTTTCAAAACTAAAGAGCTACAAAGGATTGCATATAAGAACTGAAAATTGAGAGTTGATTGGGGTGAATCAATGGCAAGAGAGGATACTTGGGTATGTATCCCTTTTGGATTTCAATTCTAAAGATGAGCAAAGATGTTTATGAATCAAAGTTTGTACTTCTTGTGCCAATAGTCCCTAAATTATATCCAATCCCTCTTCCAAGGTGATTGGATAACTAGTCTCTAGGACTTGATATGAAGCTCAAGGGGTAATTCCTAAATTACACCCAACCCCTTTTCCAAGGTGGTTGGATGACTAGTCTCCTAGGACTTGATATGAGGCTCAAGGAAATTTATGTATATTGGAAGAATCATGGGGGTGAATTCGTATGAAAGAGTCGTTCGCCCTTCTAGTACCCGATTCCTCGGTATACTCATGAAACTCTCTAATGAAGCAAGTTCCTAATACAAGGAGGCGCTAGCTCTACCCTTGTATTGCACACAAGTAATTTCTAGTGATGAAATTACAATCAATACATAACATTCATTAGACATTCAAGAAGGTACCAACAAATCATCATAAACATTCAATGCTATTAATGCTCAATCCAAAAGTTCAACATACCCAAGTACCAATAGATTAGTTCCCCATGAAAGGGGAACTCAACCCAAAATGGAAAAGCTTACAAAACAATGAAAGGTTAATAGAGAACACCATTACCTCCAAGCTTGTAGCTCCAATCTCTACTCTCAAGATTTGGGGGAAATGACCCCCAAAGCCCTAATCTCTCCTCTCGCCTCTCTCCCAAGCCAACCTCTCTTCTAAACTCTCATACTTAACTATTTATACCCATGAATTAGGGTTCCACTAAAAAATTACAACATTGCCCCTTGATTGGGCCCGTGAAACTGCAAAAGTTACGATGAACGGCCTCGTGAACGGCCTGTTCATTAGTCCGTTGACTTCAGCGACCCGACTCTGAACCGTGAGTGAACTGGCGGTTCATCAGCCGGTTCACCTCACAGCTTGCTCTGAACTAGCAGTTGAACGGCCATTCACAAGGCCGTTCACCCTCTCTTTGTGCCTGCCTTTGTGCCCAGGTGTGAACGGCCGTTCACAAGGCCGTTCACCCCCTGTTTACTTCAAAATATCTTCGTTTGTTCTTCATTTTGTTGATAAATGCTTCCTTTTCGTCGGGGTGGCCTATTTATGCCCTGTTTACAAAATATGGAGCATTTTAAGTACCGGTTGGCTACAAATCATTACATCCGACATGAAAATAAGTATATATATGGTATGTAAATATGCTCATTTGAACGCTTATCATGTACTAAGGTTCTAGAAGCATGGGAAGCTAAGCCCACGATACATCGGGCCATATAAGATAGTCGATATGGTAGGTCCTGTAGCTTACCCGCTTATCTTACAAGTAGAACTATCAAGGTTACATGATGTCTTTCATGTATCGGTGTTGTGGAAGTGCATCAAGGATCCGAATCAAGTTCTGACGGACCAGCCGTAGAACTAGCACCGGATTTGACCTACGTACATGGAGCAGTACGTATCCTCGACAGGAAGGAACAGACATTGAGGAACAAGATAATACCTCTAGTGAAAGTGTTGTGGAGTCATCACCAACTGGAAGAAGCCACTTGGGAAAGAGAGGATCAAATAAGGGTAGAGTACCCTCAAATATTTTAGTACATGTTGTAAGAAAATTTCGGGGATGAAATTTCCTAAGAGTGAGAGAATTGTAACATCCCGAATTTTTCTAGATAAATATTCAGTAAATTTTCAAATTTTAAATGAGATTAATTAGCTCAAAAATCTGATTAATTATTTTAACCTCAAAGTTAAAGAAAATCGGGAATTAATGAACCTGAAATCTCTCAACTATAGAGCCAAGAGAAGGCCTTATTTGGCCAGGCCACTTTTACTTAGAATAGTTTGAGAAGGATAGATAGCACAGCCGGATTAATTAAATGACAAATTATTTAAATATAAATTAATCCTGATTAATTAAGCGGAAGATACCAGACAAAAGTTATAGTCCCAATAAAGTAGATCTGGCTTAGTCAAAAGCCGAAAAACACGGATCTAGATCGGGAGAAGAGACGACCCGTGATGCTACAGTAAGCCCGTGTCACTGGGGTCGTCTGACACGGGATTCTTGGATCTGGTTTGGTTATAGAAACAAGCCAGATAATTAAAATAGTTACTCTGGTGACGGCACAATAACAAGATAAGATCAAATAAATTTATTCGGCCTTTAGTCGGAGATATTTTAGAAGATATCATAGTTTAATCAAATACCTTTTAATAGATAAGTTAATTTATTAAAAAGAATTATCATATAAATAATAATGACTTTAGTGTCATTATAAAATCAAAGGGAGAAAGCGAGAGAAATGAAAATTATTTCATCTCCCTCTCAACACTATCTCTGAGAAAACACTCGACTCTCTCCCTACCTCGACCCAAAGAGCAGGGAACTACTCATGCACTAGTCACAGCCGCGCCCCAAGACCGTTGATGCGCTAAATCCGCAAGTGAACGGGTCGAATCAAGTAATAAAGTAGACTAATGTCGGGTTGTCGATCCTTAGGGAGAAAGGAAGTACTGGTAGTGACTATCCGTCTATTATCTAGTCTATCAAGATTGGTTGGTGGTGACTAAACCTAATTCTAAAATTAATACTGCAAATTAACAAGTAAAATTGACCTTAAAGACAATCAATCGATGAAGGGGATACTTGGGTTATTGAATCCCCCTTGGATGTTCTTAGAGATGGATAATGATATCTATGCTAAGTCTTGGTGAATCATTGGCCAAGGGTTCCTAATGTGATTTCATACCCTCGCTCGAGGGTGATTACTCAACCTAGTGCCCCTAAGGGAACAAGACATCTAAAGGAGTTGCTCGCCTTAGTACCCGGGCTCCCGGTGTACTCATAGCCCTTTCTATTAAAGTTTGTCTACACATGGGGAGGCGCTCGCATCTTCCCCCATATGGACTATAGAAACCTCTCCGGGCTCTCGCAATATAGAGGGGTTAATACCACCATACATAACATTCAATAGATCACAATGCATTTAACCAAGAAATTAACATAGAAAACAATATCAATTAAACATCATCCAAGGGTTCATCAACACCCAAGTATCAAGAAATTAGCTCTCCATCAATGGAGAGTGACAATCCATGCTAAAAGAGAAGGAAATCATAAAGTTTATGAGAGCAAAACCCCTAATGGCGATTGATGATGGATTCCTTGCTTCTCTATTGCCCCTTCTTCTCCTTCTTGAGCCTTTTGATGGGGGGAACTCCTTCAATCTCCTCCTCCTTGATGGTGAAGAAGATGATGAAAACCTCCCCCAAACCTTGATTCTTTAGCTCCAAGATGACCCAAAACCCTCACTAAGCTTTTTATTTATATCCCCCCTAGGGTTTTGGGTTTATTTTCTGATTTAACCCTCGGTTCGACTAAAAACGCAGCTGCAAATTTACGATATACGACCCATACGAGTCTACGACCCAGTATACGGACTCCCATACGGGGTCGTGTACTTCTCTGGGGTCCGTATACGGAGTCTTGTCAGTCCGTTCAAGGGTCCGTATAATTCTCCAGGTCCATACGGGTCCGTATGAGACTCCGTATGGGTGGTTCTCCTGCTCTGTTTCCTCTATTTTGGCCCGCATTCTCTTAAAAACGCTTCCATTCTCTTGGGATCTCTATTTTCTATCCTGTTTACAGAAACAAAGCCATTTTGAGTACAAGCGGGCCAATACTCCTCCAAAACTTATTGTAATATGCATGAATTTTATGTATAAATGATGCTCATTTGAACACTTATCACCCGCCGTCCAGCCGCCGTCGCAAACTCAGCCCACGTCGGTCGTCTTCCTCCTCCCCCCTCCCCTACCGTCCTCCCGACGCATGCGACCTGCGCCGGTGCACCGCCCGGCCAGCAGCAAGCTCCGTCGGATCCCACTCGCAGCCACCGCCGCGAGCTCCGCCTCGTGCCAGCTTGGAATTTCAGGTCACCTGCAGACCTGCACCATTTTTGCCCAGTTTCACCGAAGAGAACGGCAGCCCAGACATGCCCTTGAGCGCGTCGATGCCGTTGACCTGCAGCCTTGCACTTCGTCTCCTTCACCATCGCGATTGTGAGAGTATTGGTGGAAAACCCTAAAGTAAATTCATGATTTAGAATTCATAATTGAAGAATTGAGGTGTATGTTATTGATTAAGAAATTATTGGGGATTTGGAGAGGTTGCATGAGATTAGTTTTATAAGTACAAAGATTAATCTTATGGTTGTTTAATTTATGAGATGGTGATGCTAGGAACTCATGTATTTCATGAGATTTCTTAAGGGTTTAATGTATGAAATGAGTTAGATTTAATTATGTGCTATGTGAGCATGTTTGTATATTTTTGGAGCTCTGTAAATAGGGGAGGTGCCATCGAATTTTCATGGAAATTCTAAGTATTAATACCTTATTAGTTTCCATGTTAGCATGTCTACTTGCTTCATGCTTTAGATTAATTGAAATGGGCTAGTTGATCATTTTAAGGGACTTGTTAGAAGATAATAAGCATGAGTTAAGATAATGTGGGCATGTTGTATATTTATCTTATTCTTTGCGATTAAACTAAAGCTAGGAATGTAATCATAGTATTTATGAATTTTAGAAGCGTGTACTAGATTTTAAGTAAGAATCATGCTTCGAGAGATTAATGAGTTTACCGTATTCTATCGAGTATAAATTAGAGTACGAGATAAGAATACGGTCTTCGTATTCATAATTTTCATTTTTCGATTATCAGGAAAGGGAAAAGAAAAGGGCAAGAAGCGGTCGGCCATTTGTAGAAGGACGAACAGTCTTAAGCTTGGACTAGACTCAGGTGAGGGAACTAGCTGTATATTACGTATTTTTATCATATTTTTATTACAGTTTTGATTTCAGTTTAAAAAGCATGAATTAGAACTTTCATGAAACATTCCAGAGTTTTGGGAAAATCATTCATGCACAGTAATCAGTAACAGAATAGAGAAACAAATACATAATTAAATTGACTACACTTTATGGATATACTTTCTTGTACCAGTGGTGGCTCGTAGAGAACTAGAGAGTACGACATTAGGTTAGGAAATGGGTGATTTAAAACTCCGATTTTCATTACCGACTATTTGTTTTTAAAATATTTCTTTTATAAAATTAAAACCCCCTTTCCATACTCTCGGAGTGCCTAGTGTACGCATATAAGTTTGACCCCGGGTAGCGTGGATTGATTTATCCGTTGGTCGTTGTTCCTGTAGTATTGAAGTTGATGTGCAGTTAGTGATAATAGTATTGTGATGATCAGATGACTCCATATTACCCACCTTCCAGTAGTGATTAGAGATCCACCTTAAAGGCGATTGTTACAGATTACTAAGGGTAATTTCATAAATCATTCACAGTACAGAGAAACAGATTATGAGATATGCATACATGAGATTTCTATGCATTTGAAATGATTAAAACAAATTGAAGATAATGCATTGACCAGTATTTTTATCTGCTTAGCATTACTTCTAGATTTCAGTATTTATTTTTAGCAATTTATATATGTATAGTTTTATGCTTCAACTTTTACAGTTTTATTTTATTATCACAGTGCAGTTTTATACCCGGCATCGTCTTCCTAGATCATCGAGCTCCAAAGAAGCTTTCGGCCCCTTTTTCATGATATTTTTATACAGGCAATAGATAGTAGACCAGATATAGGCTTTTGTCTAATCACGAGATTATTTGTAGATTTCATGTAGCTGGCTCTGACTCCCTGTGTTTAGTTCTTGATTATGAGTGTATTTGAGATAATTAAGTCTAAGACATTATATTTTATTTGGTAATGTATTAAACAGTATTTGGAGTTTGAATTTATGATATGAGATGATTTGTTTGCTTTAATAGCTTCCACAATTACTTGATTATTGTTGATTACCAATTTTACAGCCTTATGTTTAGGGTTCATCACCTTGACCTAGCTTGTGTGATATGTGTCTCTTGATTAGAAGATGGGTGTTACAGTTGTTCTCCATTTATGGAGAACTAACTTTATAGATACTTGGGTGTGATGAACCCTTGGATTATGCATTAATGTGAGATAATTTCTATGATTGTTCGATTGGTTTAGCTTTGTGATGTTTTCATTGTTATATTAATCCCTCTACGTTGAGAGAGCCCATAGAGATTATCATAGTCCATACGGGGGAAAAAGCCAATGCCTCCCCGTATGTAGACCTACTCCAATAGAGGAGATTGTAAGCACCCCGAGAGATCGGGTACTAAGGAGAGCAGGCGCTTAATATGACTTATTCCCACAATCTTTCCAAGACATAGGTTCCCTAGATCGTAATGCAATTGATGAAATTAGGTATTGGTTGTCTCAAGAGAGGGATTTAGTATACCTTAGGAATCCTTCGCCCAAACCCCACCAATAATCAACATAGAAATCTCCATCAATCTTATAGAGAAAAATCCAAGGGGTATTCATTGCCCAAGTATCCCTTCTCATAATTAATTATCGTCAAGGTTAACTCTCGTTTTCCATAGCTTTAGTAACCAATTTCTTTGATTTTAGATTTATTTCACAATCACCCGTCTTTGGATCGACTAGATTATAGATGAATAGTTGGTAGCTTTCTTGTCCCTGAGGATTAATACCGGACTTTTCAAGAGTCCACTCTATTACTTGATTAACCCGTGCACTTGCGTATTTTGTGCATCATCTTTGCGGGGCAGGAGGTAATCTTGTTGTGAAGTTGGGATGACTCCTCTGACGGGGATCAAAACTGAGGTGATTCAGTAGTGCAAGGTATCTTGGTACTCTCCACATCAGGCGCCTCACATCCCCGGTCCTAGGTCGTCGACTTCTTCCCGATTCTGAGTGACTCCTGGAGGCACTCCTTGCATTGTTTATGTATGTTGTGCTATCCTGTAAGTACACAGGGTCGCTCAAGTAGAATAGTACCTGTTGATGCCAAAAACTGGTCCACGTCACGCTTTGGCCACTGTTGCCTCGTGATCTGGCCTCAGCTCTCGACCAACGGTTAAAATTTATAGTTGGTGTGGACGCTTACTTCTGCTTACGAACAGGGAGTGCGGAGAACATCATGAAAACTCCGGTCGGAATTACCCATGAGCAAACCTGTAAAAAGGAGAGGGCAGTGATCGGAATTGGGCCTCTCTGCCCGGATTCAGCTCCGATGCTTAAGTTAGAAAACTTGAGTAAAGAGTCTTCGATTTAGGCAATTCTCTGTGTGATGAGTTTTTCGGATCCCTTTTCTTCTATTAGCGCTCTCCTTTTATAGCACCTTAGAGGCGGTTCAGGAAAGGCGGTGAGTTAGGTAAATATCTCTTAAGGCGGTAGGAAAATATACGCCTAAGCGTAGCGTAGATGCCAGCGAGTAAAAGCGGGATAAATATCACATCCCTTTGTAGCAAGTGGATAAGGCCTACTCACTGTAGGGGCGTTAGATATTTCTCTCTCCCTCTCCCCACCCCACGCCCTGTACAAGAGGGTTGTTATAATTCCGACGGACTTGTTCGCAGGATTGAATCCTCACGTTATTTGCCGAACGGAATTGTGCAAAGGTGGTGATATTGCCATGTGGCCAAAGGAACAAGTGGTCCTTTAGGTTAATGACACCTGTCTTCACCAAATATACCTGTAACACTAGTCCCCCCCAAAGTGTACTTGTTCGAAAAATCTGAGCGAGGGGTGAGCTAACCGCACGTTTCGCTTGGTTCGAGAACAAGTATCGTTTTTAGTTGGCAAGTCTATGTAGGCGTAGGCTTTGTGTACGGTTACTTACGTCTAAAGTACACGTGTTTTAATAGGCGACCGACATTTACTGTGTTATCCTTTCGCTGTTATCGAGGTAGATTTTTTGCTCTGGAATTCTCGTCTATAGTGCCGATAGGTTCTCCTATTTAAGGGCTTGTATGAATGGCGAGTTTGGGCAGAAATCTTTTTGTACTCTTGTATCTTTGTATCATGGATCAGCGCTTGTCTTTTTATAAGTTTTTTACTTTTTCTCAATGTTCTCGACACTTGCGAATTCCCAGCTCTTTTTACGTGCATCTATCGGAACTAAGGACTGGAATAATCCACTTGGTAAGTCCGAACGGCTGTGTATGGCCGGCTATTCTGTTAATCGACAGGGGGGTTGGTGAGATGAGCATCGACGCTGGGTGGGAAGCTTTTCATGTCGATCACGATGTGGAAGCGGGGGACCTCTTAATTTTTACCTATGCAGGGGGTACGCGTTTCGAAGTTGAGATGTTCGGAGACGACTCCTGCCGCAGAGAGGTGGGCCCCCACCTTCGCCCCCGTGCCGAACCAGGTTCCCCTAGTAATAATGGGGACAGTGACGGTTGCGGAAGTCCATGCGTCTCTTCTGAGTCTTATCTGAGCGTGTCCTCGGACGGGTCTGTGGATATTTAACTTTAGTCCGTCGGACAACATGTTTTTGTTATTTTTGTTTTGTTTGCGTTCGCCATGTAACCTGAATAAATGACGTTTGTCGTTTTGTTTCTAAATCCTTTGGCATTTTTATGAGGCCTTCACTGGCGATCCTATGTTGGAGTGTGTGCTTTGTCTCATACGGTACACGCTCTACCTTCCACGTAACGCTCCTTGCTCCCTAAGACGACACGTGTCTCCTCTACTATTTAGCATTAAAGGGGGATAGTGGCGCGACGTGCGCTGCGTGCGCGTTTGTCAACGTCATGATGGGTGAGCGTGGCTTTCCATGTGTGTCAGGCGGCGCTTGGTATTGCTGACGTGGGCAGAATTTTGAACTGTTTCGAGGAGGTGTAGTGATGGTTATTTGAACGGTTCAGATTTGTGGACCCTTGGTTCAACGGTTCTGATCGGAATACAATCCTAAGATCTAATGGCCACGGATTCGTTGCCTTTGTATATAAGCGGAACCGTACAGGCAACAAAAGGTTGTTTTGAAAATCGAGTCGCATCTTCTTCTCCAGATTTCCTCTTCTCCGGCGAGCCCTGGTTTTTAGCTTTCTGCGTTTTCTTGTCTTTTTCCTTTCCTAAGGTAATGGCTAGTGTTGCTTCTTCCTCCTATAGTTCTTCTCATGAGCCCTCGATTCCTTCTCCGTCCAACCCTACGGTTTCTGTTGCGATTCCGGGTGAACTTGGAGGCGTTCCAGTTCAGGGTTCGCGGGTTCACCCTGCCTCTAGGGCAATGGGTAGAGGGTCGGACACATTCATAAGCCTTCTAGGGCAGAAGGATGTAGATGACCTAGTAGAGAGATACGAGATAGACCTCTCTTTATTTGAGGTTAGGGTTCCTTGTTGGGGGGAGAGGCGAGTGCCCCGGGGAGGGAGATACACCCATTTATCGACGTTGCTTCCATTCCCTCTTGGAGGCGCTCAAGCGGATTTGTCATGGTTTTAAGAATTATGGGGTAAATCCGACCGTCCCGGGTTCCTTTGTTGTTTAGCCTTTGCTTGGAGTCTAATGCCGATTGGTATTATTTCTCGGCTCGCATACAGGAGAAAGTTTCTAGGGAAAGTTCCTTCTTCCATCAAGCGATGGAAGAGCAAGTTTTTTTGTTAGATGTAAGTCCGAGTGGGATATCGAACAAGGTGGGAGGTTCCCGTCTGGACATTACTTGTGAGGAGATGTCAAGAAGAGGGAAATCTTCTTAAGTCAATGACGGGCTATCCAAGGTCTATATGGATAGGTTTTGACCAAGGAAAACCTCATTAAGTGTGGATTTAATAATGTCTACTTGGTAGGATTCGCCAGCACCTAATTTAGTTTGATTTTGATTTGTGATGTCTAACCTTATTCGGAATTTGTTTTGCAGAAAATCCGATGGAAGACGAAGACTTGAGCTATGTTAAGGGTCTTCTGGCTTCTTTCGAAGGCGAAGTTCATCCGCCCTTGGCTCGCGGGCGGAAAAAGAAAGAAGTGGTACCTAGCCAAGGTGCTGATACCTCCAAAGAGGAGAGAAAGAAGAGGAAGAGAAAGGAGACTGACTCTTCCAAAAAGGGGGTTAAAAGTGACCCCAGTGCAGGGTCCTCACGGGAGAGGAGGACCAAGAGAAAGAATTCCGAGGGGCGATCGGGTCCGGAATTGTAGGGAGAGAAGCAGTGGAGGCGCCTCAGGAAGAGGTTCGTGCGGAAGAAATCCGCCCGACTTTGTCCCCAATTTCCGAGGGTCCTTCTTCCAGTCGGCCGGAGGATATCCTTCTTATAGAGGTGAGAACTTCTACACACACATTTTCTATGGGTGCTTCGTGCTTCGTTCAGAACCTTTAACTTAGGTTATATTTTATAGGCGGAGGCAGGAGAAGCGGCTCTCCTGGATAAATTGAGGGTGGCGGACTCGGTTTTAAGGGGGCCGACATCTCAAGGGAAGGTGGTGCCCTCCGAAGACGTCCCTTTTCGGGATGCCGCTTCGGTAAAGGCTGTTCTGATGGCCATGAGACCCGAACAGCTCTCCTCCAAACTTCATAGAGCTGGGAGGGAAGAGGCCATTTCTCAGCTATTCCGTTCGGTTATGCTGGTGAGGATTATCCTCGTATTAGTTTTACTTTTTAGCTCTGTATTAATGCTACTAACTTATTTGTTTGCTATTTCGTAGACTGCGCACTGGGCAGACCGAGTCGGCAATCTTTGCCAAGACGATTCGGCAAAGATGGAAGCGTTTAGGGCGGAAATCGCCCAATTGAACTCTAGGGTGGCGGCCCTGGAAGGGAAAAACATAGAGCAGGTCGCCATTATCCATGCTCTTGAGAAGGATAAAGCCGAGCGGCTTCAACAACTGGCTGTCGCGGGAAAGGAGAAGGATGATTTGGCAGCCAAGTTGTCTATTTCTGAGGGTTCCCTCCTTACTGCTGAGGAGAATATTAAAAAGTTGCAGGAGAACTCTAGCAGTTTGGAGAAGGAACTCAAATCTACCCGAGAGGGGCAAGCTGAAGCCCGATGGGAGCTGAAGCTGAAAATTTGAACTTCTTTGCTCAGCGGAGTTGGAGGAGCTAAAGGGGAGCGCAGCGACACACTTAAAGAAGACTTAGCTTCCCGATTGACAACTCCCAAATCCGACTCGCAAGAAATCAAGGATTTAGTAGAAGCTGGCGGATAAATTAGAAGAAGGAGGTCGCCTGGCTTAGGGCGAAAGCTAAAGAAGGGGCCACCGCATTTATTGAGTGAGTACGGCGGGGTGGACCGCCATATTCCTCCTCACGGAAGTTTTGTCTATGGGGGTTTTGGAGTTTTGAAGAAGTTCACAGAGCTCAAAGTGCAACAAGTTACCAAGACCCCGGAGGCTTACATCCCGCCCCTTGGAGCCTTCTACCCAAATTCCTTCAGAAGCAGGTGGTTGCCATGAGGGTCCTAGTTCTTAGGATGTTTTCTTTTATGAACGTTCTTGTAAATTCTCAATTACTTGGACTGTAACTTCTATTCATATGAATGAAATGCAAACCTTTATTTTGGTGAAGGTTTATTTCCGAGTGATGGTTATCCTTAACCATGTAAGAACTTCGTTTGAGAAGTATTTTTGAAGTCCTTCGCGGACTTCTTCCTTCTTCATCTGGCTTGTAAGATAAGCTTCGTAACGAGTCCTTAGTCCAATCATGGGACTTTAAGTTGTTGAGTGAGGCACTCGCCTTCATGAATGAGATTGTTGCCTCATATTTCGATCTGGATTTTTGCCCCTTGTTTTTTTTTTTATAAGAGTTGTCGTTTATCCTTATAGGATAATTCCGACTCATCTTCCAAGAATAGGAATTTCACCGCATTTTTGTAGGATGGGAATTTCACCGCATCTTTGTAGGATGGGAATTTCACCGCATCTTTGTAGGATGGGAAAGACTTGAGCTTTATTCCATGAATTTTAAGAGAGCTATAGAATTTACTGATAGTAGCGTCGTAAATGTTCAGCATGGAATGGACGCTTGAGCACTTTTCCGTCCATATTTACTAGATAATAGGTGCTTGCTTGGACGATTCTTTGTATGACGTAAGGGCCTTCCCAGTTAGGAGTTAGCTTCCCCGTTCGGCCTTTATTTCCATGAAACTCATTTTCCCGTAGGACTAGATCGCCGATTTGGAAGAAAACTCTTTTCACCCTTGTGTCATAGAACCTTTTCACTCTCTGACGATAGATGGCTGCCCTTGTTTCCCGCAGTTTCTCTCCGTTCTTGAGTAGATCAAGTTACGCTTTCGGAGTTTTTCTCATTCTCTTTTGGCGAGAAGGTTTCTTTGTGTGTGTCAAGTAAGGTAGGCATTCCTATTCTGCTTGAGGGATGGCTGACCTCGCCCATAAGTGAGAGAGAATGGGGTTTCTCCTATAGGAGTTCTTATTGTTGTCTGTAGGCCCAAAGGGCGCCGGGATTTCTTCTACCGATTAGTTCCATTTCTCAATACAGCGTTTTCGGCGTTTGGGCGAGTGCGGTTCATCACTTCTACTTGGCCATTAGCTTGGGGATGTGTCACGAAGTTAATCTGGATTCAATTAGAGCCACTGAACAAAAGCTTTTGAAAGCTTTGTTATCAAATTGTCACCCATTATCGAAAATGAAGGCGGCCGGAATCGAATCGACAGATAATTGTTCGCCATAAGAATCCACGACAAGCTTTCTCCGTGATTTTGGCCAAGGGTTCAACTTCCACCCATTTGGTGAAGTAGTGAATAGCGACTATCGAAACTTCATTTGCGAGGCTGAAGTGGGGAATGGCCCTAGAAGATCGACTCCCAGGATGGCAAATGGTGAGGGCTAATAATTGGCGTAAAATTAGGGTGGTAAGCCTCTGAATCTTGGATTCTTGCATTTGGCGGGCATCACATTTCTGAGCGAACGCTATTGCGTCTTGAGTTAGTGTTGGCCAGTAATAACCTTGTCATAGGACTTTGTAACTCAAGGCTTTGCCCCCTATGTGACCTCCTCCGATGCCCTCGTGAATTTCCTGAAGGATATAGCTAGCTTCTGTTGGATGCAAGCATCGCAAGAAAGGTTGCGTATAAGATCTTCTATATAGGTTCTCATTGATGATGGTGTACTGAGCGGATTTGTAGGAAATTCGTCTGGTCTCTGCTTTGTTGGGTGGTGAGGTCCACCTTGTAGATAATTTCTGATGGGGTCCATCCAACTTGGCTCTTCGGCTGCACTTTGTACCTCTTCCTCCAATCCGTCGATGGTTTTTGCGGGAAGGTACTGTAGGTTAAAGGAAGACTCTGTGTCTCCGTTCGGGGCTGTGGCCTTTTTAGACAGAGCGTCCGCCTCTTCGTTTTGCGCTCGACAGATTTTTTCAATTTGGAAGTAAGCGAAGTATGGAACTATTTTCTTCACCACTGCTTGGTATCTGACCATGTTCTCTTCCTTCGTTTCAAAGCTGCCCAAGGTGTGGCTCACAACTAACTGCGAGTCGGAATATACGTGCAGATGTTGAATTCCGAGCCCCCGGGCCAGATGTAATCCTGCGATGAGGGCTTCGTATTCGGCCTCATTGTTGGTTGCTCGGAATTGGAACTTCAGTACTGTCGCAATTTTCCATTTGGAAGGAGAATAATGGACGAATCCTGCCCCTGACTTTTCTTCTGTTGCTGATCCGTCAACATATAAGGACCATGGAATGTTGGGGCTTCCTTCTGGACTCTGCGACGGGGGTTCGTCCCTAGTTGTGGGAAAAGTTAACTCTGAGACGAAATCTGCCAGTACTTGAGCCTTGATTGCCGTTCGGGGTTTATAGGTGAGATCGAACTCACCTAACTCTATCATTCACTTGGCTAAGCGTCCAGAGTTTTCAGGCTTATGAAGAATTTGCTTTAACGGCTGATCAGTCAACACTGTGATCCTGTGGGCTTGAAAATACGGCCTCAATCTCCGTGCAGATGTGGCAAGAGCAAAGGCCAACTTTTTGAGCGGTAGATATCTTGACTCCGCATCATTAAGGATTTTGCTTGTGTAGTAGACTGGTTTCTGAACTCCGTTTTTTTCTTTCAAAAGGACCGCGCTGACCGCATGCGGGGCGACCGCCAAATAGATATAGAGTTCTTCTCCCACTTGTGGCTTAGCTAGTAGCTGAGGCGATCGGAGATAATTTTTAAGCCCCTGAAAGGCTTTTTCACATTCTTCTGTCCACTCTATTTTTGGTGCTTTTCGCAGGGCTTGGAAGAGGGGGAGATTTTTCTCTCCGGCTTTGGAGATAAATCTGCCAAGAGCGGCGAGGCGTCCGTTAAGCCGCTGAATTTCTTGATGACTTTTGGGCGACCCCATGTCAAGAATAGCTCTGATTTTTTCTGGATTTGCTTCTATTCCTCTTTGTGTCAAGATAAACCCCAGGAATTTTCCCGATCGAACACCAAAAGAACATTTATTCGGGTTCAACAGCATAGTATAAATCCGAAGAGACTGAAACGCTTCTTGTAAGTCTGATAAGTGTTCATTGGCTTTTCGGCTTTTCACCAAGATATCATCCACATAGGCTTCAACATTTCTGCCAATTTGTTCTCTGCAGACTGTGTTTATGAGCCTCTGGAAGGTGGCTCCAACATTTTTTAGGCCGAACGGCATCACCTTATAGCAGTAAGTTCCCGTGCTCATAATGAAGGACCTTTTTTCTTCGTCGCCTTTGGCCATTCGGATTTGGTTGTAGCCTGAGAAGGCATCTAAGAAACTTAGCATCTCATGCCCCGTTGTAGAGTCAACCAAACTATCAATTGATGGTAAGGGGAAAGAATCTTTTGGACAAGCTTTGTTTAAGTCCGTGAAATCAACGCACATCCTCCACTTTTCGGACGGCTTTTTTACTAGAACCACATTAGCCAACCAATCTGGGTAATGCACCTCTCGGATAAACTTAGCTTTCAGAAGGTTTGATACTTCTTCCTCTGCGGCCTTCTACCTTTCTGGTGCTGAATTTCTCCTTTTCTGTTTCGTAGGCTTAAATGATTGATCGATATTGAGACGGTGCTCGATGATATCGCGTTTTACGCCCGGCATATCTTCTGAAGACCAAGCGAAGAGGTCGGAATTTGCTTTTAATACTCTCATGAGATCTTCTCATTTGCTTTCGGTTGTCAAATCTGCCCCAATCCGCGCCGATGCGATGCTTTCTGAGTGGGTGTCTAGGGGGTACATTAGCAATTCTTCAACAGGTGTAGGTCGAAGCTCTTCATTTTCCCGTTCGGCCATTCTGCTGACTAGCATGGCTTCTGAAACCTTTGTCTTGCTGCTGTTGAGGGCTTTTCCTTTGAGGGTTGAGACATAACATTGTCGTGCCAGAGGTTGATCTCCTCTCACTTCTCCACTACCACTCTCAGTCGGGAATTTGAGGAGAAGGTGGTAAGTAGAGATTACGGCTTTCAAGGCGTTGAGGGTTGGCCTGCCAAGGATCACGTTGTAACTTGAAGCACAACGCACAACCAAGAAATTTGTTATCAGTGTTGATGATCTCGGCGAGTTCCCTACCGTAATTGGTAAGGAGATCATTCCTTCTGGCTGTACTACCCCTCCGGAGAATCCTATTAAGGATGATTTTACCGGAAGCAAGTCATCCGCGTCATATCTCATTCTTTCGAAAGCACTCCAAAAGAGGATATCAACTGAACTCCCACTGCCTATCAGAACTCTTTTCATCTGGAAACTGGAAACTTTGATAGCGACAACCAACGCGTCATCATGAGGGTGGAGAACTCCGCTGACGTCATTGTCATAAAAGATGATTGGAGCCGTAGGTCGAGATCGTCTCCGTGGTGTTTCTATTTCCTGTTGGTTCCCACCATTCGGGCGTAACTTTTCCGAGAGGCGGAACTTTCACCACCACAACCAGGACCACCACTAATAAATCCCACCATTTCCCCTTTTTCTTCTTCAGGTTGTGAAACTTCAGGTCCCCCTTGAATCTCAAGGTTAATGTATTGCTCCAATTGTCCTTTCCGAACGACATCTTCTATTGCGTTCATCAAGTGGGTACACTTTTCCGTATCATGTCCTCTGGATTGATGAAACTGGCAATATTTCTTACAATTCTTTTGTCGTTCGGCATTTCTTGCGGGTTCCGGCCATGTCAGAAGCTTTTGTTCTTTGATTTGCATAAGGATATGGCTTCTGGTTTGATTCAGCGGGGTATGGTGATCATATCTGACAATTTTTCCTTCCTTTGAAGGTTCTCTGGGCTGCAGCATATGTCGTTGGGGTCGTGTTGAGGTTTCCAGACCTTTGTTTGCACCTTTGTTATCCCTGTGCGATCCTTTTTCCTTTCGTACATCCGGGGGCCTTCTGTTGACGTTGTGGTGGGTTTTTCCCTTCTGGGTGTCCACAGGTCCACGCCTAGC
Organism: Dioscorea zingiberensis; assembly: GCA_026586065.1. NCBI lineage: Eukaryota > Viridiplantae > Streptophyta > Magnoliopsida > Dioscoreales > Dioscoreaceae > Dioscorea > Dioscorea zingiberensis. Next base: position 12,817,477 of record CM048825.1, on the reverse strand, counting down.
CTCCTCTTCCCAACCCATATAAATTTCCTCGGAATTGATATATTTTTGGGCGTGGATCATAAGAACGGGAATGGTTTTTGGTGGATCCAGTGTGAGGGAAAAACGAAAGGGGGATTCTAATAGTCCTTCCATTAGAAAAGTCACGGCCATCCGCGGAGGGAGGTCCACAACATTAGCTGTCTCGTCTATGTAACGGCTTAAATAGGCTTGGAGCGTTTCCCCCCCTCGCTGCTTAACACGCAGAAGGGTAGACGGGGTTTTCTTTTGCTTTGAGTAATTGGCAAAATAGGCTAGAAAGCGATCTGCTAAAATCTGAAAAGAAGTAATCGTGCTAGATGGGAGATCGACAAACCAGTCTTGAGCTTTTCCCTCTAAGGTGGCGGGAAAAGCTCGGCACATCCGAGCGTCTGTGATTCCAGTGAGGAGCATCTTCGACCGGAAAGACTTCAGGTGTCGGGACGGATCGGTTTTGCCTTCATATGCGGCCATAACCGGCGGTCCGAAGCTATCAGGAACTTGTTCTCCCAATATTTCTTTGACAAAAGGCGAACACATACTGAGAATATGCCGCTCGGACTTTCTGTTTTCTTGAGAGAGGTCCTGTCGTTGAGTCCTTCTATCAACTGTTTGAACAGATGGACTATTCCGTTCCGTCCTTGTCCGCTCGGTTCTTGTAGTGGCCTGCTGTCTGCGTCGAACAGAGGGGGGTTCTGAACTAGCGGAAAAGGCGGTCCTTTCTTTCCTCTCTTTATGGGTGCGGGTTCTCGTCCTCCCTCTGCTTTCAGAATTATCCAGTGGGGCTGTTGGTATGTTTGGTGTTGGAACTTGTGTAGGAGGAGGCGGAGGATGGGTCAAAGTATGAACAGCCTGAGTCAACCGCTCCAATTGTTGCTGTATGTTAAGGTAAAACTCTTGGGCGGATTATCTGACCGGATTTCCTCATGTCTTCGGACCTCGCCAGGTCCTTCGGGATTACTTGGGGCTCCCTGTTCTTGGATTCGTTTTGATCTTCTGGTAGTGGTCATTTGGCTTTTCGTAAGGGTCCCCACGGACGGCGCCAAACTGTTGATGCCAAAAACTGGTCCACGTCACGCTTTGGCCACTGTTGCCTCGTGATCTGGCCTCAGCTCTCGACCAACGGTTAAAATTTATAGTTGGTGTGGACGCTTACTTCTGCTTACGAACAGGGAGCGCGGAGAACATCATGAAAACTCCGGTCGGAATTACCCATGAGCGAACCTGTAAAAAGGAGAGGGCAGTGATCGGAATTGGGCCTCTACGCTTGATTCGACTCGATACTTAAGTCGAAAACTTGAGTAAAGAGTCTTGATTTAGGCAACTCTACGTGTGATGAGTTTTGGATCCCTTTTCTTCTATTAACGCCTCTCCTTTTATAGCACCTTAGAGGCGGTTCAGAAAGGCGGTGGAATAAGGCGGTGAGTTAGGTAAATATCTCTTAAGGCGGTAGGAAAATATCACATTTGCCTAGCGTAGATGCCACCTTGAGTAAAAGCGGGATAAATATCTACCCACTGTAGCAAGTGGATAAGGCCTACTCACTGAAGGGGCGTTAGATATTTCTCTCTCTCTCTCTCTCTCTCTCTCTCTCCCCACCCCACGCCATGTACAAGAGGGTTGTTATAATTCCGACGGACTTGTTCGCAGGATTGAATCCTCACGTTATTTGCCGAACGGAATTGTGCAAAGGTGGTGATATTGCCATGTGGCCAAAGGAACAAGTAGTCCTTTAGGTTAATGACACCTTTCTTCACCAAATATACCCGTAACAGTACCCTAAGGGTAGGGTAGTCGGATCCACATGGACCGGCTTTACTATTACTAATTCACTCTAGCTCTATTATCTAGCCTAAAAATATAAGTGGTGATCTAATCCTAACTAAGAGATGTAAAGAAGGGCCATGGTGAACAATTGGGAAATCTAGGATAAATCAAAGCAGAAATTATGGCACCCTGGATCTCTATCCCCCTAAGGAATCCCATGCTCGACTTATTTCATAATACTGACTATCTAATTGATCTATCCTTGGACTGTGAAGAACCCTAAATTAGTTTAACCCCGATCTCTCGGTGGCCAAACCCTAATTGGCATAAGACAACACCAATCACCCCATGATTGCATTGCGTTCTGTGATTCTGATATGACCCACTATTAGGTTTTACCCTAATCTGAAACCCTTATCTATCTAGCATGGCCGAGATCTCTCTACCTAATCATGCAATTCTGATCACAAAATTGGGGCTCTCACACTAGCAATTTGCAAGCATTATGTACAGATAGACGGTTCACAAGAACAAATCAAAAGAAACCAATATCATAAAAGAAAGGAAATAGTCACAAGATCATCATAGGGTTCTAGAGTCTAAGCCACTACATAAGGTTTAGTCTCTCATACTAAGAAAACCTAACACAAGATCTAAAGAAGAAGACATAATTAAAAGTGATGGACTTCCCAGATTGATGTCTTCTCTATCTTCAATATCCGTCAAAACACTAGCCGTCAGTCGTAGAGTCACCAAAAGTACCCTGATAAGTTGCATCTAGCAGCCTTTTATAGAGTTCAAATTTACGAAGCATGGGCATGTTTATAGCGTGTTTAGCCAGTGCTTATCTTTGGAATATTACAGAGTCAATTTGGTATATTTTGCACGGATCCCGGGATCAACAAGGCCTAAACACAGGCAAAACATGCCAGTGTTCTTTTGGAAACACACCCATGCTTTGAGAAGATGAATTGTGTTCGTGAAAACCCTAATTCTGGAGTCAACACGCCTTAAGCACCGTCATTAGGACATATTCTTCTATCAAATATGCTTTTTTAGCCTTTTTTTTTAGCTCTAAATTGTATTGATTTTCGCTTCTTTTCTTCTGAGGCCCTGTTTACCCATCAATTGACAATAAAATAACCCACAGGGCACAAAAATAGAGAAATTTATGTAGAAAGACAAGCAAAGTGAGTGTAAATATAGTATAAAAATATGTATGATCATGCACTTATTAGTTGTTCAGGAGACATACAGACTTGAACTTGCTCCTGTAAAGCTTTGGTAAGTACCTGAAGCTGCTTGTGGAGCAACATAATCTAGGCATCTTGCAAGTCCTCTTATGGACCATTGGTTCTTCCTGGGGAGTAGTGATAGCTTTGAGAGCTACGTCAGATCCTACGACATCGTTCTCCATAGGATCTATCTCTTGGTTCTTCTTGCCTCTTGAAATCAGTCAGTTCACAAAGCTTTTTGCTCGTATTGCCACAGACGGCGCGAAACTGCTGATGCTCGAAACTGGGGGGCCCTCAAGATCTGTACTCCGAAGAGATCAACTTAGAGAGAAAGAGGTGAGGCCGAGTCTGGAACACCCGGCTCCGCCAGATGTGTATGAAGTGAAAACGAATGACGGTTATAGCTGTTCTAAACCATGAGGATGTCTTCATCACAAGAGGCAGTGAGCACCTGGGTAGTGGACCTTCGACGCTGCAATGAAGTCAGGGGCTTATCCCCGGACCCTCCGATGATCAAGTCAATTGGAGTGGGTAAAGAAGGAAGAAGGAGAGAGCTCATATAGAGATTCTACAGCTGGAGAAAGAAAGCAGAGAGTGAAAGATGAGTTAGGTCACCCCAGGGGAAGGATGTGAACTGAAGGTTGACGAAGGGTTCCTACATTACCACTTGCAATGAGAGATTGAGTGTTCGAACCATGCCCATGACCTGCTTTTAGTGGCTTGTCCTCATTTATAAAAAAAAAAAAACAAGACCAAAGAAAAGTAAATATTGATAATGAAATAAAAAGTTATAACATGTATTTTCTTACCTTATAAGTCAACTTTAACTATAGTTAAAATATTTTGATTAACAATAGTTAACATATCCTAACAGTAAAGATATTACATAATAATATAATATAACCCAATATTGGTGCAGATGTAGTTATATATATATATATATATATATATATATATATATATATATATATATATATATATAGAGAGAGAGAGAGAGAGAGAGAGAGAGAGTAGCTTGATATTAGCGGTCGTAGGATGTCTTGTGCATTTTGGTGCCTCCCATTTGGCATACAGGCATGTTTGAAGGATTTCCAACCGTACGGATGGGAGGATTATCGAAAAATAAGCTAGCATGTTCGTTTGGTCCTCCCACTTAATAGTTGAAATTCTGGACCGTTCAAATTTCTATAAAATAAGAATCGTTAAGTGGGAGAAGTAAATAGTTACCAAATTGTATGAAAATGGACATGCTAGCTTATTTTTCAATGATCTTCCCATCCGTACGGTTGGAAATCCTTTAAACATGCCAGTGGCCAAATGGGAGGCAGTGAGAATGCGATAATCCTACCGTGTGATATCACATCTGTATATATATATATATATATATATATATATATATATATAGGTTTAAAGTCATTTTTGGTCTCTGAAAACAGGGTCAATGTTCATTTACATCCCAAAAATTTAAAAGTTGTTAAATACGGTCCACATCAGCATATACTGCAACTTATCACTCTACATCAGCAAAACAATGACCTAAACATAATAATAAAAAGATTATATGCATTTCATTGGTATTCCATATGACTGTCACGTCAGCAATAGGGACCAAAAATGTCAAAATACGGAATATATAGGGACCCAAAATGTCAAAATATGCAACACATAGGGACCTTATTGAACAAATTTTGAATTTTGGGATGGAAATGAACATTGGTCCCGTTTTCAGGGACCAAAAATGGCTTTAACCCATATATATATATATATATATATATATATATATATATATATATGTGTGTGTTAACGCGATTTTCAAGAAGATCCCTTGAATCTAGTCAACACTTGAATTTATAGGGCTTTTGGGGAATAAGACTCAAGAATGTCAAGAAAGAGAGAATCAGGGAGACAATACACCAAGGCTTTAACTTTGAAAACCCCTTAAATCGGGGAAAAGCCACGGGTTTCCATGCTTGGAGGAAAAGTTCCACTATGAGTGATTCTTTACAGGGGGGAGAGAGAGAGAAAGAGAGTACAGTGAATCATGTCCCTTTACAAGTGTATGGCCTTGGCCATTTATAGGCCTTAGTTCACGACTACTTGATTTTTTCGGTTTGCCCATGATCCTTCTAGAAGGTTGAGCTCCTCAATAAGAGAAGAGGAGTGCATTGGGAAGAACATTTGGAAGGCTCTTGAATTACATTGAGGAGGTTCCTCGGAAGGGTCTTCGGAATTCCTTTTGTCTCGAAGTGCTCAGGAATACAGGTGAGGCTCTGTGTTCTGGAGGGAGGATTTCCTCTTGAGGGGTGCTCGCTCTTCTGATCTGAGGAGAGAGTTTTGTGAGTTTCCGAGGGGTTGCTTACGAGGGCGTTCGGTTGAGCCCATTTTAGCAATCCGAGGGGATACCATCCCGAGGCGAGGATGTGTTGTCTTAATGAGAACCAAAGGTTCAGGGTGCCCCACGTGTTAGGCCGAGATTATACCAAGTGTCCTCCTTGATTCTTCCATATCAATAGGCCCCACACGGTATGCTTGCGTGAGCTAAGCAAACAAGAGGTGGCTCATGGTTGTTTCGAGATCTTCCGAGGAGGGTCATGGTTAGTGACACGAGTAAATATTGATGCTTCGGTCCTGGACTTGATGATGGTTCGGCGGAGGAAAATCTTTTTCAGCAAGATTTGCAGGTAAGAGGTCCAATCAGGGATCGAGGTGCATTAAATGCATTACGCCTTTCCATTACCTCAAGGTTCTTTTCACAGGCGCCGCTAGGGGAAATGATTGCGCCCATCCCATCAACGACCCACGTGGCGTGCATCCAACATAGCTCTCTATTGTATTCTAATCCGAACCGTTACTTGATTGTCCACGTGTTTGGTTGGGATTACGCACCGATTGGGGGAGAGATCTGAGCCGTTGGAGGGGCAATAGGGTTTGTTATACGACCTTCCAAATTTTTTATCTTTCAAAAAGGGTTTTCCTCTCAGAAAATCGTGTTCATCTTCTTCACTGTTGCTTCTGGAGTGTTGTATGTGCAGAGACTCCCCCGTTTTCATCCGGACACCTCTTAAGGCTTCAGGTAAACCATCTTCTTCTTCCACTCCTTCACCTGCTTCTTCGACAGTTGATTCCCCTGTTTTAGCTCTTGAGACTATCACGGATGTTGTTAAAAAGCAAGAGGCCAGTTCTTCTTCTTACCCAAACCTTCTTTGTTCAAAAGCCATTCATAAAATCGCCTTAGAATATAAGATTACTGGGGTCGTTACCTCCTTGGAATATAGAGTTCCGGCCCCCTCTGAGCGTGCAAGTTCGCCTTCTGAAAATGGTGAGATCGCTGTTTACTATGACGCGCTCCTTGCTGGTCTTAGACTTCCATTTCCCCAGCTCTTCTTAGACAACTTTAGGGAATTTGAGGTTTGTCCATCTCAATTGGCCCCAAACTCATGGAGATGTTTATGTGGCTTTGTGATTATCTGTTCTTACTATAAAATCGAGCCCTCTGTTTCCCGATTTAAGCCTTCTTTGATTTGAGCAAGGAGAGAAACACCAATTGGTTTTATTTTGGGGCTCGGGCGAATAGGAGGTTCCTCGGTCTTGTCCCCTCGTCAATTAAGGGATGGAAGTCAAAATTATTTTTTGTTTCTAGTAAGGAGGGGTTAGGGATTCGGACTCAATGGGGTTCTCCCAAGCTTCTTCCCTTGGAAAAGGAGTTTTCACCCGAGGAGGAATCGGAGTTTCCAAAGCTTAAGGAGTGATTTGATATCCCTGTCGATAGATATTTGACTACTGAGATCCTGCAAGCCTGCGACCTCTATCCGGCCCTGGGCAGGTTCTTGTTTCAACTTTTTTGCTTTTTCCAATATTCTGATATTTCTCAGTTTTCTTAAACGCTTCCTCCTGTCTTATGTTTCTTGATAGGGAATCCAATCGAGGTGAAGTCTGCGTTGAGCATCTTTTTGGCACGAGTGAGAGGCCAAACTGAGAACGACGAGGCTTGAGAAGAAGAAGAGGAGGGCCGTAGCGCTGGGTGGCCAACCTCCTTAACCCCCTCTAACGAGAGAGGAAACTGCTTCTGATAAAGGAAAGACCCCCTAGGCATCTGGGGGGCAACCCGAGGAACCTCCTCTGGGTGAGGAGAAGAGGGGTGCCGAGACAAGTGTCTCTCCATGAAAGGTTCTGAAGCGGAATAAGAAGTCCATAGTGACAAAAGAAGTTAGTTCCTCTCATCGTGGTTCCAGAGGGAAAGAGGAGGCTAACGTGGCTCCTCCCGTAGTGGAAGAGAATCTTTCTGAAGAAGACCATGCCCCTCTTTGTAAGAGAAGAAAGGGAATTGGTTTGTAAACAATGTTTCCCTGTAAGTGTTTAGATTAGAGCAGCTTTGGACTCAGGGGATTTTTTAGTGCAAGAGATTGAGAATGCTTTGGAGGCTTCTTGCCGTGTTGATGAGGTTGGAGCCAGTTCTATCGCTATTGCTAAAGGGCCTTATGGTCAAGATATTGCTCATTTCGAAGTCGATCCCCCCGCGTGTACGCCCGCCCCAGCGTCCGCGAAACTAAAGGGTCCTGCAACCGAACCGGAAGAAAGGGGGCAGGCCTCGGAGAGCTCTCTGTGTCTCAAGTTTAACCCCTTTAATTGTCTCCTATGTCATGACCCTGTGTTGGCGACCGTCTCTCTGGAGATCCTTCGGACAGAGGAGATTGAGTCTCGGTTGCGATGCCTTGATGAGGTCGAATTGGCGCCCCACATGTGTCTAGCCGCGATTTCGGTAAGTTTTCCCCACTTCTAGCTTTTAAGGATCTTTAAATACCGAAAGCTTAAACTGTGGGCATAATTTTCCAAGAGTGGGGCAATGATGGACCGTGCTACAAGTTTTCTTGAGATGGGTCGTAACCTTCGCAACACAATATCGATCCTAGAGGTGGAGAATCAGAGGCTCCGGGCTGATTTCTCTCTTCTTCTAGGGGAAAAAGTAGAATCAAGGGCTCCCTTAGCTCATCATCAGCGCAGTGCCAGTGGTTGCTAAAAGAGAAGATAAAACTGGAGAAACGCGTTAAGACCCTCTCTGAGAAGGTCAAGGAGCTTGACGACGTGGTGGACCAGATTAAGCTATTCAAGCAATCTTTCGAAGACCGGTGCCTTCAAGCCGAAGAGAGTCTTTCTTCTACCAAAATCCAAGTTGAAAAGCTTTCCTCAGATTTGGACTCAGCTAAACAGTTAATCACTCTTCTTCAAGGGGAAAAAAGACAACTGATGAAGGAGCTAGAGGAGAAAGATGGCTCCCTCGTCCAAGCTGGTCTTTGAAAGAGAAGGCGTGGTGGGGGAGAAAGACCGGGCCCTGAAGTAGAAGGCTTCCATGCAAGAAACTTTGAATCTTTGTTATGATCTTGTGAAGGAGCTGGAAGCCATTTCTTCCATGTATGGAGAGAAGGATCAGGGATACGGGGCTGGCTTTCAGAAGGGCTGCGAGGAGGCCTTTAAAATTCTTCGAGAATTAGTTCTGAAGACCGTGCCTCCTGAGGTGGTGAAGACAGTCTCTATAGACTTCAACACCTTGTCGTTTAAGCAGGCCCTTAAGAGCTTGGCTGGAGAGGACCCGAGCGTGGAAACTGATGATGAACTCTGGGACGAGGAGCTTTCTTTGGAAGAAGGAGATGAGGAAGAAGGTAAGGACTCGAGATCCTTCCTCTATTTGTGGCGGTCATGAGATTTACTCTTTTGTCTATTGTAGGGCCTACTTCCGAGGTGGCTCGTCGTGAGGAGATGCCCCAAGGCGATGAAGTGCCTTTGGAGGGTGCTTCGGCCGCGTGCTCTCAGGAGGATGGGTCCGGTGGAGCCAGGAACGCCGAAGCAGTGGGTGGTGATGCTTTGTCCGTATCTGAAGACCCCCCCTCGGCTTCTTGAAGACTTGTTATTTCTTTTTTAAGCAAAAATCTATTGCTTAGGAGATTACTTGTACCACTTTTATCTGTAATGTTTATGTGAACACCTTTTGACAATCTCTATATTTGGTCTTGATGAATGAATTTGTTTGATGAGTCTTTTTGCTATATATTCATTTGTTGCTCTCTGTGCTAATTCAAGGCCACGTTTGTAGGAGTAGATGTGTGGATTCGTAGATGGGGTTTGAGATGAAAAAGGGGGTCATAGTACATGTGTAGAGATGTTTTTTCTAGGTACGATTTTAGTGGTTTGCGATGAAGGCGCAGAACCATGATTCTGAGGGGGAATCGAAGTAGTTCACAATTAAAAGCGCGGAACCATTACTCCGAAGAAGAATCGAAGTGGTTCGTGGTCAAAGCGCAGTACCATGATTCCGAAGAGGAATCGAAGTTGTTCGCGATCAAAGTGCAGAGGTATCGAAGTGGTTCGCAGTCAAAGCGTAGAACCATAAGGAATCAAAGTGGTTCGCGGTCAAAGTGCAGAACCATGATTCCGAAGAGGAATCGAAGTGGTTCGCGGTCAAAGTGCGGCACCATGTTTCCAGAGAGGAATCGAAGTGGTTCGCGGTCAAAGCGCAGAACCATGATTCCGGAGAGGAATCGAAATCCAGCCATCTATGTTTAGAGGCATTGCCCTCGAGTGACGTGTATGTCATGTTGAGGCGAAGTGTTTGAGCAGGAAAGCCAAGCTTTATTGATAATACTTCATAAGTGCTTCGGAATGGAACGGACGTTTCAGTTCCTTTCCATCTAGCCTGGCGAGCCGATAGGTGCTTGGCCTTACAATACCCTTTATGATGTAGGGCCCTTCCCAGTTTGGGGTTAGTTTTCATGTCCTGCTTTTATTTCCCTCGAACTTGTTTTATCGCAAGACTAGATCGCCCATCTGGAAAGCGACCTCGTTCACCTTCGAATCGTAAAACTTCTTCACCTTCTGGCGATAAGCCACCGTTCGGAAGTTTGCCATGTCCCTCTTTTCCTCCAAAAGATCTAATTCGGCTCTGAGCTGCTCCTCGTTAGTTACTGGATCGAATACTTGCGTCCGAGGGGTGGAAGCCCCAATTTCAGGCGGAATCACCGCCTCGACCACGAAGGCCAGGGCAAATGGTATCTCTCAAGTAGGCGTTCGGGTGGTGGTTCGGTACGCCTACAGAGCACGCGAAACTTCCTCTACCCATGAGGAGCCATTACTGAGAACCCTGGTCTTCAAACTATGGAGGAGAGTTCAGTTGGTTACTTTAACTTGCCAATTTGCCTGGGGATGGGTGACTGATGTGAGTCTATGCTCAATTCCAAGCCCCTCGCAGAAAGCTTTAAACACAGAGTTGGCTAACTAGCGGCCATTATCTGTCATGAAAGCCAGGGGAATTCCGAGCCGGCCGACAACTGTCTTCCAAAGAAAGGACCGGCAAGCTTTTTCTGTAATTGGGATAAAGGTTCAGCTTCCACCCACTTGGTAAAATAGTCAATTGCAACTATCAAAAATTTCAACTAACGAGCCGCCATTGGGAAAGGGCCGAGAATGTCCACTCCCTAGAGGGCGAACGGCTTGTGCTTATGATAGGGGTAAGGTGGGTAGTGGGTCTCCTCTGAATATTTGAATGCCTTTGGCATGTGTCACATTTCCGGACGAACTTGATGGCATCTTTAGACAATGTTGGCCAGTAATAGCCTTGCAAAAGGATTTTGTAACTGAGGGCCTTGCCCCCTTGATGATCTCCTGCTATTCCCCCATGAATTTCCCGAAGAACATAATTTGCTTCGGTAGGACGCAAACATTTCAGGAGAGGTAAGGAATAAGATTTTATGTAAAGCTACTCATCTATAAGGCTAAAGCGGGTTGAGCGGACAGTGATTCGACGGGCGAGTTTGTTGTTTGGGGGAAGCATTCCATCCTTGAGATAGTCCAAAATGGGGTCCATCCAGCAGAGCCCCTCTTCGACGTCGAGCAGCTCTTCGGCGGGACGACACTCGATTGTTCTTGTTGTCAAATATTGGATGTTGATGGGTATATCCCCGTCCGAGGTGGCTAATTTGGACAAGAGATCTGCTTCTTGGTTCTCGGTTCAGGGCACCTTATTGAAATGAATGTTTTGAAAACCCTTCATGAGCTGTTGTACCATGGCTTTGTATTTCACCATATTCTCCTCTCGTGCCTCGAACTCCTCGGTAATATGACCCACTACTAGCTGTGAGTCGGTATTGACCTGTAGGTCTTGGACTCCGAGACCTCGGGCAAGCTGCAGTCCTGCTATTACCGCCTTGTATTCAGCTTCATTGTTGGTAGCCTTGAAGCTAAATTTCATAACCGTGGAGGTACTCCATCCGGAGGGGGATCGGAGGACTATCCTTGCTCTGGAATTTCCAGTATTTGCCGAGCCATCGGCGTGCAAGACCCACTAGGAAGAGGGGGCGGAACATGTTCTTGGGAGGCTCATGGCCTCAAGCTCCTCGGTTTTGGTGATGGTGAGTTCGGCAATAAAATCCACTAACACTTGTGCCTTAATGGCTGTCCAAGGGGCATAACTGATATCATGCTCTCCGAGCTCGATCACCCATTTCGCTAGACTCCCTGAAGTGTTAGGTCGGTGAAGTATCTGCCTCAATGGTTGCTTAGTGAGCACCTTGATTTTGTGGGATTAGAAGTATGGGCGGAGCTTCCTGGCCGAGATTACTAGCGCGAAGGCAAGCTTCTCGAGTGAGATGTATCTCGACTCGGTATCTAAAAGTACCTTGTTGTTGTAATATAATGGCTTCTGTTCTCCATCCTCTTCCCTCGTGAGAACAGAACTGACTACAAAGTATGAAATCACGAGGTAAACATAGAGTTCCTCCCCTGTCTTCTGCTTGGAGAGAAGTGTGGGTGATTGAAGGTAGTTTTTTAGCTGGTCGAGGGCCCTATCGCACTCTTTTGTCCACTGTAACTTTGGTGCTGCCCGAAGGGCATGGAAGAAGGGAACGTTCTTCTCTCCAGATCGCGAGATGAACCTCCCGAGGGCGGCTAGCCTTCCATTGAGGCGTTGAATCTCCTTGGTGCTCCTCGGTGGTCTAGTGTCCATGATGGCTCGGATTTGCTCTGGATTGGCCTCGATACCTCTCTGTGTGATCATAAAACTGAGGAACTTCCCAGATCGAACTTTGAAGGCGCATTTACTTAGATTGAGACTCATGCCGTGGGCCCACAACACCTTGAAAGTCTCTTGTAGGTCAGAGGCATGGTGTTCGGCTTTTGCACTTTTAACTAGGATATCATCCACGTAGGCCTCGACATTTTTCCCAATTTGTTTTGCAAAGACTTTGTTTACTAGCCTTTGAAATGTTGCTCCGGCGTTCTTTAGTCCAAAGGGCATAACTTTGTAATAATATGTGCCCCGAGAAGTGATGAACAAGGTCATTTCCTCATCCGTTCTTGCCATTCGGATCTGATTATACCCTGAGAACGCGTCTAAGAAGCTAAGCATTTTGTATCCCGAAGTAGAGTCTACGAGATTATCTATTAGAGGCAGGGGGTTAATCTTTAGGACATTCTTTACTTAGATCAGTAAAGTCTACACACATCCTCCATTTGCGTGAGGATTTTTTCACCAACACAACATTGGAGAGCCACTCGAGATATTGAACTTCCCGGATGAACTCTGCCATCAACAGCTTGCTAACTTCCTCTTCGGCGGCTTCTAGGCGGTCCGGAGCGAAGTTCCTTCTTTTCTGGATGACACACTTAAAAGCAGGGTCTACCTTCAGTGATTCTCTATGACACTGCGGGGTACTCCTGGCATCTCTTCGGCAGCCCATGCGAAAATATCAGCATTGCGCTTCAGTAGTCCCTGGAGCTCTTCCTGGTGTGTTGGGTTTAGTTCGCTGTCGAGTTGCACCGTTCACTCGAGGATTTCTTTATCGAACTGACATGCTGTCAATTCTTCCACTGGTATTGGGTAACGCCTTGCTGGACTCTCCCCCTCAGTTCTTTAGGTGGTTGACATAGCATTGGCGAGAAGCTGCTTGGTCGCCTTTTATCTCCCCACATCCATTCTCAGTCTGGAACTTTAGCATCATATGGTAGGTTGAGGGGACAGTGCCGAACATGTTTAAGGAGGGTCTACCCATTATAGCATTGTAGCTAGAGAGGCACCGAACAACCAGAAAGTTAATCATGGAGGAAACCGCTCGTGGAGGCTTGTCGAGGGTAACTAGAAGGGTTATGATCCCTTCAGGCTAAAGGTTGCTCTATTAAAGCCCAGTAGTGCGGACTTAGTTGGCTTTAGATTGTCTGCGCCAATTTTCATCCATTCGAAGGCATCCCAGAAAATGATGTTAACCGAACTCCTGGTATCAACGAGCACCCTATGCATCATGAAGACTCCCACTTTGACAGCTATCACCAAGGCATCATCATGGGGCTGGGAGACTCCCCGAAGGTCTTCGTTTGAGAAAGTTATCAGCTCTGAAGGGCGAGCTCTCTTATGGGGTGGGTCTTCGTATACCATCCCCACCATCCGTGCATATTTCTTCCTGGAGGAGGAGCTTTCCCCTCCGTAGCCAGGGCCTCCAGCAAGAAAGAGCAGGGGGACATCCTCGTCGGGTGTGGCCTGTTGAGGCGGAGGATCCTCCTTGGGTGTCTTCTCTTGTCGCAGGAACTGATCGAGTTTCCTCACTCTGATGAGGTCCTCGATTGCATCCTTTAGTTGGACGCAGTCCTCAGTTGTGTGACCCTTGGCCTGATGATAGACGCAGAACTTTCGGCTTCGCTTCATGGCTGTGGACTCCTTGATGGGGTTCAGTTGCTTCAAAAGTTTTTTATGTTGTATCTGCATCAGGATATTCTCTCTGGATGTGTTGAGGTTTGTATAGGTGTTATACCTCCATGGAAACTGTGGTCTCCTAGGTTCTTGGGGGTTTTGGTCGGTGTGCCGGGGTGGTAGATCTTGCCTTTTGTCTGGCTCTCTCCGAGGCCTTTGCTCCCCTTTCCTCAGATCTTTATACTTTTCGGGTCAAGATTCTTCCCTCTGGAACTCCTTGATCCTTTGTAAGGCTTCTTCCTTTTAGCCAGCTTTGAACTCCTCGGTAGCAATATAAGACTATGCCCTGCTCATTATTTTGGGCAAATCTCTAGGAACCATTTCAAAAATTGCATCAAGGAAAGGGCCATCCCGAAGTCCATCCAATGCTGCGCCCACAATCATAATAGAGTCAAGGTGGGACATTCCAGAGGTCTCCCTATTGAATCTATCCAAGTAATCCCGAAGACTTTCTTCCTCCATCTGCTTGCATCTGAGGAGCATCACAGGATTTCTCAACTGCCTTCGGCAATTAGCGAATCGTCAAAAAAAGAGCTCGGTTAATTGCCTGAAACTGACTATGGATTGGAGGGGAAAACTCCTGAACCAGTCGTAGGCAACTTCAGTGAGGGTCTTCGGGAATGCGCGGTTCGTTGAGACCATTGGTCATTATTTCCGCGCAGTAACGCTCCACATACTCATAGGGGTCGGTGGTCACATCATAATATCTGATGTTAGGGGCCTTGAATTTCTCTGGAAATGGAGCCTCCCAGATCGCTCTGATGAAGGGCGAGAGCATGTATGGAACATGAGTCAAAACCCTCTCACGATCGCTGATCCTGCGCCGTGGTAGGGTTCTGGGGAGCGATTGCGTCTGGGTGAACGGCCCCTCAGCTGATAACCACGGGGGGAGTAGTGCCTTGGCGGGGAATGCCCCTAGGGACGATGGGGAGAGTACTGTCTTGGAGAACGGTGCTGAGGCGATCGACGGCTCCAATGTGGCTCTAGAGACTCCAATTCTCTCTACGGGATGAGTCGCCTTCTCCGATGCCTTGGGTCGGATCGGGAGCGCTCCCTCACGGGAGGCGTCGCTTGGCGAGCTTGGTGGAGGAAGCGGTAACCGCCCTACGCCGCAAGATAGGGGCTCGATAGCGAGGGGAGTGATCCGCAGAGTGCTCGCGGCTTCCCAGGCGAGATAGTGGGGCATGTAGTGTCGTTGCCTGGGAGACATGACGCTCGATCGCCATCATGTTATGTACCAAGTCAGCAATCTGCCTCTCTATGGCCTTGAAGCGTTCCTCTGGAACCTCCATAGTTCGGGCGCAAAGCAGAGGGTCCTTCCCTACCGCTGGAGGAGCTTCGACTAGGAGCAGAGGAGTTGCCCCAGTTGGGGCGGGCGTCGCTTCAACAGCGACGGGGGAAGGATGAGTAGCGGTTGTCCGCTCCTGGTTCTGACTCTGTCTTGATCTTCTAGTGGTCGCTATGACTTCTTGATCGACTTCCCCACGGACGGCACCAAAATGTTAACGCGATTTTCGAGAAGATCCGTTGAATCTAGTCAACACTTGAATTTATGGGGGTTTTTGGGGAATAAGACTCAAGAAAGTCAAGAAAGAGAGAATCAGGGAGACAATACACCAAGGCTTTAACGTGGAAAACCCCTTAAATCGGGGAAAAACCACGGGTCTCCATGCTTGACGGAAAAGTTCCACTATGAGCGATTCATTACAGGGGAGAGAGAGAGAGAGTGTGTAAAAGAAATCATGTCCCTTTACAAGTGTATGGCCTTGGCTATTTATAGGCCTTGGTTACGACCTCTTCGGTTTTTCAGTTGACCAATCGATCCTTCTAGAAGGGTTCAGAGCTCCTCGGCAATAAGAGAAGAGGAGTCTGTTTGGAAGGCTGTTTGGAAGGCTCTTCAGAATTCTGTTCAGGAGGCTCCTCAGAAGGGTCTTCGGAATTCCTTTTGTCGCGAAGTGCTCAGGAATACAGGTGAGGCTCTGTGTTCTGGAGGGAGGTTTTCCTCTCGAGGGGTGCTCGCTCTTCTGATCTGAGGAGAAAGTTTTGTGAGTTTCCGAGGGGATGCTTACGAGGGCGTTCGGTTGAGCCCATTTTAGCAATTCGAGGGGATACCATCCCAAGGCAAGGATGGGTTGTCTTAATAAGAACCAAAGGTTCAGGGTGTCTCACATGTTAGGCCGACATGATACCATGTGTCCTCCTCGATTCTTCCTTATTAATATAAATATCATTAACCTAATTTTAAGGGGTATATATGTAGTTTTTCCAAAAAGTAATTGGATGGTTATCATCAAACTTGAATTGAGGTTAATCATCAAGAAATACTCGATACCAATCATTGTGCTTTATAAAATTGATCATAATATTTATTGTGGTTGTTTTTTTTTTGGGGTTATTCGGCATGACCTTCTTGTTTCCTATCTGACAAATTAGGCGAGTAGTAGTTGCAAGGATGGAGTATTTTAAGGGTCATAAAAACAAAGCATGTTGAAAAAATGAAGATGAAGAGGGATAATCAGGGAATTGGACGAAGGTGTGATGGCAGAACTGCTCGTGAAAGAAGAGGAATGGATTTAATTATTGAAGTCATTTATTATTTTATAAATTAATAAGATTAAAAATTGAAAAAATTGCTTGCATACCCTCCGAAACTTTTTTTTTTTACCCCTGTTGTTAGTCATCATTAGCCACGGTTAGAACTTTTAGGTTTAACTATAATTAAAATTTAACCCTAGTTAAAATATTACATAATTACTCTCACTTTTTTCTTTTATTATATAAAATAATTAATGTCTATAAAATAAGAAAAAAATTTAAAAAAATATATAAACAAACCTAGTTTAATAATTTATCATCATTTCATCTATTATTTAACATCATTAAGAGTCAACTTAACTACAAAGGTATATAAGCAAAATTAATTGATTTGCAGGGATATATAAATAAATAATATTTTTATAGAGGTATGTAAGTAGTTTCAAAATTTTATAGGGGTTTGTAAGTAAAAACCCCTTAAAATTTAATTAATAAATGTAAATTCAGTAATAAAATTGTTCATATTTTAAATCCTTATTTTAAATAATATAAATAAAAAAGTTCTTTATTATCCAGCCCAAGAGAAGAAAAGCGACAAAAATACAAAAGATACCGCGCCAGCCGGAGACTGACTGCACGCTGTCCGCACAGAATTCGCACTTTATACACTAGTAGCTTCCTCTTGAACGCCCCCAAAGATCAAACTGAAGCAATAATACATCTTTCAGATCAAAAAAATCCAATCCGAACATAATTTTCAAAAAAAAAGAAAAAAAAACCCAGAGAATATCACACCCCAAATTTATATTTTTTTTAAAAAAAAGCTTGGCAAACAGAGTGGGGGTAATAAAAAGATAAAAAATCTAATCAAAACTATCTTCTATGTTATGCGGATGGGATGCTAACTCATCCCCTCACTGTGGATCTCAGATATCTTAGCGGCATTTCCCCAGATCTCAATCAGCACCGAAAGCCGATGACCGATCCATCCCGCGACTCGACGCCGACCCTGCAACCCTTCACGGTCTCCACAGGATGAGTGAAGAATCTCAAAACCCTAATCCGCCCCTTCATCCTCATCTTCGACTCCATCTCCACGCTCCCCCCTCCCGCCGCCATCGGAAGTTTGTCCACGGCGAAGCTCGCCGCCATGTACTGCGTCCTGCCCCCTCCGATCTCCCCTGCCGGGATGAACATGAAGCCCACCTGGCTGCCGCCGTAGACGAGCTGCAGCGTACTGTCATAGTGAGAGAAGGCGTCGCGGTTGGGGTTCCGCACGGCGGCGTACTGCGAGAAGGTGAAGCTCACGGTGCCATTGCCGCCGGAGAAGCCGCCGGGGAGCTGGACTGCGGAGACGGAGATCGTGGGGTCGCGCGGGCGGAAAAGGATGAAGAAGACTATGGCCACGGTGGAGATCAGGAGGATGAGGAACGCGGCGGCGACGAAGCAGGAGGCGAGATTAGTTTTGGAGGGGGAGCGGGGCTGGTGGTGGGGTTGCGGCCACGGCGGGGATACGGCCATGGGGAAACCGAATTAAATGGTGGATCGCGTTTCCTAAGACTTCTAAACTTGTCTTTCCCTTTGTCTCTGTGTTACTTAGCTTGGAAGTGATGATGAGTAAGAGACGCAAAAAGGTCGAGGAGTGAGAGAGGAAAGGTAAGGGAATGGTGGTGGGTGGGATCTATTTGTGTGCACGTGTTTTGCTCATGTGTGGGGTTTTTTTTTTTTTTTAAAAAAAAAAAAAAGTGGATAAACCAAATTCATTTTAAAGTGCATAAGTTGTTACATTGTTACATTGTTAAGTTTGATCCCTTGATTGGTCAAAATGGGCGTAGGGGGTCGGCTGTTATAGCCTGATCATGCGGTCCTGTGAGGGGGATGTATTCGTTGCTTTCCTCGTCCTCGAAGTCCGCTCCCACTGTTCTTGGGGTCGCATTCTCCCTGGTGAGTGCTAGGCTGTGCCTGACAGCGGTTTGCATTGCCTGCAGTTGGCCTCTTTTGGTGGCGTGTGCGCTATCGAACCAGGAAAGGAAGAGGAAGTCGGAGTGGCGAATTAGTTTCTGGCAAACACGGTGTTTATCATTGAAACATCTTCTATTCCTCTCCATCCAAAGACTCCAGGTCACTGCCATCGCAAGGAGATTCCATCCCGTGCGTAGCTCTCTATTCAATTGTACAAAGAATTGGGACCGCCCCCATAGATCTTGTATCTTAGTGGGGGTATTCCGGTTCCCAAGGATGCTACCATAGTGTGCCCAGACTTCGGATGAGTACTGGCATTGAAGGAGCAGGTGCTCTGTAGTCTCCTCTTCCCGGTCGCATAGGTAGCACCGGGTTCTATCCCCCCTCCAATTCCTTTTGGCTAGGTTTTGCAGCGTGGGGAGCTTGTCTTCCCACGCCAACCAGGCAAAAATCTTGACTTTTAAGGGGGAAGCTTGCTTCCAGAAGGTTGCAGGTAGGGAGCTTCTCATTCCTCCATCAATGCCGAATCGATATAGTGATTTAACCGTGAAGGCCTGAGTTGGGGTGAGCCTCCACAACCTTTTGTCTTCCTCCCCGGATCCACCTTGGTTTAGGTACTCCTGTATGTTTTGGAGCATTTCTTCCGCATCTAGTGATAGGGGTCCCGGTCTGAAGAGTGAATCACCACGTTGCTGCCATTGTCTTGCTTCCATAATTGTGTGGTCCGCCTTTACCCACAGGGTTTGGAGTTCCGGGCATGTCCTAACCGGGCTATGTCCGTTGATCCAATTGTCGAGCCAAATCCTGGTTGACTCTCCTGTCCCTGGTTTTGTGATCATGTTGGCCATGGTTATGTCACGTTGCTCCATAATTCCCCTCCAGAAGTAGGAAGCGCGTGTGGGGGCCGCTTTGAATGGGTTTAGCTGAGTGCTCCGGGAGTAGGCATACGCGATAATTCTTCCACTGACTCCGGTTTCTCCTCTCAGGAGGCGCCACCACCACTTGCCGAGAAGTGCATTATTGAAAGCCTTTAGGTTGAGGATCCCCCACCCCCCTAGCTCCTTGGGCCGAGTTAGTCTCTCCCATTTTACTAGGCGATAGGCTTTGGACTCTGGGTTGACTCCCCTCCACAGGAAGTCCCGTCGAATTCCTTCAATTTGGCGCGTTACCCAGTGTGGTAGTCTATACATGGCCATCCAATGATTTGGTATTGCTGACAGGGCCGAGTTAAGGAGAGTAATGCGTCCTCCCATTGACATCAGCCTCCCTTTCCATGCTGCCATTTTATTCCGAACCTTCTGGATGAGCTTTCTCCAGTCAGCCCTATTGGGTCTGCTTCCAGCTAAGGGAATGCCCAGATAGGTTATTGGGAGTTGGCTAAGTTGACATCCCATTATCTGGGCGATGGGCCTGGCATTGGCATGTTCTGTCCCAATGGGCACAATGACACTCTTGCTATAATTGATTTTTAGCCCCGAGAGCCCCTCGAACAGGTAGAAAATGAGTTTTAGTGTTCTGAAATCGTTTTCCTTCCCGGAACTGAGGATGAGGAGGTCATCCGCATAGAAGAGGGCTGCCACCTATTCATCCCCTCTAGGTCCAATTCTGAAACCCTCAAAAAGGTGCTCGCGGACGGCTCTTGTCAACATCATGGTGAAGATGTCCGTGGCGAGGATAAATAGTAAGGGCGAGAGCGGGTCTCCCTGTCGTAGTCCTCTTTTGTGTCTGACATAACCCATCGGAGTCCCATTGATTAAGAAGGATGATTTTGATGAGTAGAGTATGGCCTTGATCCACCCTACCCATCGTTGTCCAAAGCCTCGTGCTTGAAGGATTTCTAGGAGGAAGTTCCAGTCTACAGAGTCGAAAGCCTTCTCAAAGTCAACTTTCATTAGGATGCCCCCTCTCGATTTCATCCCATATATGATCTCTTCTGCCGCTACTATACCGTCATGTATGCATCTTCCTTTTATGAAAGCTGTTTGATTTTCATTGACCAAACTTGAAATGACTGTTTGGAGTCTGTTGGCCAGGACTTTGGTGATGACTTATGTGTGGGTTTTGGAGTCGTGATTTATAAGCCTGATATGATACTAATATCCCCAAAAAATTAAATTTACTCGTACATGTTTCATGTTTCATAAAAATTAAGTTTAATTGGATAGTTTGCCAAATTTAACAACATATAATTTTTAATAATAATCATATAATTATTACATAAAAGTATAATGCCATTAATTTCAATTTTTTTATAAAATATGAAGGTCATCTATTTGGTTGGGAATAATTTGGGATTCCTTGATTTATAACAAGTTAGTAGATTATTTTGAATAAAAATATTTTTTTTTTCAAAATTTTATTAAGTCTGCAAAGGCGTTACCAATTCACAGTGTTGCCCCCTTAAAATTCTAATAATAATTTAGAGATGTAATAATGGATCACCAATCAATTAATGGATGATACAAAATGACATTATCATTAAGGCTTTTAGTTTAAAGTTTTCCTCAAAAAAATTCAAAATTTTTCAACTAATTACAAATGAAATATCCCTCAACTAAACACTATCTAGATATAATAGTTATTTAATATTTAAAATATAAATAATATAATAAATCTCAACCAATAATTTGAATCATTATAATGTCAAAACCTTCTAAACGTGCTTTTATGTATATATATATATATATATATATATATATTTTAATAGAGTGGATAAACCACATTGTATATATTTTTTTTAAAAAAACAAAAAGCTGGTTAGCTAATTAGGTATCGTGGGGAATGATATATGGGAAATGTTGCTCAATTCCACTGGTACTTTTTTTAGAAAATAAATAAATAAATTGTTGTTACTATTTATTCCAGATATTTTAGTATTCTCACCTTGGGAGTAGCCAACTCATATCAGACTAGAAATTTTGGATGAAACTCAAGCCTGTCATCTCCGGATATAGGTCATTTCATGTAATTCTGCCTTCACAAAAAAAAAAAAAAAAAAAGACATTTGCAAAAGAATAGTGCAAATTGGATTTCTCTAAAGAAGAAAACTTGTACAATGAAGTTCAAATTGGTTAGCTGAGAGTTATGACAATGATATGATACGGAGCACATTGACCATTTCAGTATACAAAGATCAGACTGCTAAAAGAATTTCATATTCAGTATACAATGATATGATACGTAGCACATTGACCATTTCTGTTTCTGTTTTCTTTTTTACAACAGCCTAAGTTGAGGCTCTATTCTGTCAAAAAAAAAAAAAAACAAAGAATTTCATATTCACTGTATTCAAGAGCACAGATTCAGTGGTCTAATCTGATCATTTCAAGCAAGTTCATCGGGTGGCACATATCACTATGCTCGCTAGACCAAACATTGTTTGCAAGGATCCGATTTACTACATCTGTTGGGTGGAATTCATCCCACCACACATATGTTGATGCGTTACTACATGCCATCTCTGGCATTAAGCACATGACAAACCCTCTATACTTGCCTAGCCCGCAGCAAGCCTCAGTTGTGGTCTGAAAACCTGCATGGAAATCTGAAATCAGCTCATGGGCAACAGACATTGAATTCCCAATGAGGGAGTGCAGCAGCGGTCCTCACCATAGAGGTTTCGGTTGGCTAGTATTTCCATGGATCCATTAAATGCATCACAGAAGATGATTCTCGTCTCAGAGAGTTCGCGGTTAAGCTCATCTACCATGTACCTCATGGCATAATTGAATTCTATCACCACATTGTTGACCTCATCTACACACTCACCATTCTCACTGCCATAATGCATAAGGTAGTGTGGGGTGCAGCCGATTGGAGCTATACCCATTAAAACCACTTTCCGTACATTCTTATCGTATAATTTCTGCATTAAAGATCGCAATTAGCATCAATGACAAAGACAGTTTGAGACTTGAGATGCTTCTTCAGCGAAAATGTGAAAATTCATCACAACTAGAGGACCTTCAAACCATTCACAGACATCACAGGGCTCAAACAAAAACTGTTCATTCAAGAGTCATTCAAACATCAATTTCTAGTATTTGACAGGTACAACCTTTATTTAAGGGAAAAAAGATGTTAATCTATGGACAAGAACAAATAATAATGTGCCCCCATTCTGAATATAAAAAATTTGATGAAGTTATAACTCCTATAGGTCAATTTCCTATAATCAACAGGGCTTTTATCAATGCACATACATTATATGCATGATAGTGGTTGTTCTGTGACCATTGATGATCAAAATGGTTATGTCCTACCTAGAAATAAGTCTAACTCCTACAAGTATCTTAATGCCAATTCGAGAAAATCATGAGCATGGATGACCGAAAAAATAGCACAAGAAACGAATCAAACTCCTAAAAATAACTATCTTAATTTTAATAGAAGGAAAAAATGAGCACCTTGATTTCCTGCTTCAGGGTGGCCACTAATAACTGGTTGAATTCCCATGGCAAGAATAATGAGAGCACTCCCGAAGTGTTCTGCATATAGTAATGTATAAAGTCATTGCTTCCAATGGATATGTAGAACACCGACCTCGAGATGAAGTCAGCTGCTGTTGGCACACCGAGGTCCATCTCTAACTGTTGGAATGTGTCCATCAGCTGTTGAATCTGCTGTGTCAAGGAAATGTGTTGTCCCTGCCTTTTGGAAAAAGAACATAAGATTTACAATCAAAATTTAACCAAGAAAACCTACAAGTTATGAGTTTAATAAAAATTATCAATTGCTTAATCTACAAACAATAATTCTCATATTCACAGGAACTAATATGATTTCACAATTTAAACTTGGTCATGAGGAAACCTCAAATTTTCAGAACTAACATCCAAATTTAACATAGGAATTCACAGATAATTTAATTTCAAGAATTAGCCACAAATTTGACATTCAGACATTTTAAAAATTGGAATCATGATAGGCAATTAGCATCAAAAGGAGGCATGATACACAAAAGAATCTTCATTTTTTCAAGAACTAACATTGAAATTCCATCTCGGTTATCCAAAGAAATCTCATTCTTTTAATAACTAGCATAAAAGACTATCTAGGGACTACCAATTACCAGATCAGAACCACTCGAGAAGAGGATTCCGGAAGCTGCCGACGCATAGTTGAGCCCATGGATCATGTCCTCGATACGCCCAGTCCTCCCCAAGTATGGTGGCACGAATGGCAGCCCCAATCTCTCCGCTGAATCCCATTCTCCAAAGAAGAGGCATAAAAACGGAGGAATATCAGTTCTTGGATGAAAATGGACGAGAAACAAGCAAAACCGAATTCAAGAAAATCAAATACAAAGAAGAGGGATTGACGAATTCAGGGTATGGAGGCCATCATACCGAGGAAGTCGATGATGACACGGCCATTGGAGAAGCGACCGGTAGGGCGGTGGGTGTCGAAGTCTCGGCCGTAGGGGGGACGATCGGCGCGGGCAATGGTGCCCAAGTAGTTGTTGGTGCCACAGTCCACAGTAGAGTCTCCGATGACGAAGAGGGCCGGAGCAAGCGGCGAAGAAGGCAAATCTGGTAATGGCCCGGCGATGGGGGCAGGGGTGGCGGAGGGTCCGGCATCGCCGGTGGCGGGGATGACGGCATCTACCAGGAAGTGCGAGGGTATGTGGATGTATCGATCTTGGACAGGGGCCGAGAAGGAGATGAAGATGATGATGAAGAAAAGGGTAAGAAGAAGAGACGCGAGAAGGGACATGGCCGCCATTACTTGCTATCGCTCTTTCCCTCGTTATTACTGAATGGTTTCCCGCTCACTAGCAGTTTCCTTTCAGTCACTGAGAAGAATTAGTATCAATATAGCAAATTTATAGGGCAATTTGTCATTTTATTTATCTTTTAATAAAATATTATGTTTTTTAACCCAGGACTAAAGTATTTGTTAGAATGGCTATGGGTTATCTAGTCAGCATTTCCAAATGCTGACTAAGATTAAAATTTAATAAAATAATATTTCAGGGTTTTAATTATAAAATATTAAAATTTATTCTTTTCAATTAAACCCCAACGGAGACTCTGACGGTTCCGCTATTATCAGATCCTCTCTTCACCACCCTCACCTAGCCGCCGAGCACCCCGATCGATGCCCCAACTCCTCCTTAAATCATCTAGTTTAAACAGATCCGTAGCCCGCGAGCAAGGGAAGCAAGATGACGAGGGAGGTGTTGATGAAGAAAGCCCCCATCCTCGCGAGATATCATTTGCCTTGAGTCGGCGGCGATCGTCGTCTCCCGTGAAACACCTCGCCACCCACGGCCCTTCGAGCAGCGCGACGTCGCACGAAAGATCACGTCTATCACCCTCGCCACCCGCTTCTCCAAGCTCGAGGCAGAGGCCTCCCGCCTCCGCTAATAGCTCGCCAAGAGGGACGACCTCATTGCCGAGCTGCGCGCCCAGGTTGATACCGTTGATGCCTCCACTTCACAAGCCTCGCAGCAGCTCGCCTGAGCTCAGGAGGAGAAGGTCACCGATCTACTGCTCAATTGCATTTGCTCCCCAATTCCCTTCGCTAAATTTTTGTTTTTATGCAGGAGAATCTGTTTAGCGAGAATGCTTCGTTGCCGAACACTATCAAGAAGCTCAACCGGGATGTCTCCAAGGTGATTGATGAATTGAGCTTCATCTTGTTTTTCTTGAATTTTTTAACATTTGATTCAGTTTGCTTGTTAAAATCACTCATTTGGCACTCAATCACTACAAGATGTAAATTTGAAGACTCAAAATTGCTTTTTTATGACTTTCATGACACTCTATTAGGAAAGGATTGCTTGAAGGATGGTATTTGTGATTTAATTGTTAAGATGAAATCTGAGTATTTAGTGGAGTCAAAAAATGGGTGATTGTATCTTTTTTTTTTTTTTGAATTCAATGATTTTAGTTTTCCCCAGTTTGAATTTACTAAATGTATATTAGTGTTAGTCTAGGAAAGACAATTGTTATTTAGGGAGGTTGGTTTTCAATCAATAATTTGGTTAACAATGATTCTCACAGTAATCCTTATTAATCCCAATAAAGTTGCAAGTATGTATAGTATTCATAATTTCATATGGTGTAGTTTTTGGTAGACACAACCATGTAATTATTTTTCCCCGATCATATTTAGAGTACTCTATGGATATGGTATCTTGATTTTGTAGTTTAGATGTGTTGTTCTAACCATAGTTTGAAAACCATTTCTTGCTATCATGTCCTGAGAAGGTAGCAAAGTATGTTGTATTGAGAGAGAAGGGAAAGGTTCAGGTGATGCGTGATTCAAATAACCAAATTGAGATAACCACATCTATGACTATGAAGCAGAAAAACAAGCTCACAAGCACCAAAATTTATCAATGCTTTGGAGATTACTTGACTATGTATGCTTCTGCATTGTTGTAGTTGTAATATTTTTAGTATTTGTCTTTGTTTCTTGTGTGATTCTACTGTAAGATTACTTGATTGAATGAGGGAAATGTCCCCTCTTATTGGAACAATGTTGTTTAAATATTATCCTATATTATTTGTAGGACATTTTTCTTCTAATGAAATAGGCTATGAAGTTTGTGAAGTCTTAAAACTCTATTGTCAGTTTTGAGTAGGCTATGAAATAGGCTATGGAATGCTCACGGACTGCAAGCAACCTTGTTTTCACATATTGATTCACTTACACTAGCAGATGGGAGTATTCTGATGCCTCCAGTAAGCATAGATATTTTATCAGACAATATATCACCTAAAATGTTGTTTATTACAATTGTATCAAAGTGCAAAAGTTCAAATACATCAAAGTGAATCCATAATTGAGTAAGATCTTAGGCAACTACTGGAATCAAAATAAAAGGCACAATATTATATAACCTAATTTCATCACATTCATTGAAAAGCTAAAACAATAGATTATATAACAAGTCAAACTGATACACGCAGACTCCAATATCATGCACACAACAAGAAACATGTAGTCCAAGAGTTTTTTAAAATTTTCTCAGAGGTTAATTAAAACCTTGTTGAAGGAGTACTGGTTAGCATACAATAGAAAATAGGAAAATGAAACCACACTAAGGTTTCACAAATAAATCAGATATAAAGACAGGCTTCAGTGCAAAATCAAAGTTCACCATCTTCGAAGCTTGTCGCCAAGTCCTTGCTTTAGTTAGAGGACTGCATCAACAAAGAAGGGGAATAATTCAGGTAAAACTGCTTTAAGTATATTGATAGAGTGGGTTGTAGAGTGGAAGGAATTACCATTATAACATGAAAGTAATGCTCACACTAGCAATCGCAAATGGAAACTCCATATCTAAAATGACAAAAAACATGGACGTTAGCGACACAAAAAATAAAACATATAATAAAACTCAAATGTAGCATATTGTCTATAATGTAATGCACAACTTATTAAATACTATTTAAAGAGAAGATATTAAATACTAACCATCTTGTATCTCTAAATTGCCTCCCACAAGTGGTTCTATTATGTCAAGTTTGTTTGCATGAAGAACAAAGATTTTTCTTACTTGGGTCAACAATCCTATTCATGTACATGCAATTGCGTTTGACCTTTGGTCATCCAGTGGCGCGGCGCCCAACTGGAGGAACCATCTTTGGACAAAGCACAGGTTGCAAAAATTGTGAACTAGTTACATGATGACAATAAGTTTATAGTCCCGTGCACATGCGGGTTTATGGTGGCTCGACGATTCCCATGTGTGCATATTTTGAGGGTGTGCAGAATCAATACCATTGACAATAAGTTTATAGTCCATTGCTGACTTATTAGAATAGTCAGTAACTTGAAACTCGTTATGGTTTAATCGCCGCACCCTCAAGTGTCTCTCTTTTCCGATACTATCACGCAACTTCGTCTCTTGTTTAGTAGTGAGGGTACTATCCATAGCTAATCCGAGCTCTCGGTTCTTCAAGTAATGCATTACTGACCGATGAAAAGTGGCAGATACTAATGCTCTAATTGGCAAGCCACGAGCATCTTTTAAAACAAAGTTGAAACTTTCAGATAAGTTGGTGCTATGACGCCCACATCGTCTTCCGCTATCATGTGCCATTGACCACATGTGTTTGGGACCAATAGATGATGCAAATTCAGTAAATATGGGACATTGTTCTGTTAGTTTGTTGAACAACTCCTCAAATTTCTGAGTAGATATTGTTGTTGTTACCTTCCAGAAAAGGTCTGAATTTGATTTATTCTTGCAGGCTTGGAGAAAGTCGTCAGTGAGGTGTCGTAAACAGTAATGATGCACGTAACCATGTTGTGGAGGGAAAGCTTGCTTGACAACATTTATGTGGCCTTTGAATCGATCAGAGATAATGCACAAAGGCTGACTCGAATGTAAAGTCCTTTGAACATTTTCTAAGAACCAAGTCCAACTTTCTCTATTTTCACCTTCAACCACGGCATATGCATAAGGGAATAAATGATCTTCAGCATCTTGACTTGTCGGTATCGATAATGTACCTTTGTATTTGCCATGCAAGAATGTCCCATCAACTGAGAGCACGGGACAACAAAAATTAAATCCACTAATACATTGACCAAAAGCCCAAAAAACCCTCTTGAATCTTTCCCACCCTGGACCCCATTCAGAATCAAAGTTAACAACTGTCTCTGGATTACAAATAACTAGTGCTCCAAAATATTTCCTCAAATGCGCATAATTTGCTCCCACGAACCAAATATGCGTTTTATTGCTTTATTCTTTCCTTTCCATGCCTTGTGATAACCAACATCAACTGATATGCCTTTTTGTACCATAGCTTGCACTTGTGGTATACTTAGATTAAGTCACGGCTTTTAATGTAGGGGAAGATCAGATCACAAATTATCTTTGCAAAACATTGTCAACTATCGGCACGAAGAGCCTGATTGACGCAACTATGATTTCTTAGGCAAGTTTTCACAACCCACAGGCTATCCTTTGATGAAACTGAAGCATGAAGATGCCATGCACAATCTTCGTGAACACATCTAATTGTCCATCTTGACTTGTTACTTTTGATACATGAAAACTCAACCGCCTTTTTAATAGACCAACGACTTAATAGATCTATTCATTGTTCTTTTGTAGTGAAAGCACGACCAACCCAATTATCAAAGTTGAGATCACCTGCTTCTCCATCTAATCCATGAACATCACCATCATCAATTACCATAGCGTCATACCATTCTTTGATTGGCCCAATACCTGGAACAGGTTCAAATTGTGTGTATTCATTTGACACAATAATTTCCCCTGCTCTATATCTAAAACCCTTGTCTCCATGGCTTCTTCTACTATCACACCATCTTGCTTATCGATGGGAAGCCTATCTTCATCATCACTGTCACTATCTGAGGATCCTCTATCTTCTTGTATATCATCATCATCTTCTAGATTTTGAGTTTCATTAAGTCCCTCATCAGTGTTATTATCTTCATTATATCCCTAATGAATCTTAGATGGACCACTCTCATTGCATATGGTTAGCCACCCCATAGACTGTTGTCGAGGTTGTTATATGAAACACTGTTTGTGATGGTTGTAAAGTTCTGTAGAAAAAAAATTGCACAATCTTAATTACAAATTATAGTCACGTTATTTTAAAATTGGGGAAAATTTTACGGACCTACCTTATGGTTTGTATCTTTCTCAATTCGGTCCTTATGGTTCAACATTGAGCAGTTTAGTACCTTGTAATTTAACCGTTAATCACTTTAGTACCCTGTAATTTAACCGTTAGCAAAGAGATACCAGAAGCCTTGATTCCGTTAATAAATTTGTTAATGTGGCATAAAAAATTGTGAAAAATTCAAGAAAAAAATAAAATAGAATACAACAAAATAAAATCTTTAAAAACCCTAAAAATATAAAAACTTCTAAAAAAAAATCCGTAATCCATGAAATTCGAAAAAAAATAAAATAAACTTAGAAATTTCCAAAAAAAAAACAAAAAACCCACAAAACTCTTTTCAAAAAATAAAATTATGAAAAGTTTGTACAAAGTGTAAAAAATCCCAAAAAAAATCCACAAAATCCCAAAAAAACTAAAAAAAAAACCTTAGAAAATTTGTAAAATATAAACAAATT
The DNA here is from genome assembly GCA_026586065.1 of Dioscorea zingiberensis. Lineage (NCBI taxonomy): Eukaryota > Viridiplantae > Streptophyta > Magnoliopsida > Dioscoreales > Dioscoreaceae > Dioscorea > Dioscorea zingiberensis. The sequence continues at coordinate 12,788,157 of CM048825.1, read as the reverse complement.
TCACAAAAAATTCCAAAAAAATCTCAGAATTTGCCAAAGAATCCCAAAAAATCCCCAAATATCTATAAATAAATAAATTAATTAAAACCCAAAATCTGTATATAAATTTCAGATTTTTTCATTTAACTTATTTATTTATTTATTTATTTATTCATAGTTTGGGGTTTTTTGGGATTTTTGGGAAATTTATGGAATTTTTTTGAATTTTTGGCAAATTCTGAGATTTTTTTGTTAAATTTTTTTTATATTTTACAATTTTTTTAAGTTTTTTTTAGTTTTTTAGGGAATTTTGTGGATTTTTTTTGCATTTTTTACAAAATTTTTCATATTTTTCTGTTTTTTACAGAATTTTGTGGGGTTTTTTGTGTTTTTGTAAGTTTATTTTATTTTATCTTATTTTTTAATTTCAATTATTTAGAAGTTTTCTAATATTTTTGGGGATTTTAAAGATTTTATTTTATTTATTTTTGAATTTAACCGCTTTTCTAGAGGTTTATAATTTTTCTCTTTTTTGGATTTTTAAAAATTTTATGTTTATTCTGATAATTTTCTGAATTTATTTATTATGTTTTTAATATATGAGATTTTTTTTTTCTATTTTTTGTGTTTTTTGAATTTTTTTTTTTGCAATTTTTTTGAAGTTTTTCTATTTTTTATGAATTTTTTATGTCACATCAGCAATTTTATTAACGGAATCAAGGGTTTTGGTATCTCTTTGATAACATTTAAATTTTAGGGTACTATAAATTATAGGGTACTAAAGTGCTCAAAGTTGAACCACAAGGATCGAATTGAAAAAGATGCAAACCACGGGATAGTATCATTAAATTTCCCCTTTTAAATTGTATACTAAAATGTTGTAAGAAACAACTTTGATTACTTATTGGGTATTGCTAATCCGATCAATGTCATCTTGGCTTGTTTTATATCCAACATGATGTTCCTGATGGAGAGCATGATGAACACTATTGATTATTGGAATTCTTCGCGAACTTTCTTTACCCACATATAAAATTGGTGTTGTAAAATCCTAGAATTTTATTTAAAATATCATTATCTCTAATTATTTTAATTCCCAAGTATGGATTAAATTAGGAATACAAATAAATGTTGGACTTATTTGGAGAATGAGTATTCTTAAATTATATATATATATATATATATATATATATATATATATATAGATTTATTTATTTAAAAGGCAAAATAATTATATGGTGGTATGATGGTGTGATGGCGGAATAAAAAAGGAGGAAAGAGTGATTTCAGAATGTCAAGAAATATTATGTGAAATCATAAAATAAATTCATAAATCATCTATCTATAATACTAAGCAAAAGAAACGGTTATGAAGTTTTTTTTTTAAATTTTAAAAAAATAAAAAAAAATGAGAAAATTGGATTGGGGTAATCCAATTTTCTCTGATTTTTGGTTTTTTTAAAATTTAAAAATCTAATACATCGCATTGTTTTATCGAGTCGTTATTTTACCTGATTTCATGCCCTCCACGTCTCACATCATCATCATTTCAAAACATTAGACTATGCAAACAACAAACTTCTCGCTTCATTTGGGAAAGAAGGAGAATTGGTAAGGAAAAAAAGTATTTTTATGTTTTGATCTTGAATTTTTTTTCTTCTCTCTCTTTGGCAAGGAAGTCGAATTGGTAAGGGTGATTTTTTTTAGGTATTAATATATTATTTGTGAATTTTTTTTTATGATACAGATTCAATGTATTACATTGACTTTTTCGATACGATCTCCTATGTCATTATTCATTCATTTTGGGAAGGAATCAAAATTGGTAAGGAGAAAGGTTTTTTTTTTAATATGTTTTGATTTTGATTTTTTTTTCTTCTATCTCTTTTTTGGGAATGATGGCGAATTGGTAAGGAGAAATGAGTGATTTTTAGGATATTAATATGTTATGTGTGTGTGTGTGTTTTTTTTATGATTCAAACTATTGTGCTACATTATGAGGACTTTCAAGTAAACTGGTAATCATGTTTTTTTTAGTTTAATTTCGTCTAATTCACAAGGTATTTTTTTTATTTTCTTAGTATATTATTTGTGATTTTTTTATGTTTGAGATTCCTGTGCTAATTTTTTTTATATAATTTAATTTAATCCATAACATTTTTTTCTTTGATTTATGTTTTATGTCTTATTTCTAATTGTTTTTTTTCCACAATACATGTTGTCTGAGTGATTTTTTCCTTTTTAAATATTCTCTTTGGTGGTTTTAATAAGAGATAAAGATTCAAAATTTTATAAATAGTAGCACTTCTTGTGCTAAAATGATTTAATTTAAACTTTAATTAATAACATTTCACATGGTGTTATTAAAAGATAAGATTCAATATTTTTTAAATAGCAACACTTCTTAAACTAAAATGATTTAATTTAAACTTATCACATGGTTCTATTAAGAGATAAGCTTCAATAAAAATGAAAGAGAAAATTAGATTGGGGAAATCGAAATTTCTTAGATTTTTGGTTTTTTTGAAATTTAAAAATCTAAAACATCACATTGTTTTGTTATAGATAACCATGTGTTATCACTCCCTCCACGCCTTTATATCATTTCAAAACATCTTCTATCTATAATACTAAGCATAAAGAGAAAGTTTTTTTAATTTTAAAAAAATCAATAAAATATGAAAATTAGATTGTGACATTTGAAATTTCTGAGATTTTTAAATTTTTAAAATTAAAAATTTTAATGCACGATCACCTATACAGTCGGGTGGTTATACCATGTATTATCATTCCCTCTACAAGCTTCTTTTCGTTCAATATCCTCTCCCCTCTCGGTGATCCTCTGAAACACTCATACTTTTTGAAGCTTTGGCGACCAATATTTCAATTGAAACTCATTCAATTTTAACATGTTTCATATAATAATATTTTTTTTAAAAAAATTTTATGGATGTTTCATAAGATGGAAATATGAAGAATATATATTATTCTCATCACCAATTCATTATTATGACGGAGAATTCTTTTTAACTAGATGAAGACATGCGGAAGGAAGGAGAAGAAAAAGTAAGAACCGGGCAAATCATCACCATTTAATTTTATTTTAAAATTATTCTATATACATTTTTATAATATTCAAATTATTAAAGATGTGAAAATAATCCATTGTTCACTATTCTTTTCATTTTTTTTATTTTTTTAATTAATCTATTTAAAAAAATCTATTAAAATATGCAAATTAAAAAATTTAAATTCACATAAAAAAAATATAATTTTCTATTATATTAACCCATCAAAACATATCAATATCCTTTTAAAAACAATATAAATATTCTTTAATTAATATTTTTTCATAACTTAAAAGAAAATATTAGTAAAAAATAATCCAACCCTTCATTCTAAATTTTCCGTTTGAATTTTTTTAATACTTTAAAAATTTAAATAATAATTTTTTTTTATCAAAATTAATACTTAAAATCATTAATCATTCTTCCAGGATTTAATTTTAAATATATAATTCTTTTATATATTGATTTTATTAAATATGTGAAAATCTATCTTATGAATTTAAAATTTTAAAAAATTTAAAAATAAGAAAATTAGATTGGCACATTTGATTTTTTTTTTTATTTTAAAATTTTGAAATATCTATCACGTTGTTTCTTATATTGTCGGGTGGTTATGCACTATCAATGGAATCTTTGTTTGGGTTCCAAGACCTTTCTTATCGGCGCGCGAGATTATTGATGGGCGCTTGAGCTTTTACGTTTAGGATGTTTAAGATGTAAGACTTTAAGGACGACTAGCCATGTTTATGGCAATGTAATTTGGGTTCTCTCTTTTTGGATTTATGCTCTTATTTTTATTTATTTTCTTTCTTTAATGTTGGTGTTAGGAAAAGAATAATTTTGTATGGATGTTTCATGTATTTTTTTAATTAAAATATTTCATGTATTTGTTAGATATCTTGATAGGGTGGTAATAAACGAGGACACGTGGCACACAGGTATCCAGGCGTGTGCATGTCACGTGACAGTCCTTGAAGGGCGAGACTCACTTCCTCTCTATGGCCGAGCTCCTTCACCTCGGAAATTGTGATGAATTCCGAGGTCCTCATGGAGGAGCTAGGAAATTCGCATGAAGGCGTGCCACCTTCGACTCCTCTTCCAGCAGTTCTCGACGCGCGATGATTCGAGACCTTCTAGAGGTCCGGTCGATTCTGAGAGCAGTTGGGCGGTTGGGAAATGGTTAAACGGTTGAGGAGTCATCCTGGAGTGTAGAAGCTTACGGAAGCATCTTTGAAATTTGGATTATTTGGTGGCATGCTGAGTTGGCACCCACGTGCTTGAATTAGAAAGCTTGCTCTCCAAGCAACACCTCAGCTTCCAGACCCTATAAATACCCCCTTCCTGCAGTTCAACAGCAATGAATCGGAGATCCGGCGAAGCCCTGCTTCTCTGGCGACTGGAGCTCCATCTCCTCCTTCTTCTCCTTTTGAATTTTCTCTCTTTCAAGCTCATCAATGGAGCTAGATTTTGTAATCTTGTTGAATGATTTAGTGAATTCCATCTCCATAGGGGATAATTGTGGTTTTTTCCCTTTTCCAGGGGTTTTCCACGTTATTTCCTGAGTCTCCTTTGATCTTGAGTTTGTTTTCCCTTTGATTTCTGAATCTTATTCCCACTCAAATACAAATTCTAAAGTGTTTGCTCGAAATTGGGGCTTGATCCAATTTTGGAGCTAACATTTTTGGCGCCGTCTGTGGGACATAGAGCAAAGAGCCATGCCTGCAACCAGGAGATCAAGGCAGAACCAGACTCCAGAACAGAGGATTCCAGTTCCAGCGACATCCATGGTGGGAGAAGTGAACACCCCAGCGGCTCCTAATGGAGCCCTCACAATTGCTGAGAATCCACTAGCTCAATCAAATTTGGTGGTCATTCCAGAAGAGCGATTCACTGCTGTGGAGAGACAGTTGGCAGCGCTCACTACCACGATCATGGCTGTTGAACGCCATGTCTCGCAGGCTATTGTGCCACCCCCACCACCACTTCAAGAGAGCCCAGCTCGTCAAAGGCGCTCTTCCAGGGAACGGAGGAGCCCTACATCATCTTCAGAGAGTTCTGATCCCTCCCGTCGAAGAAGAGTAGATCGGCGGCATCACTCCACTGGAGGACATGAGAGGAGACGCCGACCTCCTTCGAGATCACCACCTCGTCCTCACTCACAGAGACCTCGGTCGCCGGTTCAGTATGAAGCGCAACCTTATTCTCCGAGGTACTCTCCCCTGAGGCGCTACACGCCTCCTCGTCCCCGTTCCAGGAGTCGTTCACCTTGCGACATATCTCCCCAGAGACTTGGGTCGAGACATCATTCCCCTGCATATCCCCAGGAGCATGAAAGAGGACGTCGGGGATATCTCTCTGACAGAGAGCGTGTCTTGAGAAACGTACCACGTTTCCGCTCTCCGTTGCTCGGGGCCATTTGGGAAGCCCCTTCCCGGAGAAATACATTCCACCAAACATCGGATATTATGATGGTACCTCGGATCCATATGAGCACGTAGAGAGATCGCTTTCGAGATGACGGTGAATGGCACTTCCGAGGTGGTCTTATGTCGCGGTTTCTCGAAGACTTTATCTGGAACCGCGTATGATTGGTTTCGAAGCCTACCTGAAGGCAGTATTGCTACTTCGACCAGCTCATTGATCGTTTTCTTCGCCGTTTTGCCAATTGCAGACGGCATAAGAGGAATCCAGTTATGTTGCTAAGATGCAAGCAGAGAGAGGGAGAATCTCTCAAGAACTACCTTGACAGATTCAATGAAGAAACTCATGGGATGTCTGATCTGGATTCCATCATGGTAGTTAGAGCGGTACTAGATAGGCTGCGGGAATGCCCATTCCTTGATTCACTGACTCGAGATGTTCCGAGGGACCTGTCCGAGGTGATGAGCAGAGCTCAGAAGTACATAGCCTCTGATGAATTCAAGGCAGGAAGGAAAGAACAGGCCCTCCAGCGAGCAGAGGAATTCCGCAGAGAGGAGAGTCGAAGAAGCGAACGGGTACCGCGGAGGGATATGGAGCAAACCCGTTACCGACCTCCTCGAGCTGATGATAGAGGCGTACGGGACCAAAGCAGACCCCGTATTCGCCCCAGGTATGACAATTACACCCCCTTGAATACTTCAAGAGAGCACATAATGATGCAGATCCAAGATAAGAAGATCCTCAAGCCGACGGAGCCCGTCAAGGAGACTTCCTCGGCAAAGAGAAGCGGAAAATTCTGCACCTACCACAAAGTCCGAGGTCATACTACAGAAAATTACATCCACCTCAAAGATGCAATAGAAGATCTCGTCAGAGAGGGGAAGCTGAGCGAATTCCTCAAACAAGAAACCAGTAAGAAGGAGGAACAGCACACCCAATCAGAACCTCCTCGGAAGAAGATAGATCTCACTGTCATAGCTGGCGGGCCAGGATGTGGAGGAGAAACTTCATCCTCCAGAAGGAGTTATGCCCGCATGGTGGGTACGATGCAGGAGCTTGCACCACAGAAGAAGAGCCGAACTACTCTCCCAATTGAATTTTCTGAAGAGGATTTGAAGGGAATCTGTCAACCACAAGATGACGCTCTTGTCGTGGTCCTTGATATTGGGATCTACAGGATGCACAGGGTGCTAGTTGACACTGGGAGCTCGGCTGACATAATTTTCTGGGACGTGTTTGACAGAATGAAAATTGGAGCTAAGAATCTTAAACCATGCAAGACTCCTTTAGCTGGATTTACTAGAGATCCTATTTACCCAGAAGGTATCATTACTCTTCCTGTTACTCTTGGTACTCCTCCACGAACTGTTACAGCTCCAATCAACTTTCTCGTGGTGCGCCATCCCTCAAGTTACAATGCAATTATGGGAAGACCTTCTCTAAACAAGCTCGGAGCTGTACCTTCGACCTATCATGCGAAATTTGAAATTTCGTGACCGATCACGTAGAGAAGTGAAGGGAGATCAGCCGTCTTCTAGGCAGTGTTACCTTACCACTTTAAAGAGACAACTTGGCGATACAAGCAAAACTTCTGAGTCTCTTGCTATAGAAGATTTCAGTGAGGAAGATGAGAAGAGAGAAGCATGAGGCCTACCTCGGTCGAGGAACTTCGCGGCTTGCCCCTCGGCGAGGGCCTTGCCGGAGCGGCTATGCGGCTTGGAGTTGAGCTTCAGTCTTGTCGGTGAAACAACTCCTCGAATTGATCAAGTCCAACTTCGGATGTTTTGCATGGACAACCGAGGACATGCCGGGAGTACCAAGGGAGGTGATGGAGCACCATTTGAATCTTGATCCAATTTGTCAAGCGGTGTCTGAAGAGAAGAAATTATCTTTCGGCAATTTGGAAGGCTTGAAGAGGAGGTCGGCAAGTTGCTTAAGGCAGAGTTCATTCGAGAGGTCCAATACCCCGAATGGCTCTCCAATGTTGTCCTTGTAAAGAAAGCTAACGGGAAATGGCGTATGTGTGTTGATTTCACAGATCTCAATAAAGCTTGCCCCAAGGATTGCTACCCCCTGCCTATGATAGATAATCTGGTAGATTCCACTTCAGGATATGAGATGCTCAGTTTCCTCGACGCATACTCTGGTTATAACCAAGTTAAAATGGCTAGGAAAGATGAAGAAAAGACAGCCTTCATTACTTCCCGAGGGACTTATTGCTACAAGGTGATGCCGTTTGGCTTGAAAAATGCGGGAGCAACCTTCCAAAGACTAGTGAATAAGGTCTTTAGGAAACAAATGGGGAGGAATGTCGAGGCATATGTTGATGACATCCTCGTGAAGAGCACCTCTGCTGAGCATCATGCTGCCGACCTCCAGGAGACATTTGAAACACTGAGAGCTCATGGAATGAGTCTCAACCCAACCAAATGTGCATTTGGTGTCCGCTCAGGCAAGTTCTTGGGTTTTATGCTCACAGAGAGGGGGATCGAGGCCAACCCAGAACAAATCCGAGCTATTTTGGAGATGAGGTCCCCTAGGACCATTAAGGAAATACAAAGTCTAAATGGGAAGCTGGCAGCGATTGGAAGATTTATTTCACGGTCAGGGGAAAAGAATCTTCCATTCTTCAGAGCACTTCAGAAGGCTCCAAAGGTAGAGTGGACAGAAGAGTGTGAAAAGGCCCTCACACAGTTAAAGGAGTACTTGCAATCACCTACCTTGCTTTCCAAACCGAAACCAAGAGAGGAACTCAGTATTTACTTGGCAGTTTCTGATATGGTTGTGAGCTCGGTTCTCACTAAGGAGGAAGACGGAATTCAGAAGCCGGTCTATTATACCAGCAAGGTTCTCAATGATGCCGAATCCAAGTATCATCCTCTCGAGAAGTTGGCCTATTCTCTAGTCACAGCAGCTCGGAAACTTCGTCCTTACTTCCAGTCATATAAAATTAAGATGCCTCTGGACGATTGACGAAGTGGGTTATTGAACTTGGTGAGTATGACATCACTTACGAGCCTCGCACAGCCATCAAAGGTCAGGTCCTGGCTGACTTCATCGTTGAGCTCACAACCACTGATTCTGGAGAAGCTATTCTTATGGATTCCTCTGAACCGAGTTCCTTTTCTATGGCGCAATGGGTGTTACATACCGATGGCTCAGCGAATGCCGAGAATTCTGGAGCTGGCATTGTGCTACAATCCCCTTCAGGATGGAGCACCTCGGCAATCTTAAAGTTTGGGTTCAAGGCGACCAACAACGAAGCTGAGTATGAGGCCATGATTGCAGGCTTGCAGTTGGCCAGAGGCCTTGGAGTCCAGAATTTGTTGGCAAACCACAGGACTCCCAACTAGTTGTTGGTCACATGGCGAGGAATTTGGAGTGAAAAGAAGAAAACATGGTGAGATACAAAGCTTTGGTGGAAAAATTAGCTGCTAGCTTCCAGAAACTATCCATTGCAAAGATTCCGAGGGCAGAAAATCAAGAGGCCGACCTCCTCTCGAAACTTGCTTCCTCCAAAGTTGAAGTAACATCCCCCGTCAATATTCAGTACTTGCCGGTGAAGACGATTGATTGCTGACCTGAAGATGAATTATTTGAAGTGACGAATGAACCATGCTGGATTGATCCATTCTTAAATTACCTCCAAGATGGTTCTCTACCTTCAGATCCGAAGCTGGCACGCCAGATCAAGGTTAGGGCCAACCGCTTCACTAATTACGGATGGGCCTTTATAAAGATCATTTACTCTCCCACTGTTGAGATGTTTGCATCCAAGTGAAGCAAATTATGTCCTTCAAGAGATCCATGAAGGTATTGCAGGAGATCACACAGGGGGAAAAGCACTTTGTCATAAGATTCTAAGGCAAGGTTATTACTGGCCCACTTTGCTGAAGGATGCAAAAGCATTTGTCCAGAGATGCGATGCGTGTCAGCGCTACTCAAATATCCAGCGACGTCCAGCTTCCCAACTCACCCCCATAGTGAGTACCAGGCCATTTGCACTTTGGGGAGTAGATCTCCTTGGCCCTTTTCCGAAAGCAGCTCGGCAGATGAAGTTCTTGATTGTTGCCATAGATTATTTCACCAAATGGGTAGAAGCAGAGCCCCTCTCCTCCATCACTGAAAAGGTGTGTCAGAAATTTCTATGGAAGTCAGTGATTTGTCGATTTGGGCTCCCGGTAGCATTCATCACAGACAATGGGAGACAGTTTGCGAATGCTACATTCAAAAATTTCTGTGAGGAGCTCGGAATTGAGCACAGGCTTACTTCGGTCACTCACCCTCAAGCAAATGGGCAGGTGGAAGTAACGAATAGAACCTTGCTTCACACCCTCAAGACTAGAGTGCTCCGGAATCAATCTAATTGGGTGGATGAGGTGCCAGGGGCACTTTGGGCCTACAGAACTACTTGCCGGACTCCTACTGGAGAGACTCCGTTTGCGCTTGCATTTGGAGTAGAAGCAGTCCTCCCTGCCGAAATTGAGGTCCCAACTCCACGAATCCAGGCCTTTGATCCGACAAGCAATGAAGAATTACTTCGAGCCGAGCTCGATTTGCTGGAAGAGAGAAGGGAAGAAGCTGCCCTCCGAGCTGCTGCATATCATGAGAAGGTCAAAGCGTCACTCTGACGTCAAAGCGAAAGAGATAACATTCAAAGTAGAAGATTTGGTCTTGAGGGAGAACATTTTTGAAGGCAACAAAAGTAGAACAGGGAAGCTTAATCCTAATTGGGAAGGCCCTTATGTTGTAACCAAGATTGTAAGGCCTGGCACCTATTGGCTCTCCAAGATGGACGGAAAAAGGCTCAAACGCCCTTACAATTCCGAACATCTTAGGAGGTATTATCAATAAAGCTTCCTGTTCTACAATATGCCTAAGAATTTCTCAACAAAGCCTCAAGAAGTAGAAGCAAATAGCTCGAATCTTCCAAATTCAACTTAAAGCTAGACAGCGGGTCAAGGCTCGAGTCATAGCATAACACAAAGGAGTTCTTGCTAACTCACATAGCAGCGGGTCAAGGCTCAAACTGTGATGAAAATAGCAAGCAACCTGGAAAATCCCCACAAAGTGCTTAGTTGCTACACACAGCAGCGGGTCTAGGCTCGAGCTGTGACATAATAGCAACCAACCAGTGAGGACAGTTCCATTAACGAGCCAATTTATCAAAGAGCCCCTCGGTGACCAGTTCAACCAATCTGAACTCCTTTCTGAGGAGCTCGGAAATCAAAGTCGAAGAATTCTTACGCGATTCTCCAAATAAGATGGTAGCGGGTCTAGGCTCGAACCATCTTAAGTGAGAACGCACACTAAGGAACTCAAATGACAAACACATTTCTCCAAACAAGGTGATAGCGGGTCTAGGCTCGAATCACTCTGAGTGAGAACGCACAACAAGGAACTCGATCGTTGGCAACCAAGGAACGGAAGAGTTAGAAGCGCGGAATAGAGGCGTCACAAAGAACTCAAATAGGTAAAAGTGGATTTCATTTATCAAAATAATATTAACATCAGTGACAGGAAAAACAATTGAGGCTACATATAGTCAACAAAAAGAAGATACAAGACAAGGTAAACGCCCCATAAGCCGAACTACTCCTCGTCGCCCGGAGGAGCAGGGGTGATATTTTCATTTTTTACCAAGCTCCTCACCGGCGTCTCGCTCTGCCTCTACGCGCTCCCCCTGTCCCAAAGACCAACTTCACTGCCGCGGCCGAGAATTTCAAGGGCTTCAATATAAGTTAAGTTGGTAAAATCAGCATTGGGGAATTTCAAGACGAACTCCTTCAAAACGGGAAAACTCTCTTCCCTCCCCTCATCTCGAGCTTCTTCAAGAGCTGATTCTGTTACTTGAGAAGCTTCAGCACAAACTTTCTCCAGTTCTTTCACTTTGTCTTCATTTTCAGAAAGAGATTTCTGACAAGCCTCCAACCTGACAGAGATATTCTCACAGTCTTTCTTCAGAATATCCTTCTCGGAGGTAACGACCATCAATGAAGAGCTATTCTCCTTTAATTGCATGAGAAGTTCGCCATTTTCCTTCTCAAGGACTTCGGCAATAGCCCGCACTGAAGACATCTCCAGAGAAAGGACTTCAGCTTCTTCCTTAACTTTCAAAAATTTTGCCTCAGCAAAAGAACAGTTGGTTTCAGCTACTCCCTTATCTTTGAGAAGCTCGGAGTTAGTTGCCTCCAATTCAGCGACCTCCTTCTCCAAATCTGAGATCCGCCTCTTAGCCTTGAGCTCCTTGTTTAGATGTCTCTCGGCCTTCTCATTGGCTTGACGAAGCACGGTCTCTACTTTGCCTTTCTCAACAAGGAGGAGAGCCTTCTCTTCAGAACTTTTCTTTAATTCCGAATTCAGTCGAGCAACTTCAGCTTCTAAGTCCCTATTCTTCCGGAGGTATTCTGTAAGTAGAGAGACCCGGTTCTCTTCCTCTTCTTCCAAAATGCTTGCGGCACGATGGCTAAGAAACAAGTTCTGCAAACAAAGATACAATAAGTTCAGAATTGGTCCAAGTCAAGAATAAATTCAAGGTAAAGAAGCACTTACGGAAAGCCCTTGGAGGCGGAGGAGTTCGGCAAGATCAAGTCGTGATAATCGTCCAAGTCTAGATTCGATTTCTTCTGGCAAAACGGACTTAATCACCGAAGCAGCAACTTTGGGATCGTCGACCAAGATCCGTTCCCTTGGATCCACATGAGGTGATCCCTTAGAACCCTCAGAAAAACTGGGGCCACAAGCTCGGAAACTTGAAGAAGGACGAGTTGGTCGAGTGACTCGAATCGGAACTGGGTCATAGTTAATAGTGGGGTCAGTATTCACCTTTTCAGAAACCCCAATGACCTCAACCTCGTCATCCGCGAAATCTCAGAGAATCTCTAGAAGATCAGGAATGTGTCCAAAAATATCTTCTTCAGTAGGAATAGAAGGGAAGGGTTCTGCAGAATTCCTCTGCTCATGTGAATCTCCTCCTTCACTATCGCGACGAGATTCAGTGTTAGCATCACTCGCAGAGGTCTCCTTCTCAGTAGGGATATGTGCAGATAAAGGAGAGATGGCCAAAACCCTCTCAGAACTAGGCCGTGAAGCTAATTCAGATTGTTTCTTCTTCCCTTTAGAAACAACTTGTTTCTTTCTGCTCACTATCTTTCGAGTTGGTTCGCCTTCAACAACTTCTTTCGGATCTCGACCTCTTTTTCTTGAGGCTATCTCATGATACATAGGCGGTTCGACCTCCACCACTTGTGGGGGGGCTGAAGATTCATTATCCCCATGGGCCGTGGACAATTCTTGATGGCCCTTGAGACTTCGTTGGCGTCCTCCGTTACGAGCTCCTCGATTCTTTGCCTTCTTCCGAAGCTCGGTTTTCTTGTGCTTCTCCAGACGTGCTGTATTGAGTTTCTCGGCACGAGCTCGGGCTTTATCCAACAATGACTTGGCACACTTGGAAGCTTCCATACCTTCACCTGGTACGAAAAGAAATTTCGTTAACGACAGAAAGAAGTAGTTCGGAAAAGAACAACAAAAGTATAACAGTTCCTACCCTTCACTACAAAAAGTCCACTCCTCCGTAAGATTTTGTTGGTCAGGAAGAGGTCAGGAGGAATCTGGGAGCACTCTCGCAATCTTTTGAGATAACGTGTCTCTTTTTTGGAGAGCTTCTCTCTACTTAACACTTGAGTCCGAGGTGCTCCCCACTCAGTCCGAACTCCAAAACCCCCTTCTAATGAAACAAAGAAGAACCTCTCCTTCCATCTTTTAATGGAGGTTGGTACAGGACCTAAGAAACGTCTGTCAGGCCTCGCACCAAAGAAGTACCAATCCGTATTGGACTCCCTATTGAGGCAAAATAGTGCCTCAAACAGAGACAATATAGGAGTAACTCGGCGATCAAGGCATACAGTTACAAACCCACAAAGACATCTCCAAGAATTTGGGGTTAATTGAGATGGACAGACATTGAAGGATTGGAAAATTTCAAGGAAAAGAGGAGGGAAGGGGAGTCGAAGTCCTCCTAATAATGCATCTACATAAATAACAAGTTCACCATCCCTACCGGAACTCGCTCTATCAGAAGGATCGAGCTGACGACTTGGGTTGGAAGTTCTTATATCTAATCTTATAATATTTGGTTACAGCATCAACTTCATCCTGATGAAGGATGCTAGGATATGAATCGGAACAAGGAAACTGCCTTTTACTACGTTTTGCAGCTACGTTGCTAGTCGAAGGAACAGCATGAGAAGAAGAAGCCATACCTTGAAGAGTTTCAGAAAAAATGGGAGAATCGCAAGAAAAGATAAGTTGCAGTTTCCACCGTCAGGGTTTGAAGAAGGAGAAGAAGAAGATGAGCAGTTGCGTCGCGAACTCCAACGCAATATTTGATAATACTTGAAGGGCACGCAAGAATCCAACGGCCGAAGAAAATCCGTTCAAAATCAGTACAATATCCAAAGGACACCTGTCCACTTCATCTAACGGACAGAGATCGCTACTTGCGGAGCTACCGTGGATGGATGCCACGTAGACCATGAAGAACGAGCCCATCATTACGCATTATTGCTTACCATACCGTCACTAGAGAAAAGGGTTATTTAAAACCGTGCGGGCGGCTAGCAATAAATGCAGTTGCTGTTCATCGAAGATAACACTTGCTACTGTTTCGCTTGGAGCACCTCGGAAAACATCAGCAGAAAAGAATAGATCCTCCAGCAATTTAGTATGCTTAGCTCATCGCAAGCATACTTGAGGGGGGACTGATGATAGGGTGGTAATAAACGAGGACACGTGGCACACAGGTATCCAGGCGTGTGCATGTCACGTGACAGTCCTTGAAGGGCGAGACTCACTTCCTCTCTATGGCCGAGCTCCTTCACCTCGGAAATTGTGATGAATTCCGAGGTCCTCATGGAGGAGCTCGGAAATTCGCATGAAGGCGTGCCACCTTCGACTCCTCTTCCAGCAGTTCTCGACGCGCGATGATTCGAGACCTTCTAGAGGTCCAGTCAGTTACAGAGACAGTTGGACAGTTGGGAAATGGTTAAACGGTTGAGGAGCCATCCTGGAGTCTAGAAGCTTCTGGAAGCATCTTTGGCTGGATTATTTGGTGGCATCTTTGAGTTAGCACCCACGTGCTTGAATTAGAAAGCTTACTCTCCAAGCGACACCTCAGCTTCCAGACCCTATAAATACCCCCTTCCTGCAGTTCAACAGCAATGAATCGGAGATCCGGCGAAGCCCTGCTTCTCTGGCGACTGGAGCTCCATCTCCTCCTTCTTCTCCTCTTGAATTTTCTCTCTTTCAAGCTCATCAATGGAGCTAGATTTTGTAATCGTGTTGAATGATTTAGTGAATTCTATCTCCATAGGGGATGATCCTGGTTTTTTCCCTTTTCCAGGGGTTTTCCACGTTATTTCCTGAGTCTCCTTTGATCTTGAGTTTGTTTTTCCTTTGATTTCTGAATCTTATTCCCACTCAAATACAAATTCTAAAGTGTTTGCTCGAAATTGGGGCTTGATCCAATTTTGGAGCTAACATATCTGATTACAGATTACTCACTCAGTATTTTCACCAAAAATAATTTTATTTTATTATTTTAAAAGTAACTCTTTTCCAAAATTTTAATTTAATTATTTTTTTAGTCTAAAATCTTAAGGTATTTACAACTAACACCAATAAAATGTTCTCAAAAATCTTTAGTGTACTACATTTATCTGTTAAAATCTATAATTTTTTTTCCCATAATGTTTTAGACGCGGAAAAACTTTCTAACTTTTGGAAAAAAATATTTTAAACAATAAAATTTTTAATCATAAAATATAATGTTTAAAAAAAAAAATATTTAAAAATTAAAATATTTAATCCTTTAGATTTAAGTGGAAATAAAAAAAAATAAATTTCATATTAAACAAAATATAAATTTCTACTATTTTACCCAAATCATATCAATATTATTTTAAAAATAATTTAATAAATATATTTCATAACTTTGACTTATAATTTAAAGTTTAAACCTTTATAAAATATCATGCAATAAAAAAATAACCCGAAAATTTTTATTCTAAATTATATTTTTATATTTAAAATATTTAATTCTTCAAAACTTTAAAGAACACATTTTTATTCATAAAAAATAATATTTAAAATCACTAATCTTTTTAAAAAAATATGTTAAAAAATCAAATCTTAAAAGTTTGAATAAAACAACCCGAACATTGTGAGGGCCATTTGCTTGTTATGATATAATATATAGTAATGTTTAACAAAATAGGTAACTGATTTGATTGATGGAGACGTGTGATCATGCATGGAAGTTGTTGGTTTTGAAATGGACGGTCATAATTTAAGAAGCTTAGGTTTAATGGATTCATCTAACGACTCAAGGCTCTCCATGTGGCTACGAAAAAGGAAGAAAACGCGTAGGCACAAGTAGTTCGCAATCAAGACCATCCATCTGACTTGGAAAACCAATTCCAAGGCACAAGCAATGTCTGCTTCGCTAGTGAGCGCTGCCGCACGAGCTTGTCCCTTCCACGATCAACGCCAGCTAGTTTTGGAAGAGTTTCAATTCACTCGTGATCCCTAGGATTCACGATTGCGTCCCTAGCTGTTCCGCGAGCCCTATAAGAGGAGAACCAACTAGCCTATCGTCCAAGTTCAACGTCGCCGCCGTCGTCAGAGAGAAGGAGAAAGGAAGGAGCACGGAGCGACCACACCTCGGGACATTGCCGGAGTCAGGTGAGATCAAGTTCCTCCTCGCGATGACTGAAAGTGTTAATCTCTCTAACCCGCCTCTCTACTGTCTCTTAAATAAGCCCGGTGTGCCTGAGCAAGTAGGTGGTTCCTTTGGACTAGTAGCATCGGAGAGAACCCTTTTTGAGGACGCTGGGGACGAGCGTTCTTTCAGGTGAAGCTTCTGACTTTGTAGTTTGATTTACCATTGTTGTTTACTTTACAATCATAACATGTAGCTCAATGTGTTCTGTGTGTGTGCATGGGAGTCATTGATCAGAAAGCCTTCATTGTTTGTTTATCTAAGGTGGTGTTAGGGAAATAATAATTCATCTTAGATTATGATTTAAAAGAAGATAATATGGAGGTCAACCACATAAGCATAGAGGTTTGAAACTTTTGTAACTCTAGGCTTATTTGAGATTGTGGTATAGACAAGCAGTGAATGCTTTAATAGTTATGGGCTTAACATGCTAACTAAGGATATTGGTTTGATAATGAAGTGCTATAGTTAAGGAAGACATAAAGAGAGAGAGATCTGGTAAGTTATAGGGTTTTTTATTTTCATGTGTTATAAGAGTTGTTGATAGGATGAATTTATTAGCAAGAATAGATGTGGACCTGGGGTTGAAACAAGAAGATGGTTGAGTGAAATCTTGTTCTCAGGCTTCATGGAAAATTGTGTGATGTTAATGTATGCTTGTTCATTAATTGATGGGTATTAGCAATAGTTTGGTGTCAAAGTAGAAAGAAGATGGTATGTGTGCTTTGATTAAAAGATGGGATAGATTTGGACATGTAGTTAAGTCGATGCATGAATAGTGAGGTCTCGGTGTGTGTATGTGCATGAGAGGTGGGCATGGATAGATATGTAGAAATGGCCAGTCTTGAATTAGCTCATAAATGGCATATTGGGCTAATAGATGGTTAGTGGGCTCCGGACTGTCTCTAGTGGTAGTCAACGATGAGTCATTTCAACTCATTTAAAATAAAAAAGGAAATTAAAAATAAAATAAATAAATAAATAAAGGGGTAGGGGATGGGATTTGAACCCATGACCCCCAAATTAGTATGGTAGGCCTTAACCGCTAAGGTACCTTACCATGGTTAATTAAACAATCAAGTTTAATCAATTAAGGAAGAACACATCCTACAACAAAAGCAAGACCTGACCAAGTTATAAAGTGAAATAAAAGAAAGGTGACATGGATTATAAGTGTGGGTCCATCGGATTAGACTAGGGCCCACTTAGTGAATCTTGCATGTGCATCTAGGGCATAAGCGATGTTGCTGATATAGATTCTATTATCAGGCTTCGGCATATAGATGACGGGAGGGATTCTTGAGTGATTCCAAATACTTTTAGAAAAAGGTAAGTACATTTGCCTCGTACCCACTCTTTGTTGTTTCTTTGGCTTTGTATTTTTCATATTGATGATATCGTTGCCTTGTTAAGCATTCATGTCTTCTTGCTTTGTTTGAAATTCTGTTGAGCATGATTGATTTTTTTCGGGATGTTGATATCCCTTATTTGTTGTTTGGTCTTCCCCCCGGATTCAGTGGAGCGTGGGGGCTCCGTTCGGGAAATGTTCAGGCTAGGGATGTGGCGCTGGCATTTGACTTACCATGCCAAGGGACGATACTCTGGTTGTCCTGCCCGTCAGTGGGGATGATTCGCTGACCGTGTCGACACGTACAAGAGGTGGAGCTACTGATATGCGACCTGAGGGCCTCACTACATGAGGGTCGAGATCCAGCAAGTTTGCTGATGATGCTGGCCGGGGGAGACGTCTTGTGAGCTTTCCTTTGGAACTCATTGCAGAGCTTTAGAGCTCCTGTAGTTAGGGGTCGTATCGTTGTGTTTGATTGTGGTAGACCCCTAGGGATAGTATTTGAGGGGCGTGTCCCCGTTGTTGACTTGTTTGATCATTTTTATTGATATTATGATTTTTGAACCCCGTAAGGGTACTTACTGGGATTTTCATTCGAAAGCTCATGTATTTGTTCTTTCTTTTTCAGATCCTAAGGAGTAGTAGACTTGAGCTATTAGCCGATCAAGGGTCGGGTTATCTTACAGAGGTCCGAGGATCTCTTTTTATTTTTTTGTGTGAGAGACTTTTTTTATTTTTATTTGTAGGACCCTTATAGGCCTAGCTTTTGTAGGGCATCTGGACCCCTTCATTTTATCTTGTTTCCGCTGAGACTCTTTTATTTAGGTATTTGAGATATTTATCTTATTTTTATGTTATTTGCTATTACTTACTTAGGCCTTGTATTCGAGTGAGGTGCGCCTTACTTGGTTACGGTCGGTTTGCTCACGTGCCTGAGGTCCCGGAAACCGGGTCGGGGCGTGACAGGTGTGCAAGGCAACTTCAACATCAACGATGTTGCTTCATTGCTCTTTATATCTACTACAATGTCAGTTTGCTGAACAAGAGACCATCTGTACTTGATTTCCTTTTCATT
Organism: Dioscorea zingiberensis; assembly: GCA_026586065.1. Lineage (NCBI taxonomy): Eukaryota > Viridiplantae > Streptophyta > Magnoliopsida > Dioscoreales > Dioscoreaceae > Dioscorea > Dioscorea zingiberensis. The sequence continues at coordinate 12,769,489 of CM048825.1, read as the reverse complement.
CGCAATTAAGTTGAAAAGGATTGTATTGGAAATCTTAACCACCAAGTGACTTAATGTGCTAGACTTGTCAACACCTAAAACAGTTTTATGGCCACCATAGTATTTAGGGCCTCTCTCTGACTCCCTTAGATCTCCCCCCCCCCAATATTCTACCACTGTCACTTGATTTTCATCCATCCTAATCATTCATAAATCCATAAAATCAATTATGTTATTATGAAAAAATACTAATAAATTAAAACCAGACAAAAAACAAACACATGCAGATTATTTAAAGAACATATATTACTCATAATTACAAAAAAAAAACAAATAAAGAAAGAAAAACAAAACACTTGCTTGTTTTTATTTTACTTCTTTGTCGCTGCTCTGTAGCTGAATGCTTCAATAGGGGAGTGTTGGGATCGCTATTCCTCCGATCCACCTTCACACTCAATTCCCCTATAAAAAATTAAAAAAAAAATCAAAATACATCAAAAAAGGGTAAATAAAGCAAAAGCAAAACAAAGGTGCACTATCCATGAGAACAGGCATTGAGAAGGCTTGCTCAGAATAGGGAGGCAACCAGGAAGGGCAGGCTAAGAAAGAAGGTCAACTTGAAACTTTGTTGTTAGATAATGAAAACAAATGTATAAATTGGTATCTGATTCTTTTGATATATTAATTCTATCTATGAGAACAGGCATAAGTTCAGCAACTAGAGTCTAGTAGAATCAAGCTAACTCAGCTAGAACAAGAACTTCAGAGAGCTAGATCTCAGGTGAATTATATTCAAATTGTTGATTTTTAATTTGTAGCATGCTTAATACTACTAATCAAATCTCTTGAACTCTTTAAAAGGATGAATTTGATGCTATTATGTGGGCAGAGAGAAGGGAACACAAGGAAAGGAACAACATCTAGTACATAAAGAAAACAAAAATTTAGCGAAGGGAATTGGGGAGCAAATGCAATTGAGCAGTAGATCGGTGACCTTCTCCTCCTGGGCTCTAGCGAGCTGCTGCGAGGCTTGTGAAGTAGAGGCATCAAGGGTCTCAACCTGAGCGCACAACTCGACGATGAGGTTGTCCCTCTCCGTGAGCCATTGGCGGAGGCGGGAGGCCTCGGCCTCGAGCTTGGAGAAGTGGGTGGCAAGGGCGATAGACGTGATCTTTCGTACAACGTCGAGCTGCTTGAAGGGTCATGGGTGGCGAGGTGTTTTACGGGAGACAACGATCGCCGTTGACTTAAGGCAAATGAGATCTCGCGAGGTGGGGGCTTTCTTCTTCAACACCTCCCTCGCCATCTTGCTCCACTTGCTCGCCGGCCACAGATCTGTTCAAACTGGATGATTTGAGAAGGAGTTGGGGCGTCGATCGGGGTGCTCGGCGGCTGGGTGGGGGAGGTGAAGAGAGGGATTTATCTGATAATAACGGAGCCGTCAGAGTCTTCGTTCGGGCTTAATTGAAAAGAATAAATTTTAACTTTTTACAATTAAAACCCTGAAATATTATTTTATTATATTTTAATCCTAGTCAGCATTTGGAAATGCTGACTAGATAACCCGAGGGCCATTTTAACAAATACTTTGGTCCTGGGTTAAAAAATAATATTTTATTAAAAAATAAATAAAATGAAACATTTCCCAAATTTATATTATTGACCAAAATAATGAAAATAATATAATCCTTTATGTTAGCCGGTAATCTTGTTAGCCACGTGGACAACCTTGATCTTCTGCTAACTGATGATGACTTCTTGGATAGAAGCCTTGAAGGTGGGTGTTCTCTTCTTGAGTTCACCTGAAATGGGGACAAAGAGAAAGGAGAAACCTGTGAGAGAGGGTATGGGGCTTTGTTGCCCGTGCCCGTTCCGACGGTTAAGTCATTGAGCTGATCGGAGAAGGAGGAGGAGCAGTAGAGAAGTTTTAGGGTTTCTTTGGTTGCTTATCTTCCTTCCTGATTCTTCTTCTTTATGTATGGGGCTTTTATCCTCAGGATTCGGGTCCTTGTCTAATCCGCCATCATGAGAGCGTTGTGTACCTTCCTGCCACCTTTTCCCTTATGTGGGTTTGCCTTACCCTATGGGGATAGGAAGGCAGCTCGTAAGGTAGGTGCCATGTTACCCTGGAGGGGGTGTTGATGCTTGGGCTGACAGTGCTTTAGTTCCTAGGTATATCACAAGCCTCCCCCCTCCCTCCTCCAAACCTCGATGTCCTCGTGACCTTGGGTTACCCAAGTTTGGGTGGGGTAGGGGGTGGGGTGTTCAGGCGTATATGGTCAAATTTGTGCGGGTTACGCAGGGCTTGGTGCTCGAGTACTTGAAGAGTGCATAATTATATATATTTTCTTATTATATTTCCATACTCTTTGCATCCATTCTTGCATAGTTTCTCCCACTTTTGTGTGTTATTGGGTGTTTTGTGTAAATTAGTAGATAATTCAGCACTTTGGAGAAAAGAAGTAAATTCTGGAGAAATTCGGAGCAAGAAGTGCCAAAACAGAGCGCGACACTGTCACCCAAACGGGCGTGTCCATGGGCATGTGAATTCAAATCGAAATCAATTAAAAAAGCGCACTCAGCCTCGAAGACATAGTCGTGTGACAGATGGCACGGCCGAGTGGTAGATGACATGGGCGTGTGGCATAAAGTCTGAAACTTATAAAAGATCGTCGGTTCAACTTTACCAGGGGACTTTTGGTGTATCTAGGAATCGACTGCTAGGGTTTCAAAGAGAAGTCAAAGACAGAGGAGGCATCGTGCTAGGGAGTCTATGAGTTTTTTTATGTCTTCCTCCTTATTTATTATGATGCTTGTCATTAGTATGAGAGACTAAACCCCTTGTGGTGCCTCGGGTCCTTGAACTCTTAGATGAACTTGTGAATCTTTATCCTTCTTAGTATTAGTTTCCCTTTTTATTTATTTTTGTGAATTGTCTATGTTTGCTTATTCATATAGTTTTCTAATACGAAAGCACATGCGATACTATTAGAATTGCTTAATTCATGACGAGAGATCGCGGTCAAGCTAGGTCTTAGCATAGATAATAAGGGGAGGGCACGCCAAGAGATCGGGTGGTCGCTTGGGTTGCTTTGCAACTACAACTTACTCTCCGAATTAGATTAAACCCTAATAGTAAGAACCATAAAACACAACCAACAATGCAGTCGTACGTTTTGAGAAGCCTCCGTACTACTAGGGTTTGGTTGCCGAGAGATCGGGACTAAACTAATTTAGGGTTCTTCACGGTCTAGGAATAGATAAAATTAGTTTACTAGTATTAGAGGATTAGTCATAAGGGATTCTTAGGGGGACAGTGATCTGAGGTGTTATACTCTCCTGATTGATAAACCCCAGATTGCCAACTGTCAAATTAGTTTAGTTTGATTCTAATTAGGCTAGATCCATCACAAACCGTATTTTCTGAGCTAGGTAATAGTGTTCTAGTGTAACACCCATCTCCAAAAAAGGGACAGATGTCACACAAGCCAGGTCAGGGGGTGAACCCTGAGCATGAGGTTGTATTAATCTAATAAACTCAACACAGAAGCAAACAATAATGTCATAAATACTCAACTGTTGGAAATACAATACCAAATACATAAATTTATACAAACATATATTCAACAAGGAGTTCACGTGTCTCCTAAATCAAGTACACAAATAAATAACGTTATAGCAGTGGGATGGTCAGAGCCAACTAAAGGTGACATGAATCTCTCCTCGACTCTAGATATGACCGAGTACTTGTCTATCTTATGCAAATTACACATAAAAGAAGGATGAGCTACTCGATCAGTGAGGAAAACAGTACTGTTAGGTATACTATACCTGTATGAAATCAAATAAAAATACTCTGAAATAATTTCTTAACATGTACAAGAAATATGAGTATGAAGAAATAATGCATTTCAAAATAATATGTCAATCTATGTATTATTTTCAATCAGATATAATCATGCCAAATTTTGTATAACCTTAAATAAAATAACATACATGCTCATCTTATTTATTTAATCATCGGTACTGTAGATGATTCTGTAATTTTCCCTTGGTGGATAAATATCTACACCAATAGCCACCACGGTCCGAATATGGCTCCCATCAGGTGGGATATACAGGAACATACATAATATCTCAATAATATTAATTTCACCTACACCTCTGCTTCAATAATTACGGAACCAATGTGTAATCTGGATGAACCCTCAAGATCCTCTGGGGCTCCCATCGGGGTATCATTTCTGCCCTCACGGTTCTACTATGGCTCCCGCGAGGTGACTATCTCTAGGATAGGATATACACATACTAGGCACTCTATGAGTACGAAAAGGGGTTTTATTTCTTGAAAATAAGAAGTTTTAAAACAGATAGTTTGGACTTTAAAAAAAACAAAGTTTAACAAATTACCCCTTCCGTACTTAGTACCGTACTATCTGGCTCTATCAAGTGCCACCACTAGTGCAAACAAGTATGATAGTACGGTGCAGAGAATTAATACTTCTAATTAATCTCTTTCTATTTCATATTTCTTTAACTAGAATATTTTTCATGAATATCTCAAATTTATTTCTAAAAGAATCTTTCAAAAGCATAATACAATTTCCAAACTTAAGAAATCTTATATAAAACTCCATTTCATGCTTTTTAAAATAAAAGCAGACATTTCATAAATAATACGACAAAAATAAGGTAATGTTCAGTTTCGTTCCCTGACTTGAGTCTAGTAGAAGCTTAGAACTGGTTTGGTCCTTCGGCAGCAGCTGACTTGCCTTTACCTTTCCCTTTTTCCTTTCTTGATAATCGAAATACGAAAACTTAGGAATATGGAAACCGTATTTTTTACTTATACACTAATTTAAACTTACTAGAGTGTGATAAAGACATTAACTCACTAAAGCACGATTTCGTACTTAGTATGTATTTCATGTTTCTAAGGAGAATGAGAATACGAACTTACTCATATTAGGGGATATAATTACTTCCACCCTTAGCATGAATTTGGAAGTTCTAACATGCTCCCTTAATCTAAGATAATTTCTATTCATAGCATCGTTAATTAGTTATATAAATGGATGAAATTTTGACAACACCTCCTCTATTCAGAGGGTCACGAAAATTATACAAACATCTCCTCTATTTAGAGGGTCAAGAAAATTATACAAACATACTCATTTACAACACAATTAACACATGCAAACATACATTTAAATTTAATACTTCACAGCCTCTAATACTCATCCAAATTTCATAGTGAGCCTACCCTCCCTTGGCCGACCACAAGTTTACTTCAACATATAGATCATCAACTATTAAACCCAAATTAAATCTTTATGACCATAATCCCCACAGCTTGATACCAACCTTGCCGGAGAAGGGCCGACTGTCGATCTCCTCACGAAACAATGGAGATCGAGACAAATATGATGAACTCCTCAGGCTTGGTCGTGGTCGAAGAAGGTGCACCTTGCCGGATCTGCATGTCAGAAGAAGGAACGAGCGAAGCTGGGTCGGCCTGGTCGGTGTCGGAAGGGAACAAGGGGGCTGGAGACGCGCTGGACGAGGCCGGCGCGCGTGGTTGTCGGATGACGGAGGCGGGGCTAGTTTGATCTCACTGTCAGAGGGAAACCGGGGGTGGATCTACGGCTAGGGCAGTGTGGCAGCGCTGCAGAGTTGCATACCGACGGTGGCGCAGGCAGAGATGCTGACCTGTGGCGGCGCGGCTTCGATCGTGGCGGAGCTCAAGCGCGGGGCGGCGCGGCCTCAGGGCTGACCGTAGTGGAGCTCTTGCGGAGGTTGGCCGGGCATGAGCAAGGCTCGCTGACCGGCGGAGAGTGGGGCACGGGTAGGGCACCGGTGAGATCGAGAGAAGGGGGTGGTGGTCGATGAGGATAGAACGAGAGAGATCCAGTCTTTCATCTCTCTCTCTCATTCCATTTAAAGGCATAAAATGATTTAATAATATTTTAATTAAAATATTATTCGATTCAATTATGGTAGAATCACAGGAGGTATCATTTCTCCGACTAGATCCGTTTCCTTCGGATTTATATACTTAGAGTGTATTATTTTATTAATTTATTATTTAATTTCTTTTTTTACATCCTATCAGTTGGTCATAGACCCACTATAACTTCACAGGTCGTATTTACAAGTCCGACAGTGATTCATATTTTCCGGATTTTGACTAGGCCAGATGTACTTTATCGGAACTCCAATTTTTGTCCAGTATCTCTGACTTAGTTAATTTAGATTAATTAACACTGAATGAATTTCTAATTTAATTTATTGGGATTATCCTTTCAATCCACCTCCAACTATTTCATGTATAAGTGGTCTGGCCCAATATGGCCTTCTCTGGCTCAAACAGTTGCGAGGCTAGATTTTATATCCATTAATTCCCGATTTTCCTTCAATTGAATTTTAAAATAATTAATTCATTTTCTATGCTAATTAATCTCATTGAAATTTTCAAAAATTTTCTGATTATTTATTTAAAAATTTCGGAGTGTTACATATAGTGAGTACTAGTACCTATCCCTTTGGATTCAACTACCCTACCTTCAGGGTACTTAACTACTTGAGCGACCCCGTGCACACTTGCTGGCTATCAGCACTATCAAGTTTTTGGCGTCATTGCGAGGGATCGACGTTCTAGGAATAGGGTTTTGTTACTCTAGCTATCTTTATTTTAGGTTTAGTTTTAATTTTTGTTTTACCTATCCTATCTTATCTTATCCTTCCTTCTTCATATAATAATAATAATAATAATAATAATAATAATAATAATAATAAATATTCTTGATTTTGAATTTGCGTTATCTTTTGCGCCTAATTAAATTTTATTTGTTGAATTGATAATGTCTTTTCTTTTAGGAGAGGAATATTACAATCAACGTGAGATGCCATATTATGAACAAGTACCTTTGGAAGACCTTCTTAAGTACTATATTTACGGCAACAGAGTGAGTCTAAGAGAAATTCAGGACATCGAAGAATTTGACTTAGAAGAAACACTGCGTACATTTGAACAGAATTCAGATCGCTTCAGGTATTCGTGCTTGAACGAGACACCTCATATCGAACAGGTCATGTCCGTATCCACAGATTTAGGAAAACATTGAATCCTATGCGAGGAAGAACCTGAGGAATGTCGTGATGAAACAACAGAGGAAGAACCGTAAGGTGAGGATCTTGACAAGGAGACCTGGGTGAAACTAAAGCCATCCATTGAAGAACCATCGGATTTGGAACTAAAGCAGCTCTCAACGCATTTTGAATATTCTTATCTAGAGTCGAATAACAAACTACCAGTGATCATAGTCTTTGATTTAGAATCAGAACAGAAGGAGAAACTGCTAGAAATATTGAGGAGGCACAAAAGGGCGGTAGCATGGAAGATAGCTGATATTAGGGGGACCAACCCTTCATTTTGCACTTACAAAATTCTCATAGAAGACGACTACAAACCCAAGGTGCAACCTCAGCGAAGATTGAATCCCAACATGAAGAAGGTAGTGAAAGTAGAAGTGAAGAAATTGCTGGATGCCGGGGTGATTTACTTACCCGATTTCGGACAGCGTTTGGGTAATTCTAATTTAAGTAGTTCCAAAGAAGGGTGGTATGACAGTGGTACAAAATGACAAGAATGAGTTAATTCCAACCAGAACTGTTACCAAATAGCGGTTATACATCGATTATCGGAAACTCAATGATGCTACAAGAAAAGATCATTTCCCCTATCTTTCATTGATCAGATATTGGAGCGACTGTCAGGCCACATGTATTATTATTTCCTGGATGAGATGTCAGGGTACTTGTGAATTTCGATAGCACCGGAAGATCAGGAGCAGGCCACATTCACATTTGGAGCAATTTTTTGGGCAAAGGCGGGACAAGCACTTTTGGCCAATCTACTATGCCAGCAAGACTGTAAAATCCAAAGATTTTAGGGGTTAAATTTTTTATAGTTATTTTCCTTAATTATTTAGTTAATAAGGGAAAATCACAAAGGTTGTGGTGGTTAATAAGATATTGATTTGATAAATGATGTTTGGAAAATAAATAAATAAATAAGAACTTTTGGTTTATCTATCATGACAACTATTAATGAAATAATGCTCCTTGTTCTTTATTGTGAGAAATGGATAATGGAAACCGAATTGTTTGATAACAAAAAAAAAAAATCAAAGATGCATTAAAGTCATGATGTGATAGATGAATAGATATAATCTAAATATATATAAAGGGAGACAAATGAAGATGTCATGATTGGATTGATGATGTAGAATGACATGATTTGAGGGTTTCTCCTTTAATAGAAGCACGTGCAAAAAAAAAAAAAAAGGCCATGCCATCCGATGACTTCAAGCTCTCTGCGGGATTTCTTTGATAAAAAAAAACGCGTGAACTTCTCTCTCACGCGAACGCGCCACCACCTGCCAGGTTGTCACCCGATGATCGCGGAACGGCCAACGTTGATATGGATTTGATCTTCTCCGCGTGATGGCCGAGATCAACGAAACGGATCCTCATCCAAATCCTCACACGGTGCGTCTAAAACCCTAACGCCGCGCGTGTTCGGGAAACTCGTGGTGGAAGGACGGCGACCGAGAGAGAGACCAGAGCGGGGCAGTGGTGTTGGGCTACCGAGCCATCGCCGCCTGAGCACCTGAAGACGAACGGATCCGGTGGAATTGCGGCTGAGAAGGTCGTCGCCGTGCGTCGTCAGATCCACCGCGAATTGTCGACCAAGATCTGTTGTTGAGTGATCGGAGCGCCGTCGATCGTCACCGATAGCAAACCAACGTCGGGGAAGGTGACCGATGGAGACTAGGGTGAGCTTCTTTCTCTCTGATCTTGATGTTTGATCTTTCATGCTTGATGTTCAGAGGGAGTATGATCATATGTATCCATGATTTTATGTGAGAGGCTGTCAAGTATATGAGGTTTAGTTAGTGTTGTTTAAGGTTTGTGCGTGTGAACTCATACAAGTGTTGGTTGGTGTTGATTTTGTTTAGGTTTTCTGATGGTGTGAAGGTGTGTTATAAGTAAGACTTCAGGGGGATATTATGTGAGTATGGGCTTGGGTTTAGATTCTTTGAAGATAAGAATTCAGTTGTGTTAGAGGTTTACAGGAGATGGATTGAGCCCAGAGAGAGGGGAAGCCTTTTGATGGTGTGGTTTCTTGTGTGTGATGATGGAGTCTGAGCATGGTTCCTAGTTCTTGTGGTAGGCATGATTCTTTGGGAATCTTGTTGTGGTGTTGATGTTGAGTAGATGATGACTAACAAGAGCTTGAGATTTTTGAAAGGATCATAGCTTGATCCTTTGGGTTAATGAATGGTGTTGAGGTTTAGTAGATGGTAAGGTCTTGGGTTATTTACATTTGGGTTTCATGGGTGATAGTGCTATGAACTAATAAACTTTTATTGGTTGTTGAGGTTTAGATGGGATATGTATGAATTACGGTAAATCTTTGGTAGTTAAGCGATGAGTTAATAAAAGAGTTATTATTCCATGTGAGGGTTGATTCGCATCAGGGAGTTCATGATGAGACGGGTCCATGTAGTGTGACGAGTATCATGAACTGATTATCCTTTGACACGCGTGCATTGTTTGAGTTGGACTTATGGTTTCCAGGTGTTGCTTTGGAGCGCTGAGTTGCATCAGGAGGAACGCGGACCAGTCGGTACGATTTGCGAGTGAAGTAAGTGACTCTTGCCTAGCTCCTACCCAGAGATGGGTTTCTTTGGCATTCTTATTACCTGGTTTGGTATATGCTTGATTGTTATCATGATTGGGCTTGTGGTTATGATCTGGATATCTGTTGTTGATTCCCGGTATACATGTTTTGTTTGATGTTTTCCACATCTGTGATTGGTTGTTTGGACAAGTTGTTTTTGGATGCTCACTGAGCATGCCACCGTGGACCGGGACATTACTGTGCGACTCATGGTGCTTGTGTTTAGGTGGGGTTGGTATGTCTCAAAGATCGGGTATGCGTGCTCAGGAGCATAGCCACCTGTCGTCCGGCACTTGACCATTGAGGCACACGGCACTTGTGCTGACCGTGGAGGTGTGATTGGTCGGGCTTAGGGGACCCCGTTTGATTGACTCATTGTGTTGACTGATTGTCATGATTTGTCTATCTTGACTATTTGAATTTGTGCTTATCGTGATTCTTAGCGAGGTACTACTTGAGCTTTCCTTTGAAAGCTCACTTCACTTCTTTTTCTCTTCGGGTTAAGAGGAGCAGGATGACTTCGAGGTTTGGAGCTGCGCATGGGACTGGGATAGGTTGGAAAGGTCCGAGGACCTCAGGTTGTGTGAGAGTTTCACTTGTAGGACCCTTATAGGGCCTGATTTTGTATAGAGCTTTGTAGGGTACATGGAACCCTTCATGATTTTTAATTTCGTTGTATGACTCTGATATTGTTCTTTATTATTAGTGAACATTTGATTATTATTGTTATCTGATTATCATTTTTAGGCCTTGTATTCGATTGGGGCTCGTCTCCTTTCGGGTACGGCCGATCTGTGAACGTGCCCGAGGTCCCGGGTCCCCTACCTTTCATTGATCAGATATTGGAGCGACTGTCAGGCCACATGTATTATTATTTCCTGGATGAGATGTCAGGGTACTTTTGAATTTCTATAGCACCGGAAGATCAGGAGCAGACCACATTCACATTTGGAGCAATTTTTTGGGCAAAGGCGGGACAAGCACTTTTGGCCAATCTACTATGCCAGCAAGACATTGTGAGGGCATTACAAGAGAACTACACCACAATTGAGAAGAAGTTGCTAGCAGTGATCTATGCATTAGATGAATTTAGTCCGTATTTAATCTTATCAAAAGTCATTTTTTACACTGAGCATGCATCACTAAGTTACCTATTAAGCAAAGCTAATGCGGAACCTCGTCTAATCCGTTGGATATTGTTGTTACAGGAATTCAATTTGGAAATCAAAGATAAACGAGGATCCAAAAATGTGATAGTTGACTACCTGTCAAGATTGGAAGGATCCACACAAGCCAAGGGCGAAAAAGGAGAAGTAGATATTTTTCAACTGAAGCAGCTCTACCCCATCGATGAGAGAGAAGAAGAAGAGACCCTATGGTTTGCTGACTTTGCCAACTATTTAGTAGGAAGAGTATTGTTGAAGGGATTAACTACACAAGAAAGGAAGAAATTTTTCTCAGATTTAAAGCACTACTTATTGAAGGATCCATATCTATACAAGGTGTGTGCCAACCAAATAATCCAAAGATGTGTGTCCCTCCAGGAAGGATGGGTCATCCTCAACCACTGCCATGAAGGACCAACTGGTGGGCACTACAGTTCAAGTCAAACCAAGTAGAGACGCACCTCACTCGGATACAAGGCCTAGGTAAATAAAGCAGATAATAACAAATTCAAATATTAAATCCAAATTAATACAAAAAAAATAAATTGAGGGTTCAGTCATCCTACATAAGTGAAGGCCTAACAAGGGTCCTACAAATATAAATCTCACACTCAAAGAAAACATGAGGTCCTCGAACCTCTGTAAAGATATCCCTATCCCTCGCGCAGCTCTTGGGTCCGAGTCACCTACTACTCAGGATTTGAAAAAAAAAAGGAAGAGGGAAACAAGTTGATGAGCTTTCGAATGGAAAGCTTAGTAAGTACCTTGCGGGGATCACAATGAAAACAAATCCAACACAAGATGATAATAGGTAAGTCAAGAAATTAGCATACCAGCCAATCATCAAGACAAGCCAAGCAAGTGGGGACCACGCCGCGCACTATCCAAACTCTAGGAGTCTCAAACCAACCATAAGGAATCTAACATAGGTAGGGACTCCTAACGGAATGACAACCCTCAGGCTCTGGAAGAGGATTCCAAAGAAAACTCAGCAAGCATCCACTGGTCTGCATCATCAACCTCAGCTAGAAACAACCCTCCGATTGTGAGTCGGTAGCACCACCTTTCGTACGTGGCGACACGGTCACCGAATCAACCCCACTGATAGGTTAAACAACCAGAGTATCCTTCCTCTAGTATGGAAATCCAGAACGCTAGGGTGTGCTCGGGCTTGGACGTTCCACAACGGAGCCCCCACGCTCCACAGATCCGGGCGGAAGAACAAAACTTAGCTAGCATATACTTATCCGGTTAGCGCACAAGTATACATATGCCCATAGTTAAGTGTCAGTCAACAGGTGGGCATGCCTAGTGAGCATTTAACAATAGATAGTGAAACTGACACACTCCTATCTAGATGGAGCATAGGCTCACTTGTTTCCACGGCGACGTGCCGATCAATGGACGATCATGTTCAGTAAGCACTATCTCAAACATGTCAACCATATACATATAACAAGGAAACAGTCCAACAAGATAGATATCTACTATGTATATGCACTCAACAACGAGATCATTTAAATAATAAATAATCAGGAAGGTATGCTAGAACATAGCAAACAACAAAGCCAATAAAACCCATAACTGGGGGGTAGGAACTAGGCAAGAGTAACTTACCTCAATCATAGATGACTGGAATCACACAAGACTCCCTCTTGACATGTCTCGGCACTCTACGTCAATATTTGGTAGTAATAAGAACAGTATCTTAGTACCTTTCTAAGTGTCAAATAGCTCATTATCCTATTACAACCTTTACTAGGTCGAGGGCTCACCAATCTTCTAACTTAATTATAAGCCTCTTTTATACATTTTAACCTATTTACGGAAGCCCAATGACTCAAGGGTTTCTAACTTCATTATTAGAAAATTCGGCCCGTTACTTGGGCCGAGGTCATCAAGAATCATTTGAATCACCTTACTTATTTTAATGATCATTATTTACTCAATCCATAAGGATTTCACTTAAGCCTAATAATATTATCTTCATGGAAGAGAAATGGGCTATGGTACATCAACTATCCAAACTTAGCAAAGTTTTTTAGGTAGGCCCACGACTGTTTTACATTAAATCATAAATTGGCTCATAGTCACCCACCAGGCCGGCCTTCTCTCTTCTATTAACTCATTTGACTCAACCTCAACCCCATTATAAAAGCCTATAATCTCCCACATTTCATGCAAAAGTCCTTATTAGATACATTAATCCATCAACCCAACTAATTTCCTCCAATCAAGTAAAACTAGATCAAACTTCACTTAGGGAACTACCTACTTTAATAGTGGACTTTAAGTCATAACCCATTTACCTAGGACTTTAAAGCTTCTCCTCATGCATGATTCACTACAAAAACACCCACTCTAGGACTTGATCCTATATTTCATCAACATAAGTGACTCAACAACTCCCATACATACATCCGACTCATGCCAACCCTTTCATGAGGTTTCAATGCGCTGTTAACTATCTCCTAACCTCACTATTCACAGATGATACTCATCAGTATGCATATAGGTTTATATAGGCCATGTTTATTGAATCTAGTCCCTCTCTATCCATGCTCATAAGTGATATCTACTGATGTGCTAAACCTCTTCTTCTCAATTATCTAAACCCCCTTCTTCTCTCCCTAACTCCATTGTTATTGCACACCACCGTCCTCTAATACAAGCAACTGTCCTCATGTATAACCCTCTGATTCATACATGTAAGACCTTTGCTACAATGGTTTAAAGAACCCATGCATGCACTAACTAGAAAACCCTTCAATGATTATAAACAGGGTCTGAAGATGCGCACTTGAGTCTAGAAAGCATGTGGAGTTTCAGGGAGGAAGACCTCAGCTTGGGCTACTAGGAGATCACCAATACCTCGTTCTCGTTGCAATAGAGGGGTGGTGCTTTTGCTCCCCTGATCAGAGAGGATCCACAGACCAAAACCACCTGTTAATGGACTTGTTTAGGCCCTAACAATGTTCCTATTTTCTTTCTAAAGTTTAACAAAGAGCTTTAACCATGAACAATGGGTTTAAAGGTGCTTACCAGACTGCACTTGCGTATCTCGGGATGATGCTCAGGTCGCGGCGTTGGTTGCGACTGAGGTGGTGAGGGTTTCTAAAGTTTAGAGAGCCCTTCTCTTATAGCAATTCGTGGGGAGATTTCAGATGAGAATCAATCCTGTTGATGGGGCTATTGGGTGGGATCGTATCTCTAATGCAGCTGGCCGGCGCGTATATATATATATATATATATATATATATATATATATATATATATAAGGAAGTGTTAGGGTGCGGTCGGCCGCAAGTGCGGTCGACCCGCTTTAACACTACCGCTATCGGGCCGGGCTCAACAGGCCCGCGCCTCGGCCCGATAGTGTAGGTGTTAGAATGGGCCGACCGCACCCTAACACCTCCCTATATATATATATATATATATATATATATATATATGTAGGTGTTAGAATGGGCCGACCGCACCGTAACACCTTCCTCTAACACCTCCCTATATATATATATATATATATATATATATATATATATATATATGTTACGGATATATTTGGTGAAGACAGGTGTCATTGACCTAAAGGACCACTTGTTCCTTTGGCCACATGGCAATATCACCACCTTTGCACAATTCCGTTCGGCAAATAACGTGAGGATTCAATCCTACGAACAAGTCCGTCGGAATTGCAGCAACCCTCTTATACAGGGCGTGAGGTGGGGAGAGAGAGATAAATATCTAACGCCTCTACAGTGAGTAGGCCTTATCCACTTGCTACAGTGGGCAGATATTTATCCTATTTTACCTACGTGGCATCTACGCGCTAGGCTGCAGATATTTTCTTACCGCCTTAGGAGATATTTACCTAACTCACCGCATTATTCCACCGCCTTTCCTGAACCGCCTCTCAGGTGCTATAAAAGGAGAGCGTTAATAGAAGAAAAGGGATCCAAAAAAACTGATCACACAGAGAACTGCCTAAATCTAAGACTCTTTACTCAAGTTTTCTGACTTAAGCATGAATTTGAATCAGGGCGAGAGGCCCAATTCCGATCAGCCGCCTACATCCTTTTTACGAGGTTAAGCCTATGGATAATTCCGGTCGGAGTTTCAGGATGTTCTCTGCGCTCCCTGTTCGTAAACAGAAGTAAGCGTTCACACCAACTATAAATTTTAACCGTTGGTCGAAAGCTGAGGCTAGATCTCGAGACAACAGTAGCCGAAGCGGGACGTGGACCAGTTTTCGGCATCAACAGTTTGGTGCCGTCTGTGGGGACCCTTACGAAAAGACAAATGACCACTACCAGAAGATCAAAACGAATCCAAGAACAGGGAGCCCCAAATAATCCCGAAGGGCCTGGCGAGGTTCGAAGACATGAAGGAATCCGGTCAGATAATCCACCCAGCTTACCTCCATCAGAAAATCCTTCCGTTCAACCCCAAGAATCTGTTCCGGAGTTTTATCTTAACATACAGTAACAATTGGAGCGGTTGACCCAGGCTGTTCATACTTTGACCCATCCTCCGCCTCCTCCTACACAAGTTCCAATACCAAACATACCAACAGCCCCACTGGATAATTCCGAAAGTAGAGGGAGGACAAGAACCCGCACCCATAAAGAGAGGAAAGAAAGGACCGCCTTTTTCGCTAGTTCAGAGCCCCCCTCTGTTCGACGCAGACAGCAAGCCACTACAAGAACCGAGTGGACAAGGACAGAGCGGAATAGTCCATCTGTTCAAACGGTTGATAGAAGAACTCAACGACAGGACCTCTCTCAAGAAAACAGGAAGTCCGGGCGACATATTCTCAGTATGTGTTCGCCTTTTGTCAAGGAAATATTGGGAGAACAAGTTCCTGATAGCTTTAGTCCACCGGTTATGATGCATATGAAGGCAAAACCGATCCGTCTCGTCGCTTTGAAGTCTTTTCGGTCGAAGATGCTCCTCAGCTGGAATCCACGAGGCGCTTCGCGTGTCTTTGAGCTTTTCCCGCCACCTTAGAGGGGAAAGCGCCAAGGCAGTTTGTCGATCTCCCATCTAGCACAATTACTTCTTTTGATTTTAGCGGATCGGCTTTCTAGCCTATTTTGCCAATTACTCAAAGCGTAAGAAAACTCCATCTACCCTTACAGCGTGTTAAACAACGAAAGGGAGAAGCGGCTCAGGGCTTATTTAAATTGTTACATAGGCGAAGCTTGACAAATGTCATGAGACCTCCTTCCGCGAATGGCCGTAACCTTCTTAATGGAGGGACTGTTAGAATCCCCCTTTCGTTTTTTTCTCACTTTGGATCCACCAAAAACCATTCCCGCCCTTATGATCCATGCCGAAAAATATCTCAATTTCGAGGAAATTTATACAGGTTGGGAAGAGGAGGCTAGGCGTGGACCTGTGGACACCCAGAAGGGAAAAACCCACCACAATGTCAACAGAAGGCCTCCGGATGTACGAAAGGAAAGAGGATCGCATAAGGATAAAAAGGGCGCAAACAGAGGTCCGGAAACCTCAACACGGCCCAAACGACATACGTTACCGCCCAGAGAACCTTCAAAGGAAGGAAAAATTGTCAGATATGATCACCATACCCCCCTAAACCAAACCAAAAGCCATATCCTTATGCAGATCAAAGAACAAAAACTTCTGATATGGCCAGAACCCATGAGAAATACCGAACGGCAGAAGAATAGTAAGAGATATTGCCAGTTTCATCAATCTAGAGGACAAGATACGGAAAAGTGTACCCACTTGATGAACGCAATAGAAGATGTCGTTCGGAAAGGACAATTGGAGCAATACATCAACTTTGAGATTCAAGAGGAACCTGAAGCTTCACAACCTGAAGAAGAACAAGGAGAAATGGTGGGGTTTATTAGTGGAGGTCCTGGTTGCGGTGGTGAAAGTTCAGCCTCTCGGAAAAGTTACGCCCGAATGGTGGGAACCACACAGGAAGCGAAGCGCGCGGAGGCGATCTCGACCTACGGCTCCAATCATCTTTTACGACAATGGCGTCGGTGAGTTCGCCACCCTCATGATGGCTAGCGGTTGTTGCTATCAAAGTTTCCAATTTCCGGATGAAGAGAGTTACGATAGGCGGTGGGAGTTGAGTTGATATCCTCTTTTGGAGTGCTTTGAAAGAATGAGATATCGGATGACTTGCTTAGGTAAAATCATCCTTAGTAGGATTCTCCGGAGGGGTAGTACAGCCCGAAGGAATGATCTCCTTACCAGTTACGGTAGGAAACTCGCCAAGATCATCAACAGTGACAACAAATTTCTTGGTTGTGCGTTGTGCTTCAAGTTACAACGTGATCCTTGGCAGGCCAACCCTCAACGCCTTGAAAGCCATAATCTCTACTTACCATCTTCTCCTCAAATTCCCGAACGAGAGTGGTAGTGGAGTAGTGAGAGGAGATCAACCCCTGGCACGGCAATGTTATGTCTCAACCCTCAAAGGGAAAGCCCTCAACAGCAGAAAGACAAAGGTTTCAGAAGCCATGCTAGTCAGCAGAATGGCCGAACGGGAAAATAAAGAGCTTCGACCTATACCTGTTGAAGAATTGCTAACAGTCCCCCTAGACACAACCAGAGCAGACCGCACGGTGCGGATTGGGGCAGATTTGACAGCAGAGCAACGAGAAGATCTCATGAGAGTATTGAAAGCAAATTCTGACCTCTTCGCTTGGTCTTCAGAAGATATGCCGAGCGTAAAACGCGATATCATCGAGCACCGTCTCAATATCGATCAATCGTTTAAGCCTATGAAACAGAAAAGGAGAAATTCCGCACCAGAAAGACAGAAAGCCGCAGAGGAAGAAGTATCAAACCTCCTAAACTCTAGGTTTATCCGAGAGGTGCATTACCCAGATTGGTTGGCTAATGTGGTTCTAGTAAAAAAGCCGTCCGGAAAGTGGAGGATGTGAGTTGATTTCACGGACTTGAACAAAGCTTGTCCAAAAGATTCGTTTCCCTTACCATCAATTGATGGTTTGGTTGACTCTACAACGGGGCATGAGATGCTAAGTTTCTTAGACGCCTTCTCAGGTCACAACAAAATCCGAATGGCCAAAGGCGACGAAGAAAAAACGTCCTTCATTATGAGCACGGGAACTTACTGCTATAAGGTGATGCCGTTCGGCCTAAAAAATGCCGGAGCCACCTTCCAGAGGCTCATAAATACAGTCTTCAGAGAGCAAATTGGCAGAAATGTTGAAGCCTATATGGATGATATCTTGGTGAAGAGCCGAAAGGCCAATGAACACCTGTCAGACTTACAAGAAGCTTTTCAGTCTCTTCGGATTTATACTATGCGGTTAAACCCGAATAAATGTTCTTTTGGCGTTCGATCGGGAAAATTCCTGGGATTTATCTTGACACAAAGAGGGATAGAAGCAAATCCAGAAAAAATCAGAGCTATTCTTGACATGGGGTCGCCCAAGAGTCTTCAAGAAATTCAGCGGCTTAACGGACGCCTCGCCGCACTTGGCAGATTTATCTCCAAAGCCGGAGAGAAAAATCTCCCACTCTTTCAAGCCCTACGAAAAGCACCGAAAATGGAGTGGACAGAAGAATGTGAAAAAGCCTTTCAGGGGCTTAAAGATTATCTCTGATCGCCTCAGCTACTAGCTAAGCCACAAGTGGGAGAAGAACTCTACATCTACTTGGCGGTCGCCCCGCATGCGATCGGCCTATGATTCTTTTGAGAGAAGATAACAGAATTCAAAAACCAGTCTACTACACAAGTAAAATCCTTAATGAAGCGGAGTCAAGATATCTGCCGCTTGAAAAGTTGGCTTTCGCTCTTGTCACATCCGCACGGAGATTGAGGCCGTATTTTCAAGCCCACAAGATCATTGTGTTGACTGATCAGCCATTAAAGCAAATTCTTCATAAGCCTGAAAACTCCGAACGCCTAGCCAAGTGGGTGATAGAATTAGGCGAGTTCGATCTCACCTATAAACCCCGAACGGCAATCAAGGCTCAAGTATTGGCAGATTTCGTCGCGGAGTTAACTTTTCCCGCAAATAGGGACGAGCCCCGGTCACAGAGTCCAGAAGAAAGCTCTAGCATCCCATGGTCCTTATATGTTGACGGATCAGCAACGGAAGAAAAGTCAGGGGCAGGTTTCGTCCTTTATTCTCCCTCTAAGTGGAAAATTGCGACAGTACTGAAGTTCCAATTCCGAGCAACCAACAATGAGGCCGAATACGAAGCCCTCATCGCAGGATTACATTTGGCCCGGGGGCTCGGAATTCAACATCTGCATGTATATTACGACTCGCAGTTAGTTGTGAGCCACACCTTGGGCAGCTTTGAAGCGAAGGAAGAGAACATAGTCAGATACCAAGCAGTGGTAAAGAAAATAGTTCCATACTTCGCTTACTTCCAAATTGAAAAGATCTGTCGAGCGCAAAACGAAGAGGCGGACGTCCTGTCTAAAAAGGCCACAGCACCGAACGGAGATACAGAGTCTTCCTTTAACCTACAGTACCTTCCCGCAAAGACCATCGACAGATTGGAGGGAGAAGTACAAAGTGCAGCCGAAGAGTCAAGTTGGATGGACCCCATCAGAAATTATCTACAAGGTGGGCCTGCACCACCCAACAAAGCAGAGGCCAGACGGATTTCTTACAAATCCGCTCAGTACACCATCATCAATGAGAACCTATACAAAAGGTCTTATACGCAGCCTTTCTTGCGATGCTTATGTCCTACAGAAGCTAGCTACATCCTTCAAGAGATTCACGAAGGCATCGGAGGGAGGAGGACACATAGGGGCAAAGCCTTGAGTTACAAAGTCCTACGACAAGGTTATTACTTGGCCAACACTAACTCAAGATGCAATGGCGTTAAACGAAAATGTGATGCACATTAGCGGCATTCCAAAATTGAGGCGACCACCCGCGACTTACGCCAATTATTAACCCTCGACCATTTGCCATCTCGGGAGTTGATCTTCTAGGACCATTCCCTACCTCAGTTCGGCAAATGAAGTTTCTAATAGTCGCTATTGACTACTTCACCAAATGGGTGGAAGTTGAACCCTTGGCCAAAATCACGGAGAAGGCTTGTCAGGGATTCTTATGGCGAAGCGGTTATGCACGATTCGAATTCCGGCCGCTTTCATTTTACGATAATGGGCGACAATTTGATAACAAGGCTTTCAAAAGCTTTTGTTCAGAGCTCGGAATTGAATCAAGACTAACGTCTGTGACACATCCCCAAGCCAACGGCCAAGTAGAAGTGACGAACCGCACCCTGCTTCAAACACTGAAAACTCGGGTATCCAGAAATGGAACTAACTGGGTAGAAGAAATCCCGAGCGCCCTTTGGGCCTACAGGACAACAACAAGGACTCCTACATGAGAAACCCCATTCTCTCTCACTTATGGGGCAGAGGCTGTCATCCCTGCAGAGATAGGAATGCCTACCTTGCGGACACAGCAAACTTTCTCATCAGAAGAGAATGAGAAAAAACTCCGAGCAGAACTTGATCTACTCGAAGAACGGAGAGAAGCTGTGGAAACAAAGGCAACCATCTATCGTCAGAGAGTAAAAAGGTTCTATGACACAAGGGTAAAATGAGTCTTCTTCCAAATCGGCGATCTAGTCCTGTGGGAAAATGAGTTTCATGGAAATAAAAACCGAACGGGGAAGCAAACTCCTAACTGGGAAGGCCCTTACGTCATACAAAGAATCGTCCGAGCGGGCACCTATTTTCTAGTAGATATGGACGGAAAAACGCTCAAGCGTCCGTTCCATGCCGAACACTTACGACGCTACTATCAGTAAATTCTGTAGCTGTCTCTTAAATTTCATGGAATAAAGCTCAAGCCTTTCCCATCCTACAAAAATGTGGTGAAATTCCCATTCTACAAAGATGCGGTGAAATTCCCATCCTACAAAGATGCGGTGAAATTCCCATCCTACGAAAATGCGGTGAAATTCTCATTCTACAAAAATGCGGTGAAATTCCCATTCTTGGAAGATGAGTCGGAATTATCCTGTAAGGATAAACGACAACTCTTATCCAAAAAACAAGGGGCAAAAATCCCGATCGAAATATGAGGCAACAATCTCATTTATGAAGGCGAGTACCTCACTCAACAGCTTAAAGTCCCATGATTGGACTAAGGACTCGTTGCGAAGCTTATCTTACAAGCCAAATGAAGAAGGAAGAAGTTTATAAAGGACTTCAAAAAATACTTCTCATGGTTAAGGATAACCATCACTCGGAAATAAATCTTCACCAAAATAAAGGTTTGCTTTTTCATTCATACGAATAGAAATTACATTCCAGAAGATTGCGAATTTACAAGAACATTTCTCAAAAATCCTAAGAACTAGGACCCTCAGGGCAGCCAGCTACTTCTGGAGGAGCTTGGGTTGAAGGCTCAGGGGCGGGGCGTAAGCCTCACAGGGTCTTAATAGTCTGTTGCTCTTTTAGCTCCGTGAACTTCTTCAAAACTCCCGCCAGTCCCATGGACAAAACTTCCGCAGGAGGGATATGATAGCCCACCTGTTGTACCACCGAATAAATGCGGGTGGCCCCTTCTTTAGCTTTCGCCCTAAGCCGGGCGACCTCCTTCTCTAATTTATCCGCTCGCTCTACTAAATCCTTAATTTCTTGCGAGTCGGATTTAGGAGTTGTCAGTCCGGAAGCTAAGTCTTCTTTAAGTGTGTCGCGCTCCCCCTTTAGCTCTTCCAACTCCGCCTGAACAACAAAGAAGTTCAAGCATTTTTTATGTTCGGCTCCCATCGCTTCAAATTTTGCCCCTCTCGAGTAGATTTGAGTTCCTTCTCCAAACTGCTAGAATTCTCCCGCAACTTTTTAACATTCTCCTCAGCAGTAAGAAGGGAACCCTCAGAAATAGACAACTTGGCCGCCAAATCATCCTTCTCTTTTCCCACAACAGCCAGTTGCTGGAGCCGCTCAGCTTTATCCTTCTCAAAAGTGTGGATAATGGCGAGCTGCTCTTTGTTTTTCCCCTCCAGGGCCGCCACCCTAGAGTTCAGTTGGGCGATTTCCGCCCTACACGCTTCCATCTTTGCCGAATCCCCTTGGCAAAGATTGCCGACTCGGTCCGCCCAGTGCGCAGTCTACGAAATAACAAACAAATAAGTTAGTAGCATTAATACCGAGCCAAAAAGTAAAACTACTACGAGGATAATCCTCACCAGCATGACCGAACGGAATAGTTGAGAAATGGCCTCTTCCCTTCCAGCTCTATGAAGTTTGGAGGAGAGCTGTTCAGGCCTCATCGCCATCAAAACAGTCTTTACGGAAGCGGCATCCCGAAAAGGGACGTCTTCGGAGGGCACCCCCTTCTCTTGAGGAGCCGGCCCCCTTAAGACCGAGTCCGCCGCCCGCAGTTTATCCAGGAGAGCCGCTTCTCCTGCCTCCGCCTATAAAATATAACCTAAGTTAAAGGTTTTGAGCGAAGCACGAAGCATACCCATAGAAAATATGTGTGTAGAAATTCTCACCTCTATAAGAATGATATCCTCCGGCCGGTTGAAAGAAGGACCCTTGGAAATTGGGGACAAAACCGGGTGGACTTCTTCCGCGCGAACCTCTTCCTGAGGAACCTCCGCTTGTTCTTCTGGAATTCCGGGAACTGATGCGTCCTCGGAATTCTTTCTCTTTGTCCTCCTCTCCCGGGGTCGCCTTTAACCCCCTTCTTGGAAGAGTCAGTCTCTTTTCTCTTCCTTTTCTTCTTCTCCTTTTTGGAGGTATCAGCACCTTGGCTAGGTACCACTTCTTTCTTTTTCCGCCCACGAGCCAAGGGCGGATGAACCTCACCTTCGAAAGAAGCCATAAGACCCTTAACATAGCTCAAGTCTTCGTCTTCCATCGGATTTTTTGCAAAAAAAATTCCGAATAAGGTTAGACATCACAAGCCAAAATCAAACCAAATTAGGTACGCAAACGAGTCCTACCAGTAGACACTATTAAATGACACTTAATGAGGTTTTCCTTGGTCAAAAACCTATCCATATAAACTTTGGATAGCCCCGTCATTGACTTAAGAAGATTTTCCTCTTCTTCCGACATCTCCTCACAAGTAATGTCCGCACGGGGAACCTCCCACCTTGTTCGGATATCCCACTCGGATTTACATCTAACAAAGAAAAACTTGCTCTTCCATCGCTTAATGGAAGAAGGAACTTTCCCTAGAAACTTTCTCCCAGGGCGAGCCGAGAAATAATACCAATCGGCATTAGACTCCAAACAAAGACTAAACAACATACGGAACCAGCGGACAGTCGGGTTTACCCCGTAATTCTTCAAAACCATGACAAATCAGTTGAGCAGCCTCCAAGAGTTCGGAGTTAACTGCGAAGGACACAAACGATATTCCTCTAGGATCGCCTTAGTAAAATCAGGAAAAGGAAGCCTAAGTCCACCTAGCAACGCATCCTGATAGACAGCTATCTCCCCCTCCCTGGGAGCACTCGCCCTCTCCCCTGAACAAGGAACCCTAACCTCGAATAGAGAGAGGTCTATCTCATATCTCTCTACTAGGTCATCTACATCCTTCTGCCCTAGAAGGCTTATGAACGTATCCGACCCTCTACCCATTGCCCTAGAGGCAGGGTGAACCCGCGAACCCTGAACTGGAACGCCTCCAAGTTCGCCCGGAATCGCGACAGAAACCATAGGGTTGGACGGAGAAGGAATCGAGGGCTCATGAGAAGAACTAGAGGAGGAAGATGCAGCACTAGCCATTACCTTAGGAAAGGAAAAAGACAAGAAAAACGCAGAAAGCTCAAAACCAGGGCTCGCCGGAGAAGAGGAAACCAGAAGAAGAAGACGCGATTCGATTTTCGAAACAACCTTTTTCTGCCTGTACGATTTCGCTTATATACAAAGGCAACGAATCCGTGGCAGTTAGATCTCCGGATTATATTCCGATCAGAACCGTTGAACCAAGGGTCCACAAATCTGGACCGTTCAAATAACCATCATTACACCTCCTCAAAACAGTTCAAAATTCTGCCCGCGTCAGCAATACCAAGCGCCGCCTGACACACATAGAAAGCCACGCTCATCACCCATCATGACGTTGACAAACGCGCACGCCGCGCACGTCGCGCCACTATCCCCCTTTAATGCTAAATAGTAGAGGGGACACGTGTCATCATCTTAGGGAGCAATGAGCGTTACGTGGAAGGTAGAGCCTGTACCGTATGAGACAAAGCACACACTCCAACATAGGATCGCCAGTGAAGGCCTCATAAAAATGCCAAAGGATTTAGAAGCAAAATGACAAACGTCATTTATTCAGGTTACATGATGAACGCAAACAAAACAAACATAACAAAAACATATTGTCCGACGGATTAAAGCTAAATATCCGCGGACCTGTCCGAGGACACGCTCGGATAAGACTCAGAAGAGATACACGGACTTCCGCAACCGTCACTGTCCCCATTATTACTAGGGGAACTGGGTTTGGCACGGGGGCGAAGGTGGGGGCCCACCTCTCTGCGGCAGGAGTCATCTCCGAACATCTCAACTTCGAAACGCATACCCCCTGCATAAGTAAAAATTAAGAGGTCCCCCGCTTCCACGTCGTGATCGACATGAAAAGCTTCCCACCCTGCGTCGATGCTCATCTCACCTACCCCACAGCCGATCAGCGTAATAGCCGCCATACGGTAGATTCGGACTTACCAAGTGGATCACTCCAGTCCTTAGTTCCGATAGATGCTCATAAAAAGAGCTGGGAATTCGTAAGTGTCGAGAACATTGAGAAAAAGTAAAAAACTTATAAAAGGACAAGCGCTGAGCTATGATACAAAGATACAAGAGTACAAAAGATTTCTGCCCAAACTCGCCATCTATACAAGCCCTAAAATAGGAGAACCTATCGACACTATAGACGAGAATTTCGGAGCAAAAATCTACCTCGATAACAGCGAAAGGATAACACAGTAAACGTCGGTCGCCTATTAAAACACGTGTACTTTAGACGTAGTAACCGTACACGAAGCCTACGTAGACATACCAACTAAGAACAATACTTGTTCTCGAACCAAGCGAAACGTGCGGTTAGCTCACCCCTCGCTCAGATTTTTCGAACAAGTACACTTTGGGGGAGACTAGTGTTACGGATATATTTGGTGAAGACAGGTGTCATTGACCTAAAGGACCACTTGTTCCTTTGGCCACATGGCAATATCACCACCTTTGCACAATTCCGTTCGGCAAATAACGTGAGGATTCAATCCTACGAACAAGTCCGTCGGAATTGCAGCAACCCTCTTATACAGGGCGTGAGGTGGGGAGAGAGAGATAAATATCTAACGCCTCTACAGTGAGTAGGCCTTATCCACTTGCTACAGTGGGCAGATATTTATCCTATTTTACCTACGTGGCATCTACGCGCTAGGCAGCAGATATTTTTCTACCGCCTTAGGAGTTATTTACCTAACTCACCGCCTTATTCCACCGCCTTTCCTGAACCGCCTCTCAGGTGCTATATATGTATGTTACAATCAGGTCGGCAGAATGCCGCCAGATAGTAACATTTTTATTATCTATTATATATATATAAAATATATATTAGATAATATTTATAATGTATTTAGATATATTGATTTATCTAAATATTTTAAACAATATATGATATGTATATATAATTTTTAAATTTATATGTACATATATACATGTATTATGAAGATAAGATAATTTAAAATTCAAAATATATAGATAAATCAACATATATCTAAATACATTATAAAAAATATAATATATATTTTTTATACATATTTACTATATTAGAGTAGTGATAGGATCAAGAGGCTGCAAGTGCGGCCGGCCTGATCCTAACACTATTATATATATATGTTACTGATATATTTGGTGAAGACAGGTGTCATTGACCTAAAGGACCACTTGTTCCTCTGGCCACATGGCAATATCACCCCCTCTGCACAATTTCGTCCGGCAAATAACGTGAGGACTCAATCCTGCGAACAAGTCCGTCGGAATTGTAGCAATCCTCTTATACAGGGCCTGAGGTGGGGAGAGAGAGATAAATATCTAACGCCTCCACAGTGAGTAGGCCTTATCCACTTGCTACAGTGGGCAGATATTTATTTTACCTACGTGGCATCTACGCCCTAGGCGGCAGATATTTTCCTACCGCCTTAGGAGATATTTACCAGATATTTACCTAACTCACCGCCTTATTCCACCGCCTTTCCTAAACCGCCTTTAAGGTGCTATAAAAGGAGAGCGTTAATAGAAGAAAGGGGATCCGAAAAAAAACTGAGGACATAAAGAACTGCCTAAATCCAAGACTCTTTACTCAAGTTTTTCTGACTTAAGCATCGGAGTTGAATCCGGGCAGAGAGGCCCAATTCCGATTACTGCCCTCTCCTTTTTACAGGTTCGCCTATGGGTAATTCCGGTCGGAATTTCAGGATGTCCTCTGCGCTCCCTGTTCGTAAACAGAAGTAAGCGTCCACACCAACTATAAATTTTAACCGTTGGACGAAAGCTGAGGCCAGATCTCGAGGCAACAGTAGCCGAAGCGGGGCGTGGACCAGTTTTTGGCATCAACAGTTTGGCGCCGTCTGTGGGGACCCTTACGAAAAGCCAAATGACCACTACCAGAAGGTCAAAACGAATCCAAGAACAGGGAGCCCCAAATAATCCCGAAGGGCCTGGCGAGGTCCGAAGGCATGAGGAAATCAGGCCAGATAATCCACCCATCTTACCTCCATCGGAAAATCCTTCCGTCCAACCCCAAGAATCTGTTCCGGAGTTTTATCTTAACATATAGCAACAATTGGAGCGGTTGACTCAGGCTGTTCATACTTTGACCCACCCTCCGCCTCCTCCTGCACAAGTTCCAACACCAAACATACCAACAGCCCCACTGGATAATTCCGAAAGTAGGGGGAGGATAGGAACCCGCACCCATAAGGAGAGGAAAGAAAGGACCGCATTTTCCGCTAGTTCAGAACCCCCCTCTGTTCGACGCAGACAGCAGGCCACTACAAGAACCGAGCGGACAAGGACAGAGCGGAATAGTCCATCTGTTCAAATGGTTGATAGAAGAACTCAACAACAGGACCTCCCTCAAAGAAACAGGAAGTCCGAGCGACATATTCTCAGTATGTGCTCGCCTTTTGTCAAGGAAATATTGGGAGAACAAGTTCCTGATAGCTTCAGGCCACCAGTTATGATCGCATATGAAGGCAAAACTGATCCGTCTCGTCACCTGAAGTCTTTTCGGTCGAAGATGCTCCTCACCGGAGTCACAGACGCTCGCATGTGCCGAGCTTTTCACGCCACCTTAGAGGGGAAAGCGCAAGACTGGTTTGTCGATCTCCCATCTAGCACAATTACTTCTTTTCAGATTTTAGCAGATAGCTTTCTAGCCTATTTTGCCAATTACTCAAAGCAGAAGAAAACTCCATCTACCCTTCTGCATGTTAAACAACGAAAGGGAGAAACGCTCCAGGCTTATTTAAATCGCTACATAGAGGAAGCTTGGCCAGAATGTCATGAGACCTCCTTCCGCGAATGGCCGTAACCTTCTTAATGGAGGGACTGTTAGAATCCCCCTTTCGTTTTCCCTCACTTTGGATCCACCAAAAACCATTCCCGCTCTTATGATCCATGCCCAAAACTATACCAATTCCGAGGAAATTTATACAGGTTGGGAAGAGGAGGCTAGACGTGGACCTGTGGACACCCAGAAGGGAAAAACCCACCACAATGTCAACAGAAGGCCTCCGGATGTACGAAAGGAAAGAGGATCGCATAAGGATAAAAAGGGCGCAAACAGAGGTCCGGAAACCTCAACACGGCCCAAACGACATACGTTACCGCCCAGAGAACCTTCAAAGGAAGGAAAAATTGTCAGATATGATCACCATACCCCCCTAAACCAAACCAGAAGCCATATCCTTATGCAGATCAAAGAACAAAAACTTCTGATATGGCCAGAACCCATGAGAAATACCGAACGGCAGAAGAATAGTAAGAGATATTGCCAGTTTCATCAATCTAGAGGACAAGATACGGAAAAGTGTACCCACTTGATGAACGCAATAGAAGATGTCGTTCGGAAAGGACAATTGGAGCAATACATCAACTTTGAGATTCAAGAGGAACCTGAAGCTTCACAACCTTAAGAAGAACAAGGAGAAATGGTGGGGTTTATTAGTGGAGGTCCTGGTTGCGGTGGTGAAAGTTCAGCCTCTCGGAAAAGTTACGCCCGAATGGTGGGAACCACACAGGAAGCGAAGCGCCCGAGAGGCGATCTCGACCTAAGGCTCCAATCATCTTTTACGACAATGAAGTCAGCGGAGTTCGCCACCCTCATGATGACGCGCTGGTTGTTGCTATCAAAGTTTCCAATTTCCAGATGAAGAGAGTTCTGATAGACAGTGGGAGTTCAGTTGATATCCTCTTTTGGAGTGCTTTCGAAAGAATGAGGTATGACACGGATGACTTGCTTCCGGTAAAATCATCCTTAGTAGGATTCTCCGGAGGGGTAGTACAGCCGGAAGGAATGATCTCCTTGCCAGTTACGGTAGGAAACTCGTCAAGATCATCAACAGTGACAACAAATTTCTTGGTTGTGCGTTGTGCTTCAAGTTACAACGTGATCCTTGGCAGGCCAACCCTCAACGCCTTGAAAGCCATAATCTCTACTTACCATCTTCTCCTCAAATTCCCGACTGAAAGTGGTAGTGGAGAAGTGAGAGGAGATCAACCCCTGGCACGGCAATGTTATGTCTCAACCCTCAAAGGGAAAGCCCTCAATAGCAGCAAGACAAAGGTTTCAGAAGCCATGCTAGTCGTGAGAATGGCGAACGGGAAAATGAAGAGCTTGACCTATACATTTGAAGAATTGCTACTTGATCCCCACGGACCGCGGCCAGAGCGGACCGCACGGTGTGGATTGGGACAGATTTGACAGCAGAGCAATGAGAAGACCTCATGAAAGTATTGAAAGCAAATTCCGCCCTCTTCGTTTGGTCTTCAGAAGATATGCCGGGGGTAAAACGCGATGTCATCGAGCACCGTCTCAATATCGATCAATCGTTTAAACCTACGAAATAGAAAAGGAGAAATTCCGCACCAGAAAGGCAGAAAGCCGCGGAGGAAGAATTAACAAACCTCCTAAAGGCTAGGTTTATCCGAGAGGTGCATTACCCAGATTGGTTTGCTAATGTGGTTCTAGTAAAAAAGCCGTCCGGAAAGTGGAGGATGTGCGTTGACTTCACAGACTTAAATAAAGCTTGTCCGAAAGATTCGTTTCCCCTACCATCAATTGATGGTTTGGTTGACTCTACAACGGGACATGAGATGCTAAGTTTCTTAGACGCCTTCTCAGGTTACAACCAAATCCGAATGGCCAAAGACGACGAAGAAAAAACGTCCTTCATTATGAGCATGGGAACTTACTGCTATAAGGTGATGCCGTTCGGCCTAAAAAATGCCGGAGCCACCTTCCAGAGGCTCATAAATACAGTCTTCAAAGAACAAATTGGCAGAAATGTTGAAGCCTTTGTGGATGATATCTTGGTGAAGAGCCGAAAGGCCAATGAACACGTGTCCGACTTACAAGAAGCTTTTCAGTCTCTTCGGATTTATGCCATGCGGTTAAACCCGAATAAATGTTCTTTTGGTGTTCGATCGGGGAAATTCCTTGGATTTATCTTGACACAAAGAGGGATAGAAGCAAATCCAGAAAAAATCAGAGCTATTCTTGACATGGGGTCGCCCAAGAGTCTTCAAGAAATTCAGCGGCTTAATGGACGCCTCGCCGCACTTGGCAGATTCATCTCCAAAGCCGGAGAGAAAAATCTCCCACTCTTTCAAGCCCTACGAAAAGCACCGAAAATGGAGTGGACAGAAGAATGTGAAAAAGCCTTTCAGGGGCTTAAAGATTATCTCCGATCGCCTCAGCTACTAGCTAAGCCACAAGTGGGAGAAGAACTCTACATCTACTTGGCAGTCGCCCCGCATGCAGTCAGCGCAGTCCTTTTGAGAGAAGATAACGGAATTCAAAGACCAGTCTACTACACAAGTAAAATCCTTAACGAAGCGGAGTCAAGATATCTGCCGCTTGAAAAGTTGGCTTTCGTTCTTATCACATCCGCACGGAGATTGAGGCCGTACTTTCAAGCCCACAAGATCATAGTGTTGACTGATCAGCCGCTAAAGCAAATTCTTCCGGGTCATGCAATTTGTGCCTCGCAAAATATTGAAGAAATGAGGATTAGTGTTTCGAATCCAAATGAAACGATAAGCAAAACAAAACCAAGAAAAAGAAATAAAAGAAATTAAAGAGCAACAAATAAAACGACTAAAGTAGTAAACGCCTAGTTTTCCTAGTATTCTAATTCTCCCCGGCAACGGCGCCAAAAACTTGATGCGCTAAAACCGCAAGTGGACGGGTCGTATCAAGTAATAAGAGTGGACATAGAAGTCGGGTTGTCGATCCACAGGGAGAAAGAAGTACTAGTATTTACCAATTGTCTACTATCTAGTCAATCCGAGACGATGAGTAGTCAAGCTAGTTCTAAATTGATTCAAGGAAACTTAAACTTGGGGAATTGAATGCTTCTGGGAGTTAAATGATCATGAAAAGGGGATGCCCGGGTAATTGGATCCCCCTTGGACTTCAAATATATAAATGCCCTTCTCTACTCTAATTACTTGATTGTTACATTTGGCCAAGGGTTCCTATCGTGCTTTAAGCTCACTCTCTAATCCCGAGGTGAGCTACTAATCCTAGTGCCCTTACCGATGATGTTCTCGAACCTATGTCTTGGAAGGATTACGGGAATAATACATCTAAAGGGGTCGCTCTCCTAAGTACCCGGGTTCCCGGTGTACTCGCAATCCTTTCTATTGGAGATGGTCTACACACGGGGAGGCGTTCGCTTCTTCCCCCGTATGGACTACGAAGATCCCTCCGGGCTCTCGCAACGTAGAGGGATCAACTTACATTAAAACATCCAATAGACTCAACAATGAAATCAAGTAATTAAAGTAGAGAGAAAACATTGATTAGCACATATCCAAGGGTTCACCAACTACCCAAGCATCTACAAAATTAGCCCTCCATGAAAGGGGGGCAACAATCCACAATGAAGATACAAGAAAGCAAGAAATACATGATAAATGAGATTTGCGCAATCACCGTTGATAGCTTCTCGCTTCTCCTTCTCTTATCTTCCCTCTTCCTGCTCCTATGCCTTGAAGAAGATCAACCTCCAAGCCCTCTCCAAGGTCTCTCCCTTGCCCTAGCAGCCAAGCCCCCCTAAACCCTTCTCACATTCGCCTTTTATACTCATGGGGTTTAGAGGGTGCAATTTACTGAGTTACCCCTCGGCCAGGCCTGCAGATCGCCCAATTTTAACGATGTACGGGCCCGTATATGGGCGTATGTCAGCCCGTATATGGGCCAGCCACCTCCATACTGGCCCGTATACGGGCCGTATATATGCCCGTATACGGGCTACTTCTCAGCTTGCTTGTTGTGCGGGCCGTATTCTGGACCGTATGTTCCCCGGGGTCTAGTATACGGCCGTATGTCATCCCGTATACTAGCCCGTATGAGTCCTTCTAACTGCTTCGGGGTCCCGGCTTCTACTAAAATGCTTTCTTTCCTCCGGGGTCCTCTTATTTTGGCCTGCTGATAAAAATAAGCAAATCTTGAGTACCAGTGGGCAACAAATCCTTAAAATCTCATGCCAAGTCCACAAAAATATAGTATAGAATTATGCTCAAATGAACACTTATCACCCGGGGACTCGGAATTCAACATCTGCACGTATATTCCGACTCGCAGTTAGTTGTGAGCCACACCTTGGGCAGCTTTGAAGCGAAGGAAGATAACATGGTCAAATACCAAGCAGTGGTGAAGAAAATAGTTCCACACTTCGCTTACTTCCAAATTGAGAAAATCTGTCGAGCGCAAAACGAAGAGGCAGATGCCTTGTCTAAAAAAGCCACAGCACCGAACGGAGGTACAGAGTCTTCCTTTAACCTACAGTACCTTCCCGCAAAGACCATCGACAGATTGGAAGGAGAGGTACAAAATGCAACCGAAGAGTCAAGTTGGATGGACCCCATCAGAAACTATCTACAAGGAGGGCCTGCACCACCCAATAAAGCAGAGGCCAGACGGATTTCTTACAAATCCGCTCAGTACACCATCATCAATGAGAACCTATACAAAAGGTCTTATACGCAGCCTTTCTTGCGATGCTTACGTCCTACAGAAGCTAGCTACATCCTTCAAAAGATTCACGAAGGCATTGGAGGAGGACACATAGGGGGCAAGGAATTGAGTTACAAAATCCTACGACAAGGTTATTACTGGCCAACACTAACACAAGATGCAATGGTGTTCGCTCGGAAATGTGACGCCTGTCAGCGGCATTCCAAAATTCAGAGGCGACCACCGGCGCAGCTTACACCAATTGTTAGCCCTCGACCATTTGCCATCTGGGGAGTTGATCTTCTAGGACCATTCCCTACTTCAGTTCGACAAATAAAGTTTCTAATAGTCGCTATTGACTACTTCACAAAATGGGTGGAAGTTGAACCCTTGGCCAAAATCACGGAGAAGGCTTGTCAGGGATTCTTGTGGCGAACGGTTATCTGTCGATTCGGAATTCCGATCGCTTTCATTTCTGATAAACGGCGACAATTTGATAACAAGGCTTTCAAAAGCTTTTGTTCGGAGCTCGGAATTGAATCCAGACTAACATCTGTGACACATCCCCAAGCCAACGGCCAAGTAGAAGTGACGAACCTCACCCTGCTTCAAACATTGAAAACTCGGATATCCAGAAATAGGACTAACTGGGTATAAGAAATCTCGAGCGCCCTTTGGGCCTATAGGACAACAACAAGAACTCGTACAGGAGAAACCCCATTCTCTATCACTTATGGGGCGGAGGCTGTTATCCCTGCAGAAATAGGAATGCCTACTTTACGAACACAACAAACCTTCTCATCAGAAGAGAATGAGAAAAAAACTCCGAGCAGAACTTGATCTACTCGAAGAGCGGAGAGAAGTTGTGGAAACAAAGGCAGCCATCTATCGTCAAAGAGTGAAAAGGTTCTATGACACAAGGGTTAGAGTCTTCTTCCAAATCGGCGATCTAGTCCTACAAGAAAATTAGTTTCATGGAAATAAAAGCCGAACGGGGAAGCTAACTCCTAACAGGGAAGGCCCTTACGTCATACAAAGAATCGTCCGAGCTGACACCTATTATCTAGTAAGTATGGACGGAAAAACGCTCAAACGTCCATTCCATGCTGAACACTTAGGACGCTACTATCACTAAATTCTGTAGCCGTCTCTTAAATTTCATGGAATAAAGCTCAAGCCTTTCCCATCCCACAAAGATGCGGTGAAATTCTCATCCTACAAAGATGCGGTGAAATTCTCATCCCACAAAGATGCGGTGAAATTCCCATCCTATAAAGATGCGGTGAAATTCCCATCCTACAAAAATGCGGTGAAATTCCCTTTCTTGGGAGATGAGTCGGAATTATCCTGTAAGGATAAACGACAACTTTTATCCAAAAAACAAGGGGCAAAAATCCCGATCGAAATATGAGGCAACAATCTCATTTATAAAGACGAGTACCTCACTCAACAGCTTAAAGTCCCATGATTGGACTAAGAACTCGTTACAAAGCTTGACAAGCCAAATGAAGGAGAAAGAAGTTTACAAAGGACTTCATAAAATAGTTCTCACAGTTAAGGATAACCATCACTCGGAAATAAATCTTCACCAAAATAAAGGTTTGCTTTTTCATTCATATGAATAGAAATTACATTCCAGAAGATTGCGAACTTACAAGAACATTTCTCAAAAATGCTAAAAACATCTTAAGATCTAGAAGGACCCTCAGGACAGCCAGCTACTTCTAGAGGAGCTTGGGTTGAAGGCTCCGAGGGGGCGGGTGCAGAAGCCTCTGGAGTCTTAATAGTCTGTTGCTCTTTTAGCTCCGTGAACTTCTTCAAAACTCTCGCCAGCCCCATGGACAAAACCTCCGCAGGAGGGATATGACGACCCTCCTGTTGTACCACCGAATAAATGCGGGTGGCCCCTTCTTTAGCTTTCGCCCTAAGCCGGGCGACCTCCTTCTCTAATTTATCCGCTCGCTCTACTAAATCCTTGATTTCTTGCGAGTCGGATTTAGGAGTTGTCAGTCGGGAAGCTAAGTCTTCTTTAAGTGTGTCGCGCTTCCCCTTTAGCTCCTCCAACTCCGCTTTGAGCAGTGACAAGTTGGCATTTTTCAGCCCCAAATTTCGGGACTTCGGCTTGCCCTCGAGGCGATTTGAGCTCCTTCTCCAAACTGCTAGAGTTCTCCTGCAACTTTTTAACATTCTCCTTAACAGTAAGGAGGGATCCCTCAAAAATAGACAACTTGTCCGCCAAATCGTCTTTCTCCTTTCCCACAACGGCCAGTTGTTGAAGCCGCTCGGCTTTATCCTTTTCAAAAGCGTGGATAATGGCGAGCTGCTCTTCATTTTTCCCCTCCAGGGCCGCCACCCTAGAGTTCAACTGCGCGATTTCCGCCCTAAACGCTTCCATATTTGCCGATTCGTCTTGGTAAAGATTGCCTACTCGGTCTGCCCAGTGCTCAGTCTATGAAATAATAAACAAATAAGTTAGTAACATTAATACTGAGCCAAAAAGTAAAACTAATACAAGGATAATCCTCACCAGCATGACCGAACGGAATAGTTGAGAAATGGCCTCTTCCCTCCCAGCTCTATGAAGTTTGGAGGAGAGCTGTTCAGGCCTCATTGCCATCAAAACAGTCTTCACGGAAGCGGCATCCCGCAAAGGGACGTCTTCGGAGGACACCCCCTTCTCTTGAGGAGCCGATCCCCTTAAGACCGAGTCCGCCACTCGCAGTTTATCCAGGAGAGCCGCTTCTCCCGCCTCCGCCTATAAGATAGCCTAAGTTAAAGGTTCTGAACGAAGCATGAAGCACCCATAGAAAATATGTGTATAGAAATTCTCACCTCTATAAGAAGGATGTCCTCCGGCCGGCTGGAAGAAGGACCCTCAGAAATTGGGGACAAAGCCGGGTGGACTTCTTCCGCGCGAACCTCTTCCTGAGGCACCCTCGCTTGTTCTTCTACAGTTCCGGGAACTGATGCGTCCTCGGAATTCTTTCTCTTTGTCCTCCTCTCCCTTGAGGACACGGCACCAGGGTCACCTTTACCCCCTTTCCTGGAAGAGCTAGTCTCTTTCCTCTTCCTTTTCTTCTTCTCCTCTTTGGAGGTATCAGCACCTTGGCTAGGTACCACTTCTTTCTTTTTCCGCCCACGAGCCAAGGGCGGATGAAACTCACCTTCGAAAGAAGCCAGAAGACCCTTAACATAGCTCAAGTCTTCGTCTTCCATCGGATTTTCTGCAAAACAAATTCCAAACAAGGTTAAACATCACTAGCCAAAATTAAACCAAATTAGATACACGAACGAGTCCTACCAGTAGACACTATTAAATGACACTTAATGAGGTTTTCTTTGGTCAAAAACCTATCCATGTAAACTTTGGATAGCCCTGTCATTGACTTAAGAAGATTTCCCTCTTCCTCTGATATCTCCTCACAAGTAATGTCCGCAAGGGGAACCTCCCACCTTGTTCGGATATCCCACTCGAACTTACATCTAACAAAGAAAAACTTGCTCTTCCATTGCTTGATGGAAGGAGGAACTTTCCCTAGAAACTTTCTCCCAGGGCGAGCCGAGAAATAATACCAATCGGCATTAGACTCCAAACAAAGGCTAAACAACAGGCGGAACCAGCGGACGGTCGGATTTACCCCATAATTCTTAAAAACCATGACAAATCCGTTGAGCAGCCTCCAAGAGTTCGGAGTTAACTGCGAAGGACACAAACGATATTCCTCTAGGATCGCCTTAGTAAAATCAGGGAAAGGAAGCCTAAGCCCACCTAGCAACGCATCCTGGTAAACAGCTATCTCCCCCTCCCTGGGGGCACTCGCCCTCTCCCCTGAACAAGGAACCCTAACCTCGAATAAAGAGAGGTCTATCTCATATCTCTCGACTAGGTCATCTACATCCTTACGCCCTAAAGGCTTATGAATGTATCCGACCCTCTACCCATTGCCCTAGAGGCGGGGTGAACTCATGAACCACAGGCTGGAACGCCTCCAAGTTCACCCGGAGTCGCGACAAAAACCGTAGGGTTGGACGGAGAAGGAATCGAGGGCTCATGAGAAGAACTAGAGGAGGAAGAAGCAGCACTAGCCATTACCTTAGGAAAGGAAAAAGATAAGAAAAACGCAGAAAGCTCAAAACCAGGGCTCGCCGGAGAAGAGGAAACCTGAAGAAGAAGACGTGATTCAATTTTCGAAGTAATTTTCGAAGTAACCTTTTTCTGCCTGTACGATTTCGCCTATATACAAAGGCAACGAATCCGTGACCGTTAGATCTTAGGATCATATTCCGATCAGAACCGTTGAACCAAGGGTCCACGAATCTGGACCGTTCAGATAACCATCATTACACCTCCTCAAGACAGTTCAAAATTCTGCCCACATCAGCACTACCAAGCGCCGCCTGACACACATGGAAAGCCACGCTCATCACCCATCATGACGTTGACAAACGCGCACGCCGCGCACGTCGCGCCACTATTTCCCTTTAATGCTAATAGTAGAGGGGACACGTGTCATCCTAGGGAGTAACGAGCGTTACGTAGAAGGTAGAGCCTGTACCGTATGAGTCAAAACACACACTCCAACATAGGATCGCCAGTAAAGGCCTCATAAAAAGCCAAAGGATTTAGAAGCAAAACGACAAACACCATTTATTCAAGTTACATGACGAACGCAAACAAAACAAACATAACAAAAACATATTGTCCGACGGATTAAAGCTAAATATCCGCAGACCCGTCCGAGGATACGCTCGGAAAAGACTCAGAAGAGACGCACGGACTTCCGCAACCGTCACTGTCCCCATTATTACTAGGGGAACTAGGTTCGGCACGGGGGCGAAGGTAGGGGCCCACCTCTCTGCGGCAGGAGTCGTCTCCGAACATCTCAACTTCGAAACGCATCCCCCCCGCATAAGTGAAAATTAAGAGGTCCCCCGCTTCCACGTCGTGATCGACATGAAAAGCTTCCCACCCTGCGTCGATGCTCATTTCACCTACCCCCCTGTCAATCAACAGAATAGCCGGCCACACACAGCCGTTCGGACTTACCAAGTGAATCACCCCAGTCCTTAGTTCCGATAAATGCTCGTAAAAAGAGCTGGGAATTCGTAAGTGTCGGGAACATTGAGAAAAAGTAAAAAACTTATAAAAAGACAAGCGCTGAGCCATGATACAAAGATACAAGAGTACAAAAGATTTCTGCCCAAACTCGCCATCTATACAAGCCCTTAAATAGGAGAACCTATCGACACTATAGACGAAAAATCCGGAACAAAAATCTACCTCGATAACAGTGAAAGGAAAACACAGTAAACGTCGGTCGCCTATTAAAACACGTGTACTTTAGACGTAAGTAACGGTACACGAACCGTACACGAAGCCTACGCCTACGTAGACATGCCAACTAAGAACGATACTTGTTCTCGAACCAAGCGAAACGTGCAGTTAACTCACCCCTCGCTCAGATTTTTCGAACAAGTACACTTTGGGGGGGACTAGTGTTACGGATATATTTGGTGAAGACAGGTGTCATTGACCTAAAGGACCACTTGTTCCTCTGGCCACATGGCAATATCACCCCCTTTGCACAATTCCGTCCGGCAAATAACGTGAGGACTCAATCCTGCGAACAAGTCCGTCGGAATTGTAGCAATCCTCTTATACAGGGCCTGAGGTGGGGAGAGAGAGATAAATATCTAATGCCTCTACAGTGAGTAGGCCTTATCCACTAGCTACAGTGGGCAGATATTTATTTTACCTACGTGGAATCTACGCCCTAGGTGGCAAATATTTTCCTACCGCCTTAGGAGATATTTACCAGATATTTACCTAATTCACCGCCTTATTCCACCGCCTTTCCTAAACAGCCTTTAAGGTGCTATAAAAGGAGAGCGTTAATAGAAGAAAGGGGATCCGGAAAAAAACTGAGGACACAAAGAACTGCCTAAATCCAAGACTCTTTACTCAAGTTTTTGTGACTTAAGCATCGGAGTTGAATCCCGGCAGAGAGGCCCATTTCCGATCACTGCCCTCTCCATTTTACAGGTTCGCCTATGGGTAATTCCGGTCGAAATTTCAGGATGTACTCTGGGCTCCTTGTTCGTAAACAGAAGTAAGCGTCCACACCAACTATAAATTTTTACCGTTGGACGAAAGCTGAGGCCAGGTCTCGAGGCAACAGTAGCCGAAGCGGGGCGCAGACCAGTTTTTGGCATCAACAATATATATATATATATATATATATATATATATATATATATATATATATATTGTTACGGAAATATTTGGTAAACCACATGTCAGCTACCCAAATGGCCACGTGTTATGCACGGGCCACATTCCTCTGGCTACGCGGCAACACCACCTAAAATTAAATCTTCTATTACTGTCTTTCTAGCGAAATTCCGATCGGTAATTGAGAAGGAGGCATTTGCCATCTTTCAAATATGTTCAACTCTACAAACAAATCCGATCGGAATTATAGGTCTCATGAGGTGCTCATGGCCACCTAATTTCCTAAGGAAGAAAATATCTAACGCCTCTACAGTAAGTAGATATTATCCACTTGCCTCTACAGTGGGCAGATATTTTCTACTTACCTACGCAATAGGCAGATATTTTCTCACCGCCTCACGAGATATTTTCTCACCGCCTCACGAGATATTTCCACAACCGCCTCTCCAGATATTTTCCTGAACCGCCTTCAAATTTCCTATAAAAGAAGAACTATCGTAAGAAAAAGGAATAATCAACTAACCTGTGTCCAAGAAGTCTAAAAGTTTACTAAATCCACTTCTTTCTCACAAGATTTCTGACTTAATCGTCGGAGTTGAATCCGGGCAGAAAGGCCCAATTCCGATCACTTCCCTCTCCTTTTTACAGACTCGTCTAGATATCCAGAAACAAAAAGGGGACAATTCCGATCATCCCTATCGATCCGATCGCCTCCCCAAATTCCTCCAGAACACCCGACATTCCAAGGCATCCAATATTCAAAACCTGAAGTAAGCGTCCACATCAAATACAAATTTCAACCGTTTGTCGAAATGCTAAGACCAGATCACGAGGCAACAGCAACCAAAGCGTGAGGCGAACCAGTTTTTGGCATCAACAGTTTGGCGCCGTCCGTGGGGATCCTTACGAAAAGCTAAATGATGACTACCAGAAAATCTAAACGAATTCAAGAACAAGTAGCGCTTAGTAATGCCGAAATACCCGGTGAAGTCCGCGGGAATGGGGGGGGGAATCCATCAAAAAATCTGCCCGTCTTACCTCCAGGACCCATCCCAGATTTTTATCTCAATATGCAGAAACAATTAGATCAGTTGGCTAAAGCCGTTCACACATTGGCCCATCCACCACTCCCACCCACACAAATTCCACGAAATATGCCGACAGCCCCATTAGCCAATTCCGGAAGTAGAGGGAGGACAAGGACCCACACCCATGGAGAAAGAAGAGAGAGAACCACCTTCTCTGCCAGTTCGGAACCTCCCTCTGTTCAACGTCGAGAGCAGGCTACCACAAGAATGTAATGTAATAGTTCATTCCCCAACCGGACGTAAGAACACAAAGAATGGGCCCCTCTCGAGGAAACTAGAAGTCCGAATGGCACGTTCCCAATATATGCTCTCCTTTTATCAAGGAAATACTGGATGGGCAAGTTCCTGACAGTTTTCAACCGCCTGCTATGACTGCATATGAGTGCAAAACTGATCCGTCCTGTCACCTGAAGTCTTTCCGATCAAAGATGCTGCTTTCTGGAATCACTGATGGCCGTATATGCCGAGCTTTTCCCTCTACCTTAGAGGAAAAAGCGCAAGACTGGTTTGTTGATCTTCCATCTAGCACAATTTCTTCTTTTCAAGTTATAGTAGACCGTTTTCTAGCTTATTTTGCTAATTATTCAAAGCAAAAGAAAACCCCATCTACCCTTCTGCGCGTTAAGCAACAAGGGGGTGAAACACTCCAAGCCTACCTCAATCGTTTCATAGATGAAGCAGCAAATGTTGCGGACCTTATTCCGCGAATGGTCGTAACCATCTTGATGGAGGGTTTGCTAGAATCTCCTTTCCATTTTTCCCTCACTTTGGATCCACCAAAAACCATCCCTGCCCTCATAATCCACACCCAAAAGTATATCAATTATGATGAAATTTATACGGGTTGGTAGGAAGAGGCTCGACGCATCCCTACAGAAATCCAGAAAGAAAAAACCCATCAGAGTCTCAACAGGAGGCCCACGGAAATTCGAAGGGAAGGAGGGTCACGTAGGGACAATAAAAATGAAAATAGAGGTCTGGAATCTTCAACACGTCCTAAGCTACACAGGCTATAGCCTAGGGAATCCCCGAAAGAAGGGAAAATAGTCAGATATGATCACCATACCCCACTAAACCAAACCAGAAGCCATATTCTTATTCAAATCCAGGATCAAAAAATCTTGACATGGTCAGAACTTGCAAAAAAATCCCGAACGACAAAAGAATAGTAAGAGATATTGCAAGTTTCATCAAGCCAGAGGACATGACACAGAAAAGTGTACTCATTTGATGAACGCTATAGAAGATGCCGTTAGAAGGGGACAACTGGAGCAATACGTTAAACTTGATATTCAAGAGAGACCTGAAACTTCACAACCTGAAGGAGCAGAAGGAGAGCTGGTCGGATTTATTAGTGGTGGTCCTGGTTGTGGTGGTGAAAGTTCCACCTCTCGGAAAAGCTATGCCCGAATGGTAGGAGTTACACAAGAGACAGGAGTGTCACAAAGAAGGTCCCGACCTATGGCTCCTATCATTTTTTACGATGATGATGTCAGCAGGGTTTGCCACCCTCATGACGACGCCTTAGTCATTGCCGTCATGGTCTCCAGCTTCCAAATGAAAAGAGTCCTGGTAGACAGTGGAAGTTCAGTGGATATTCTCTTTTGGAGGGCCTTTGAAAGAATGAGGTACGATGCGGACAACTTACTCCCCGTGAAATCATCTTTAGTGGGATTTTCCGGAGGAGTGGTGCAACCAGAAGGAATGATCTCTTTACCAGTTACAGTAGGAAATTCGACAAGATCATCAACAGTAACAACAAATTTTCTAGTTGTACGCTGTGCATCAAGCTACAACGTGATTCTTGGTAGGCCAACCCTTAACGCCTTAAAGGCAATAATTTCTACTTATCATCTTCTCCTAAAATTTCCTACCGAGAGTGGCAGTGGAAAAGTAAGAGGGGACAAACCCTTGGCACGACAGTGTTATGTCTCGACCCTCAAAGGAAAAACTCAGAATAAAGGCAAAACAAGGGTTTCAGAAGCCATGTTGGTTAACAAAATAGCAGAACAAGAAGATAAAGAACTCCGACCAACCCCAGTTGAGGAATTGCTTATAATTCCTTTGGATACAACTAGATTGGAGCGTACTGTGCGGATTGGTATGGATTTGACAACGGTACAGCAAAAGAACCTCATGGCAATTTTAAGGACGAATTCTGATCTTTTTGCTTGGTCCTCAGAGGACAT
Organism: Dioscorea zingiberensis; assembly: GCA_026586065.1. Lineage (NCBI taxonomy): Eukaryota > Viridiplantae > Streptophyta > Magnoliopsida > Dioscoreales > Dioscoreaceae > Dioscorea > Dioscorea zingiberensis. Next base: position 12,727,887 of record CM048825.1, on the reverse strand, counting down.
GCCGGGCGTAAAACGTGATGTCATTGAACACCACTTTAGCATAGATCAGTCGTTCAAGCCTGTTAAACAAAAATGGAGAAATTCCGCCCCAGAAAGGCAGAAGGCTACAGAAGAAGAAGTATCGACCCTTTTGAAGGCAGGAATTATCCGAGAGGTGAACTATCCAGACTGGTTGGCTAATGTGGTTCTGGTCAAAAAGTCATTCGAAAAATGGAGAATGTGCGTGGATTTTACGGACCTAAATAAAGCTTGTCCGAAAGATTCATTTCCTCTACCTTCAATTGATGACTTGGTTGACTCTACGGCAGGGCATGAAATGCTAAGTTTCCTAGATGCCTTCTCAGGCTACAATCAAATCCGAATGGCCAAAGACAACGAAGAAAAAATGTCCTTTATTACTAGCAAGGGAACTTACTGCTATAAGGTGATGCCGTTTTGTCTAAAGAATGCCGGAGCCACTTTCCAAAGGCTCATAAGTACAGTATTCAAAGAGCAAATTGACAAAAATGTCGAAGCCTATGTAGATGATATCCTGGTAAAGAGTCGAAAAACCGAAGATTATTTATCTGATCTACAGGAAGCCTTTCAATCACTTAGGACTTACAATATGCGCCTAAATCCGAACAAATGTGTATTTGGTGTCTGATCAGGAAAATTTCTAGGATTTATACAGACTCAAAGAGGAATAGAAGCAAATCCAGAAAAGATCAAAGCCATTCTTGATATGGGATCACCCAAAAGTCTTACAGAAATACAACGGCTTAATGGGCGTCTAGCAGCTCTCGGGAGATTTATCTTTAAGGCCGGAGAGAAAAACCTTCCACTCTTCCATGCCTTACGTAAAGCGCCAAAGATGGAGCGGACAGAAGAATGTGAAAAAGCCTTCCAGGGGCTTAAAGATTATCTTCGATCGCCTCAGTTGCTAGCCAAACCGCAAGCAGGAGAAGAGCTTTATATCTATTTGTCCGCTGCTCCTCGAGCGGTCAGTGCAGTTCTGTTAAGAGAAGATAAGGGAATTCAGAAGCCTGTCTATTATACAAGCAAGATCCTTAACGACGCTGAGTCAAGGTATCTGCCACTCGAAAAGCTAGCTTTCGCCCTTATCACATCCACATGGAGGTTGAGGCTTTATTTTCAAGCTCACAAAGTTATTGTGTTGACTGACCAGCCCCTAAAACAAGTGCTTCATAAACCTGAAAATTCCAAACGCTTAGCCAAGTGGGTAATAGAGTTGGGAGAGTTTGATCTCACTTACAAGCCATGAACGGTAATCAAGGCTCAAGTACTAGCAGATTTCATCGCGGAATTGACCATTCCCATGAATGGAGATGAAATCCCGTCACAAGATCCAGAAGAAAGCTCTATTACCCCATGGTCTTTATATGTCGACGGATCAGCAAACGGAAGCAAAATCAGGGGTCGGTTTCGTCCTTCATTCTCCCTCTAAGTGGAAAATTTCAACAGTTCTTAAGTTCCAATTCTGAGCGACTAACAACGAGGCCGAATATGAAGCCCTCATCGCAGGATTACATTTTGCCAGGGGGCTCTGAATTCAGCATCTACATGTATATTCCGACTCACAACTAGTCGTCGGCCATACACTGGGCAGTTTTGAAACAAAGGAGGAGAATATGGTCAAATACCAGGTAGTAGTGAAGAGAATACTTCCCTACTTTGCTCATTTCCTGATTGAAAAAATCTGCCGAGCACAAAATGAAGAGGCAGCCGCTTTATCTAAGAAGCCACTGCACCTAATGGAGATACAGAACTTTCTTTCAATCTACAGTACCTCCCGGCAAAAACTATTGAGGGGTTGGTAGGAGAAGTACAAAGTTCAGAAGAAGAGTCATGTTGGATTGATCCCTTCAGAAACTACCTGCAAGGTGGACCTGCACCATCCAACAAGACAGAAGCCAGACGGATTTCTTACAAAGCCGCTCAGTACACTATGATTGGCGAGCATCTATACAAACGGTCCTATACACAACCCTTTTTGCGATGTTTACGTCCCACAGAAGCCAATTATGTCCTTCAAGAAATTCATGAAGGCATCGGAGGAGATCATATAGGAGGCAAGGCCTTGAGTTATAAAGTCCTTCGAAAAGGCTATTATTGGCCAACCATAACTCAAGATGTGGTGGCGTTTACTCGAAAATGTGATGCCTGCCAATGGCATTCCAAGATTAAAAAACGACCGCCAACACTGCTCACACCGATTATCAGCCCTCGACCGTTTGCTGTTTTGGGAATTGATCTTCTAGCGCCATTTCCTACTTCGATTCGACAAATGAAATTTTTGATAGTTGCTATCGATTATTTCACTAAATGGGTAGAAGTTGAGTTCTTGGCCAAGATCACGGAGAAGGCTTGTCAAGGATTCTTATGGCGAACTGTTATCTGCCGATTCGGAATTCCGGTCGCCTTCATTACTGATAATGGGCAACAATTTGATAACAAGGCTTTCAAACGTTTTTGTTCCAAGCTCGGAATTGAATCCAGACTAACTTCTGTGACGCATCCTAAAGCCAACGGCCAAGTAGAAGTAACGAATCGCACCTTACTCCAAGCTCTTAAAACCCGGGTGTCCAAAAATGGAACTAATTGGGTTGAGGAAATTCCGAGCGCTCTTTGGGTTTATCGAACAACTACAAGAACCCCCACAGGGGAAACTCCATTCTCTCTTACTTATGGGACAGAAGCAGTCATCCCTGCAGAAATAGGAATGCCTACCTTACGGACACAACAAACTTTTTCATCGGAAGAGAATGAGAAGAATCTCCGAGCGGAACTTGATCTACTTGAAGAGCGAAGAGAAGCTGCAGAAACAAAGGCGGCAATCTATCGCCAAAGAGTAAAAAGGTTCTACGACACAAGGGTAAAAAGAGTCTTCTTCCAAATTGGCGATCTGGTCTTAAGAGAAAATGAATTCCAGGGAAACAAAAGCCGAACGGGGAAGCTAACTCCTAACTGGGAAGGCCCTTACGTCATACAGAAAATTGTCCGAACAGGCACTTATTATCTCGTCAATATGGAAGGAAAAACACTCAAGCGTCCGTTTCATGCTGAGCACTTGCGGCGCTACTATCAATGAACTCTGTAGCAGTCTCTTAAATGTTTCATGAAATAAAACCTAAATTTCTGCTCAGAAATTCCAAATGAAGATGAGGTGAAAATCCCATCCCTAAAAGATGAGACAAAAAATCTCTCGTCCTTATAAGATGAGGCAAAAATTTATTCTACAAGGATAAGAGACAATTCTCATCCAGAGTATGGGGCAAAAATCCCGATCGAAATATGAGGCAACAATCTCATTCACAAAGACAAGGATCTTATTCAACAAATCAAAGTCCCACGATTGGACTAAGAAGAGAAGAACTCGCCACGAAGCTTAACTTACAAGCCAAATGAAAAAGAAGAAAGACTTTGCGAAGGATTTCTTAAAAGGTTAAAAGTAACCATGACTCGGAAATAAATCTTCACCAAAATAAAGGTTTGTATTTCATTCCCATGAATAAAAGCTACATTCAAACACTTGAATATCTACAAAAATATCTCATAAAAATCCCTAAGTACTAGGGCCTTCCTGGTGTTCAACTGCTTCTTGGGAAGCTTGAGTCAGCATTTCAGAGGAGGCTGGGGTAGGGGCCTCTGGAGCCTTTATAATTTGCTGCTCCTTCAGTTCTGTAAACTTCTTTAAGACTCCAGCAAGCCCCATCAATAAAACTTCCACAGGAGGAACATGGTGACCCACCTGTTGCACTAACGAATATATGCGTGTGGCCCCCTCTTTCGCTCGCTCCCTAAGCCGAGTGACCTCCTTCTCCCACTTTTCCACGCGTTCACTTAAATCTCTCATTTCTTGCGAGTCGGATTTAGGAGCCTTTTGTCTGGAAGTTAGATCTTCCTTTAGCGCGTCAAGCTCCCCTTTAACTTCCTCCAACTCGGTGCGGGCGGTCTACCAAAGAACCTTCAACTTTAACTCCCATCGGGCTTCAGCTCGCTCAGCTTGAGCGGATTTTAGTTCCTCTTTCAAACTGCTGGATTGATCTTGTAATTTCTTGATGTTCCCTTCAGTAGTAAGAAGAGAGCCCTCGGAATTAACAAGCTTGGCTGCTAAATCATTCTTCTCTTTCTCCATGGCAGCCAACTGTTGAAGCCGCTCGGCCTTATCTTGCTCATGGGCGTGAATAATGGCAAGTTGTTTCTTCTCTTTTTCCTCTAATGACGCCACCCTAGAGCTTAGTTGGGCAATCTCTGCCCTACTCGCCTCCATCTTTGTCAAGTCTTCTTGATATAGATTGCTAACTCGATCCGCCCATTGAGCAGTCTATGGAAATAAAAAATAAATTATAAGCGATAATACCGAACGAGGGGGTAAAAGAAGTACAAGTATAGTTTTTACCATCATAGCCGAACGGAAAAGCTGGCGAGTAGCCTCTTCCCTTCCAGCCTCTCGAAGTTTGGTAGAGAGTTGTTCGGGCCTCATGGCCATCAAAACATTCTTCACGGACGCGGCATCCCGAAAAGGGATATCCTCTGAAGGCAATTCCTTCCGTTGAATTGCCGGTCCTTTCAGAACTAAGTCTACCTCCCTTAGCTTATCCAGAAGAACCGCTTCTCCTGCCTCCACCTGTAAAATAAACCTAAGTCAAAAATTCTTAGTGGAACAATATCTAACCTTCAGAAGTATACTCTCATCTCCCTAAGGAGGATATCCTCTGGCCGACTAGGGGAGGGCCCCTCTGGAATTGGAGCTAAAGCCGAGAGAATCTTTGGCTGAGGCGAATTCGCCTGTTCTCCGGTAATTTCGGGACCTGACGCGTCCTCGGAATTCTTTTTCTTCATCCTCCTCTCCTGGGAGGACCCTACGACGAGGTCGCTTTTAACACTCTTCTTTGGAGAAGTGACGTCTTTTCTCTTCCTCTTCTTCTTTTCTTCCTTGGAAGTATCAGCACCTTTGCTGGATGTCACTTCCTTCTTCTTTCGCCCACGAGGCAAGGGCGGATGAACTTCACCCTCGAAAGAGGCCAAGATGCCCCTAGCAAGATCCAAATCATCATGTTCCATCAGATTTCCTACAAGGATAAATTCCGAAGCATGTTAGATATCGCGGCTAAAGACTAAACTAAGTTAGATGCATAAATAAACCCTACCAGTAGCTACTATTAAACGACACTTAAGGAGATTTTCCTTGGTCAAGAAAGTATCCATGTAAACCCCAGAAATCCCCATCATTGACTTAAAGAGAACTTCTTCTTCTTTTGATATCTCCTCACAAGCGATATCCGTTCGGGGAACCTCCCACTTGGTTCGGACAACCCACTCGGATTTACTTTTGACAAAGAAGAACTTACTATTCTATCTTTTAATGGAAGTAGGGACTATACGTAGAAACTTCCTCCCGGAATGAGCCGAGAAGTAATACCAGTCGGCATTAGACTCTAGGTGTAAACTGAATAACATACGGAACCAACGAACAGTCAGATTTACCCCATAATTGTTAAACACAATGACAAAGCCGTTGAGCAATCTCCAAGAATTCGGAGTTAATTGCGAAGGACACAAACGATATTCTTCTAAGATAGCCTTGGCAAAACTGGAAAAAGGAATCCTAAGACTACCCAACAGCGCATCTTGGTAGATGGCTATCTCCCCCTCCCTAGGAGAACTTGCCCTCTCCCTAGAACATGGAACCCTAACCTCAAACAAAGAAAGATCTATTTCATATTTATCTACCAAACTATCAACATCCTTCTGCTCAAGGAGGCTTATGAAGGTGTCAGACCCTCTACCCATCGCTTTAGAAGAGGGATGAATCCTCAAACCCTGGATCAGAACATCCCCAGACCCGCCCGAAATCGCGACAGAAACTATGGGTTCAGACGGAGAAGGGATCGAAGATGGTTGGGAAGTAGCAGATTCATGAGATTCATGAGATTCATGACAAGAACTAGAGGAAGAAGATACACTAGCCATTACCTTAGAAGAGAAAGAGGTGAAAAAAACACAGAAAATTGACAAACAGAGCTCGCCGGAGAAGAAGAGAGTTTGAAGAAGAAAGTTTGAAGAAAACACTATTCCGATTTTGAAATAAACCTTCTTCGCCTTGTTATATGAAAGAGAGATGAACTCCTGACCATTAGATCCCAAAACTACATCCCGATCGGACCGTTAAACAAAAAGTCCCTAAATCCGGACTATTCAGATGACCATCATTATTTCTCCTTAAACGATTCAAAATTCCATCCTAAATGTCAGCGTTCCAAGCGCCACCTGACACACATGGGTAGCTGCGCCCATCATGATGTTGACAAAGCGCAAGCTGCTCACGTCGCGCCACCTTCTCCCTTTTAATGTGAAACAGTGTGAGAAACACGTGTCTCCCTAGGGAATAATAGGCGCCATACAATGAAAAAAGTAGAGCTAAAACCATAAAAGACAAAACACACATCGTAACATAGGATCACCAGCGATCATTTCTTGAAGAAATCAAAGAGTTTATAAATAAAACGACGGACTTTATTCATTTACGACAAAGACAGTTACATTAAACAGAAGCCATAACAAACACTATTATTCGCTGGAACTTCATTCGTCAACGGATCCATCCGATGACTCGCTTGGATAAGATTCGGAAGAGATGCACGGACTTCCACAACGGTCGCTATCCTCATCATCACTAGGAAGCCCCGGCAAAGCATGTGGGCGAAGATTAGGGTCCACTTCTTTACGACGCTAGTCACTTCCGAATATTTCAAATTCGAAATGTATGCCCCCCACATAGGTAATGATCAGAAGATCCCCCGCCTCAATAGCGTGATCAATGTGAAAAATCTCCCACCCCTCCTCAAAACAAACCTCACCTGTGTCCTCATCCATAGCCAGAAGAGACTGCCACAAGTAGCCGTTCGGACTTTCCAAGTGAACAACTCCTATCCTCAATCCCTCTAGGTAGGTGTTCATAAAAAGAAACTGGAATTCGCAAATGGCGAGTAGAAAGAGAGAAAGTGAAAAAATTGAAAAAAGATAAATGCTGAGGAAGAGCCATTGTACAAAAACAGGAACAGAATGAATAAAGAACACTATCCATACAAGCTCCTTAAATAGAAAAACCTATTGACACTATAGGCGAAAATTCTGAAGAAAGATCCAGTATATTCATACCTCGATTCAAAACAACGAAAAGATAACACAACAAGTGTCAGTCGCCTATTAAAAGCACACGCGCCTTGCCATCCTAGAGGCAAATATCTACACCCATATAGACTTGCCAACTAAGAAAAATACTTGTTCTCGAACCAAGCGAAAAGTGCGCCTAGCTCACTCCTCACTCAGATTTTTCGAACAAGTACACTTTAGGGGGGACTAATGTTACGGAAATATTTGGTAAACCACGTGTCAGCTACCCAAATGGCCACGTGTTATGCACAGGGCCACATCCCTCTGGCCACGCGGCAACACCACCTAATATTAAATCTTCTGTTACTATCTTTCTAGCGAAATTTAGATCGGTAATTGAGAAGTAGGCATTTGCCATCTTTCAACTATGTTGAACTCTACAAACAAATCCGATCGGAATTATAGGTCTCATGAGGTGCTCATGGCCACCTAATTTCCTAAGGAAGAAAATATCTAACGCCTCTACAGTAAGTAGATATTATCCACTTGCCTCTACAGTGGGCAGATATTTTCTACTTACCTACGCAATAGGCAGATATTTTCTCACCGCCTCACGAGATATTCCCACAACAGCCTCTCCAGATATTTTCCTGAACCGCCTTCAAATTTTCTATAAAAGAAGAACTATAGTAAGAAAAAGGAAGAATGAACTAACCTGTGTCCAAGAAGTCTAAAAGTTTACCAAATCCTCTTCTTCCTCACAAGATTTCTGACTTAATCATCGGAGTTGAATCCGGGCAGAAAGGCCCAATTCCGATCACTTCCCTCTCCTTTTTACAGACTCGTCCAGATATCCAGAAACAAAAAGGGGACAATTCCGATCATCCTTATCAATCCGATCGCCTCCCCAAATTCCTCCAGAACACCCGGCATTCCAAGGCATCCAATATTCAAAACCTGAAGTAAGCGTCCACATCAATTACAAATTTCAACCGTTTGTCGAAAGGCTGAGACCAGATCACGAGGCAACAACAACCAAAGCGTGAGGCGGACCAGTTTTTGGCATCAACACACACACACACACACACATATATATATATATATATATATATATATATATATATATATATATATATATATATATATATATATATCATCTAGGGACGTCCCTAGATAACAAATCTAGGGAAGTCCCTAGATTGACCGTTGGATCAATATCCAAATTGATCCAACGGCTCCTGTTTAAACTTTAAACTAATCTCTTATTTCACTAGAGATAAACCGAGCAGAGTGTTCAGAAAGAGAGCAACCTCCGCCTCTCCGTGCACCCTCCACCTCCGAGCAAGCGAGCAACCTCTCCCCTTTCTCTCTCGGCCTCACCCTCTCCGCCTATCCCCACCTTCGCTTCCGCCTTGTAACAAGAGATTCAGTAAGCAAGCGAGCAACCTCCACCTCTCCCCGCCCCCTCTGCCTTCGAGCCCTCTCACGAACTCAACCTAGACATTAAGATTGTATTTGCTTGGGTATGAAGGCCAGACTACGATTTATGAAGCTGTTTGCTTTTTCTCCCATGTTTTTGGCTTTTATTCAGATTTCAAGAATATGATAACGCTAATGAATGTTAGTGTTATGTTATTAGGGTATGAGGCCCTTTAATCCTAATAAGGGGAAATATGATCATCAGAGATTGTTTGGCTCTTAATCCTTCAGACCATGTTTTAGTCTTATTCTCTATTCAAACAAATCCTAAAGGGAAGTAATTGTTTGGTAAATGGGCTATATCTCTACTATATTTGATTAGAGCAAATTTTGGGGATTTTTTGCAATGATAATTTGTATGAAGTTTTTCTTTTCTCATTGTTTTTATCCTTTAGTGCAGGGAAGAATGGTAGAGATTTATGGGCAAGAGGCATCTGGAAAGACTACACTTGCTCTTCATATTGTGAAGGAAGCTCAGAATCTTGGAGGTTTATATGTGTTGCTAATTTCTTTCTAATAACTTATTTAATTACTTTGAGTGCTTGACTGATAAAGGAATAAATCTTTTAGTCGCATGTGTGTCATGAGCTTGGTCATGTGCAAAACAAGTATCATTCCTAGAATTGAGATAGTCATAAGTTTGATGCCTTGTGCTTTTTCTGAATATTGAGAGACATCATTTCTTGTTGTTTGTTTGATTACTGACTAACATCAGTGGAACGTCATAATGACTTTTAAAATTCATATTTTCAATATGAGTTAACTTTTTCTAAAATACATTGACAGACTAGCCATTGAGAAAAGATAATCAAAATAGTATTTTTCCCTACTTGTCATGCATGTTCATATGAGCTAATTGTTGTTCTAAATGGGATTTAGTAAATACTTCATTGTAGTTAAACTAAATTATTCGCTCTGTCTTGCCGCTAACTTTTATTTTAGAATATTTTTGTTTATTATGGCATTTTGTTAATTGTTACTATACAGAAGGCAAGCATTTCAAGTTTGCCAATAAATTTAGCTAGCTGTGAAGGTTATAATTTTTTATTGCTTGAATAATGTAGAAATCACAATTCGTCTTTGAAATGATTATGGTCCAACAATGGATAAACATATATTAATTGGTATCTAGCGAATTTCATATATGAAGAATTGATTATAGAATTGGGAAAGGAAACATCATGTTTCAATTGTGTGATAATTGTAGCTTAGAAAATAGAAAGTCATAAAGGATAAATTTTGGCTGAAAAAGTAGATATTGGACGAGAAAAATAAATATTGCGTAGATTATGATGGCTCTATTCTTGGGAAATTTGAGATTAAACTTGAAAGAAACTTAATCACAGAAATCATGTGAAGAATAAGGATGCCTTTAGTGGCTGTACTGCCTCAACCAATTCTAGTTCTGAATAAACATTATCAAATCCTATACTGTTATCTTGATAGAATATAGGATAAATTACTTTTTTTTGACCGCCACTAGCCCATGAATTTCAGTTTTGCTAATTGAACTTTGTACTTCCAAATTTGTTGCAATTTGCACCTGTATTATAATTTACTATCTTCTTACTTAACCATTTGATAAGTGTTCAAATGTGCATATTTACTTATCACTTATGAACATGTTTTCATATCAAATGCATTGATTTATAGCCTGCAGGTACTTAAAATGCTTCATATTTTGTAAACAGGGCATATATAGGCCACCCGTAAAAAAGGAAGCATTTATCAACAAAACGAAGGACAATCGAAGACATTTTGAAGAAAACAGGGGTTAAACGGCCTAGTGAACGGCCATTCACACCTGGGCACAGGAGTAGACACCCATGGAGATGAACTGCCTTGTGAATGGCCGTTCAACTGCCGGTTCAGAGCAACCTGTGAGCTGAACCGACTGATGAACCGCCAGTTCAACTTCAGGTTCGGAGCAAGCTGTGAGCTGAACGGGATGATGAACCGCCAGTTGACCTGCCGGTTCAGAGCAATCTGTGAGCTGAACGGACTGATGAACCGACCGTTCACGAGGCCGTTCATCGTAACCTTTGCAGTTCCACGGGCCCAATCAAGGGTAATGTTGTAATTTCTTAAGTGAAACACTAATTCATGGGTATAAATAGTTAAGTATGAGAGTTTAGAAAGGAGGTTGGCTTGGGAGAGAGACTAGAGGAGAGATTAGGGCTTGGGGGCCATCTCCACCAAATCTTGAGAATAGAGAACCATTGGAGTTAATTACAATCTTGGAGGTAATGGTGTTCTCTATTACCTTTTTATTGGTTTGTAAGCTTGTCCATTTTGGTTTGAGTTCCCCATTTATGGGGAACTAATCTATTGGTACTTGGGTATGTTGAACTTTTGGATTGAGCATTAATAGCATTGAATGTTTGTGATTATTTGTTGGTATTCTCTTGAATGTCTAATGAATGTTATGTATTGATTGTAATTTCATTACTAGAAATTACTTGTGTGCAATACAAGGGCTAGAGCTAGTGCCTCCTTGTATTAGGAACTTGCTTCATTAGAGAGTTTCATGAGTACACCGAGGAATCAGGTACTAGAAGGGCGAACGACTCTTTCATACGAATTCATCCCCATGATTCTTCCAATATACATAAATTCCCTTGAGCTTCATATCAAGTCCTAGGAGACTAGTTATCCAATCACCTTGGAAGAGGGGTTGGATATAATTTAGGAATTATCCCTTGAACTTCATATCAAGTCCTAGGAGACTAGTTATCCAATCACCTTGGAAGAGGGGTTGGATATAATTTAGGGATTATTGGCACAAAAAATATCAACCTTGATTCATAAACATCTTTGCTCATCTTTAGAATTAAAGTTCAAAAGTGATGCATACCCATGTATCCTCTCTTGCTATTGATTTACCCCAATCAACTCTCGATTTTCAGTTCTTACGTTCAATCCTTTTTAGTTCTTTAGTTTTGAAAACCAAAACCCCCCAATTTACCATTTAGACTAGGTTATTAAAGCTTGGTTTACACTTAGCAATCTCTATTCCCTGTGGTTCGACATCCGACTTCCAATAGTCCACTTTATTACTTGACCACGACCCGTATACTTGCGGAATTCACCCATCAAGTTTTTGGCGCCGTTGCCGGGGAATAGGATTGATAGTTAGACTAGGATTTTATTAATTTAGTCTCTTATTTTCTTGTTTGCTTTTCCTTCTTTTATTTTTTTTATTTTGATCCTTTGGATACTCATTTCTCGTCTTATCTCTACGTACGAGGAATCGTTGCATGACCCGAAGGAACCCCAAGGGTCTACTGGAAAGAGATAGTGAAATTGACAGAACTTTTCACCGATGTTTGAGAGGATTAGAAGGTTTATCGCTGGATCCCTCTTCTGAAGCAGAAAACTCGGTCACAGTTGAGATTGACACTGAAACTGAAGTAGTACCCATTATGGCCGAAAGAAGGCGTACATTAGCTGACTATGAGCGATCTCAATACACCGGAGAAGAATTCAGCATCCACCCTCCAATTGTTAATATTAACACCTTTGAGATCAAGGGAAGCACAATGCATATGCTTCAAAATTCGGCTCAATTTGATGGAAGGCCAGATGAAGACCCTCATGCGCATATAGCAAAGTTCCTCCAAATCTGCAGCATTTCTAAGCCAGATGGAGTTACCGATGAAGCCATTGGATTGAGACTCTTTCCATGGACTCTACGAGGAGGGGCCTATAGTTGGCTCACATCGCTCCCTTCAGGTTCCATCCGTTCTTGGGCTGACATACTAGAGAAATTCCTGGGCCGCTATCTCCCACCAAGCAAGGCCGCAAAACTCCGATCTGACATCAATGCCTTCAGGCAGAATGGGGGTGAAACATTTTCTGAAGCCTATGAAAGGTTCAGGGAACTACTTCGACGTTGCCCTCAGCATGGTTTAGATGCTTGTAACAAGGTCCGCACCTTCTATAATGGATTCGACAATGCCAATAGAGTCTTGGTGGATTGTGCTGCAGGAGGTTCATTAAGCAACAAGTACCCTGAAGAAGCAGAGAAGATCTTCGAAGATATGGCCGGGAATGAGGCCCATTGGTCCACAAGGGATAAGCAAGTTAAGCTCGTGGGATCGGTAGCAGGCCCTCCTTCTATAGACACTTCCCTTGCTGAAAAATTGGACACCCTTTCAAAACAAATTGACCGCCTTACCGCGGGTGGTGCCCCATGTTGGTAGTAGCTCAGTTCCGGTTGTCGTTATGTTTTGCACTACTTGTGGAGGAGGCCACGAGGTATCGAATTGTCCGATTTCTTGTGCTGAGACATCACCTATGGAGCAAGTCAAATACATGTTAAACCAACAGAGAATGCTAACAATCAGTATCGACCACAAAACCCAATGTGGAACAACTCGGCACTTTCATATGGGAACCCCCAAGCGGGACAATATCCACCCGGTTTTCAGCCGATGCCAAGGCCACCGCAAGAAAAGAAATCCACCTTGGAAGAAACCATGTTGAAGTTCATGCAAGACACTAGTGCCTCAATCAGAAATCTTCAAGCAGCATTTCAGGGATTGGAAAACCAGGTGGGGTAATTGGCAAAGGATGTCTCAACAAGACCACAAGGCACCCTTCAGGGAAACACGGAGGCAAACCCCCGGGAGCATTGCAAGGCCATTTCATTGAGAAGTATCAAGGAAGTGCAGTCACCCATTGCACCACCGCCGACTGAAAGTATTGTGGAGGTTGAGGAAGACAAAATTCAACAGGGGAACTAGAAGAGAAAGAGAAAGGGGTAGATCAAACACCCCAAAGCACATATCAACCTCAAATTCCATATCCAGAGAGGCTCAGAAAAGACAAGGAAGATGCTCAGTTCACAAAATTCATGAGCACGATCAAACAGCTACACATCAGCCTGCCGTTGGTGGAGGTCCTTTCCCAGATGCTAAAGTATGCTAAATTTATGAAGGAACTGGTTTCCAACAAAAAGAAACTGGAAGATGCAGGTGCTGTCACATTGAATGCTCAATGTTCTGCAATATTGCAACATGAGCTGCCCAAAAAACTAAAGGATCCAGGGAGCTTTGTAGTCCCTTGCATGCTTGGTAAAGGTGTTGTGAAAAAGACATTAGCAGACTCCGGTGCGAGTATAAATATAATGCCTTACAAACTGTACATGCTAAGGTCTTGCAGCCCCAAAACCAACGGGGATGACACTTCAACTAGCCGATAGATCAGTGAGACTACCAAAGGGGCTAGCTGAAGATGTGCTGATTCAGATTAATCAATTTGTATTCCCAGCTGATTTTGTCCTCCTGGATGTTGATGATAATGTAGATATCCCGATTATACTCGGTCGCCCCTTTTTGGCCACGGCTCAAGCTTTAGACCACCGTGCTCATGGAGGACTGGCACTTCGAGTGGGGGACCAAGAAGTGGTGTTTAAACTGCCTGAAGCCATGCGACACACAATGGATCACGATGACACCTCTTATAGTGTCGATGAAATTGACAAGATTACAACCGACTGCTTGGAGAACTTTTTACATACTGATCCAGCATTTCAATGTTTAGGCAACTCGACGAACAACATGTAGAACTCATAAATGTTAGCACTACCTCAACTTAACCTCCAAAGTTGTCACGAAAGACAAAGTGGAAGGAGCTGAAACTTATTGCCGGTGGTTATATATGGAGACAAAGAAATAGGGTACCCCCTACTTCCTCCACTCATCCACTAAATGAGGGTGACCCTGGTATGACTTCTCAAACTTGCTCCATATATGATAATTTGGGAAAGATTCTATTTGGTAAGTGTTTTTATGGAAATACTGATGGATACCTCTTCACATATGACCCTCCATAGGTACGATTTAAGTACGTCAAGCGCGTGACGTTAAACAAGCGCTTCTTGGGAGGCAACCAAAGTCAAAAATTTCTTTTCAATCTTGTCTCTTTGTGTTATTTGTTTTATAGTGATAGAACTCATGAGATCTATTGACATTAAATTCCTTTGTCCGCATTTGCATCATTAGACTCATCATGTTAGGTATGCACTAATGTCTTGTTCAAAATCTGGGCCTATGGAACCAGCAAGATTGATTTAAACCATACCGGTCTTTGTACTGGATAGTGAACGGCCGTTCACTGTCCCGTTCACATGGTGATGGGCAATGCTACAATGCTGTTCTGCAAACAGTCTAAATGATTTTTCTCAAAAACTATTTTTGCAGGCAAAGCTGAAATACCAACCTTTTGTTCAGTACACCATGGTTCATTGCAACTTGCGCATTAGGGTTCCACTACTTCCTCACCAACATTTCCAAGCTTCAGCTCCGTCAACACCACCCTGTGCGGAAGGGCCATGCCCATGCATCGAAGATTATGAGGAGGAAGACACAGTTGCTGAGTTCACCCACGCATTCACTCTCTTGACTGTTCACACGGCGACAACCACACGAGCACAAGCAACTGTAGCACCAATCTTGAATCCTTCGCCTAAGGCCGCACCAGCATCCGATGAGCAACCACATACGGATCATTGATATTTATTGTTGACAGAACTCCTTTTTCATTTGTTTATCTCATGCACTATGTCATCTCCTTTCGAGCTATTCTTCCTCTCTCACTCTAGTTTACAGATACTCATGATGGAACACCCCAGCAAAAGCTTTCACGTCTAAATCAAATTGCAACACCATCTACCAAATATAACCGGGGAAGTTTTAGTTAGCCCTCCTCTCTGTTATTATTGCATATTACACACTTTTCAATTTAATTGTGTACATTAAGGACAATGTACGATTTTAAGTGTGGGGATGGGTAGCTCCCTTCCATTGATAAATTTATTGCAAAACTCTAAGTGTGGGGATAGGGAGCTAATTATTTGAATTTCATAACAGTCATTGAAAATATCTATACATAGGAGCAACATGTTTGACACGGACCTATGATGGCACTATTAGGGAATGCAATGTATCACTCTACTTATTGTTCACCATTTTAGTACTCAAAATTTTTTTAGAATTCTCCTATGACACACCATGGACATCTAGAGATTATATTCATGAAATTCAAAAGCTCTAGTCATAATAGATAACCCACTGCCATGTTTTTGTTGACTTTGTTTGCTAAGCATTTCCCTCAATGGCTCCAAGAGGATTCGTGGCACTAGTTTAGCTTCTAACCCTTCATAATTCAACTTAGTGGACAAGTAAGAGAAAAATAAAATAGTATGTACAAAGTAGTTGAGTCATTAGAGCAATAAAGACAGTATTCCGCTACTTGTTGTGATGAAGTAGTTTGGGGTCCTGGCCCCTAATCAGGGTGTTCCTTAATTCGAAAAGTCACTTCTGAGTATGAGCACATCTCGGTAGAGTTGTAACCCTTTAAGTACCCGGGTGTTCTGGTGTCTAAACAGCATATGCATCCTGAAGAAAAGAGGACCTACACTCTGCACCGATCTTTAGCACGGGAAAGTCGGATCTATTAGAGATGCCCTACCCGTTTAAAAAAAAAGGGCTCTCGAGCTTGTCCACCATTTTCTCAATGGAGGGTTGGCTTTCATAAAACTTAGGGCCTCAAGGACTCTCTAGAGTCCATTGAGGGAATGCTTGTCTTGCTAAGACTCTAGAATATGGTATGTGGAGTAAAAACACTCATCTAGAGCCGCGATGACATTATACAAACTCTAGTCCCGGTGTGAAAATAGGAGAATATACACACTTCGATGGTGAACTTGAGATAGAGCAGATTTATTATTATTATTGTCGGAGGTTGAACACTTATCATTTCTTTTACTTGTGCTTTCATTGTCTTGTATGCTTGAGGACAAGCAAATGCTTAAGTGTGGGGATATTTGATAAGTGTTCAAATGAGCATATTTACTTATCACTTATGAACATGTTTTCATATCAAATGCATTGATTTATAGCCTGCAGGTACTTAAAATGCTTCATATTTTGTAAACAGGGCATATATAGGCCACCCCGACGAAAAGGAAGCATTTATCAACAAAACGAAGGACAATCGAAGACATTTTGAAGAAAACATGGGTTAAATGGCCTAGTGAACGGCCATTCACACCTGAGCACAGGAGTAGACACCCAAGGAGATGAACTGCCTTGTGAATGGCCGTTCAACTGCCGGTTCAGAGTAACCTGTGAGCTGAACCGACTGATGAACCGCCAGTTCAACTGCCGGTTCAGAGCAAGCTGTGAGTTGAACTGGATGATGAGCCGCCAGTTGACCTGCCGGTTCAGAGCAACCTGTGAGCTGAACGGACTGATGAACTGACCGTTCACGAGGCCGTTCATCTTAACCTTTGCAGTTCCACGGGCCCAATCAAGGGCAATGTTGTAATTTCTTAAGTGAAACCCTAATTCATGGGTATAAATAGTTAAGTATGAGAGTTTAGAAAGGAGGTTGGCTTGGGAGAGAGACTAGAGGAGAGATTAGGGCTTGGGGGCCATCTCCCCCAAATCTTGAGAATAGAGAACCATTGGAGTTAATTACAATCTTGGAGGTAATGGTGTTCTCTATTACCTTTTTATTGGTTTGTAAGCTTGTCCATTTTGGTTTGAGTTCCCCATTTATGGGGAACTAATCTATTGGTACTTGGGTATGTTGAACTTTTGGATTGAGCATTAATAGCATTGAATGTTTGTGATTATTTGTTGGTATTCTCTTGAATGTCTAATGAATGTTATGTATTGATTGTAATTTCATTACTAGAAATTACTTGTGTGCAATACAAGGGCTAGAGCTAGCGCCTCCTTGTATTAGGAACTTGCTTCATTAGAGAGTTTCATGAGTACACCGAGGAATCGGGTACTAAAAGGGCGAACGACTCTTTCATACGAATTCACCCGCATGATTCTTCCAATATACATAAATTCCCTTGAGCGTCATATCAAGTCCTAGGTGACTAGTTATCCAATCACCTTGGAAGAGGGGTTGGATATAATTTAGGAATTATCCCTTGAACGTCATATCAAGTCCTAGGAGACTAGTTATCCAATCACCTTAGAAGAGGGGTTGGATATAATTTAGGGATTATTGGCACAAGAAATATCAACCTTGATTCATAAACATCTTTGTTCATCTTTAGAATTGAAGTTCAAAAGGGATGCATACCCAAGTATCCTCTCTTGCTATTGATTTACCCCAATCAACTCTCGATTTTCAGTTCTTACGTTCAATCCTTTTTAGTTCTTTAGTTTTGAAAACCAAACCCCCCCAATTTACCATTTTGACTAGGTTATTAAAGCTTGGTTTACACTTAGCAATCTCTGTTCCCTGTGGTTCGACATCCGACTTCCCATAGTCCACTTTATTACTTGACCACGACCCGTATACTTGCGGAATTCACCCATCACCATTACTTGTTAAACTGGATTTATAGGTTGCTCCACATAGCCTTCTACATGGAACCAGGCAATGATAAAATCAATTAGAGTAATTAAAAAAAATTGAATGTAGAGTAATAATTGCTTCAGTGTCATCATTTTTTTTAATGATTCGCTATTTCTTAGTTCACTGTTGATTTGGTGAAATTTTATTATGTGGTTAGTTGGTACTTTGTAGCTGTTTATAATGTACCATAAAGGCTTACCCAAAAGCAAGAATGAAAATTAGCTATGAGTTAAGGTCTTATAATTCTTTTCATTAGTGTTATGAAGAGGAGACCTGAAATGTTATAATTCTAAAACCATCTATATGTTGGATGATTCTTCTTTTTTATGTTGGGGCATTTTACACCTTCTGAAGGCAAGTCAAATAGCTTAGCTGTTAAGAAGAACATCTACCAATATAATAGTAGATCTGCTGCATTTTTTAATTAAGAATTCCTCTTTCGCGTTTTTTTTTTCTATATATTTTAATAGTAGTTAAATAGCTTAGTTGGCGATGAGTGCATATATAAATATCACATCCATTTTGTGTTCCAATTCCAATGCAACATTGAATTTGTTGTGATATTTTTTTTTTTAAGATCTAGACGAGATTTGATTGCTTATTAGAACAAACTTTAGACAAGTCATATATAAGTATTTAATTCCATCAATAAAAGCATATCTTCAATAAATCGAAAAGAAAAGCATCCATCAACTATTGACATAAAATTAGAGTCCAGCCAGGAAAATCTTTCATAGCAGACTTGAAAACCACATATATATATATGAATCATTTTTTATAAGTAGCAGTCCACAATGAATACTTGCAGTAGTTGTTGTTGCCTCAGTGAAGAATGGAAGTACATGCCTTTATGAAATTTTTTTCTTGTTTGTTTGTTTAAATTCTTATCTAAAGAAGCTTTTGAACTTGTTTTAGCACGTTGATATCTACGACCAATAACGCAAGATAAATAGCAGGCAGTGCTGCAATTTGTTGTGATAAATAGCAGCTGTTGGCATGGCATTCTAATGTTCTTCATGATCTTTTGTTTTTCTCCAGGTCTATTGAGATGTCGTAAGAGTTGCAGGTTTTGATTGATAAACTACATACGCCCAGACATTAAACGTGGGAACTTCTCCAAAGAAGAAGAGGAGACTATCATCAGCTTGAACCAGTTACTCGAAAATAAGTACGTTTATATATGCATATATGTTAGATGTACATATAGTACTGTTTCGAGTGATTAAATAGATAAAACCAATCAATCATCTCTAATGAAACTCAATCTGTTTTCATTTAATCTGCAATATTAGATGGTCGGCCATTGCGGTGAGGTTGGAGAACAAACAATGAGATCAAGAACGTTTCGCAGACTCATTTGAAGAAAGAGTTAAACAAGGCCAAATAGTAGTACAAGAAGAACCCTGCAAGAGAAAGCACTGAGGTGATCATGCCTACAGGAAGTCAATTGTCTCCATATCCTCTGAAAGATCATACAGTGAATGGATTCATCTGAGCAAGTGCCGGGTCTTGAAGATAGTTTCTGGTCTGAGGCATTGTCAAGGAACAGTGCATGAATTTATTGAAGATGTGCTCTTATTGATGGAATTAAATAATTATATATGACTTTTCATGAATTTAGTGTATGTTATTGATGGGGCTAGAAATGCACTAAGGTTTTGAAGAATTGAGTTGTCAATGGGATGGATTTGTAACAGGTTTTGGTGACAGTAATGTTTAGCATGGGCCATTTGTACTCTTGTGATAGAATAGTACTCTCATTGTATTGTTTTAGTGTATGTTTCTCTTTGCATAAATAAAATTCATTCTTTGCCTTGAGCAAAAAAAAAAAAAGTTTATGAATTGATAACAGTTTAAGTTTCATTTTGTTGTGCGAAAACAACCACTATCCCTTGTTCTTCCTTGTTTACTTCTCAAGAAGTGATGTAATTCTGCTCTTTTTGGCTTGTGGAGAGAATCAATTTAATTTTATTGGCAGGGGAAATGTCCCTTTGTTTGTTGTTTGCTTGATCCATTATAAGTGTTTTTTTTCCTCTTCCCATTTCTGTGTTGCAAATAATAATCTCAGTGGCAAAACTTAGCATTATAACACTGATGTCAATAGAATTTTTTTTCCATTTAAAAGACAATTGTATCATGCCTATTATTTTTCCGTTATACATCAAGTCCCCTTTTCATTTTATTGTATGCATGTATATGCTAAAATACCCTGGAATCTTCCCAAAATTTAACAAAAGTCCATGGTGGTGTTGGTGGATCATGGTACATTCTGTAAGAGATTTTACATGTTCAAAATCAGTTATTATTTCATTTAAGAAATCAAATTGTCGGAGCTGAAGGAGAAACTGTAGTGGATACAAATGCTGACAGGCATTCAACATAACTGACATCCTGTGCATCAAAATTAATCATAATTTAAAGTTGCATAAGCTCCTCCAAAACCTTAATTCCTCAAATTAAATTTAAGACATTAATCATAATACAACAACTTGCAAACACATAAAGAAACAGATAGCAAGTCTCCTGTAACTCAAAATTAATCAAGACTGCGAACACATCAAAATTAATCAATATTGCAGACACATGAAAAACATATAAGTCTCTTGTATCTCAAAAGCAAATCACATTACAGCAGCTTGTAGACACATCAAAATTAATTAAATTGATTCGGAAACAACATATAATAAGATGGCAGGATTTGTAGATTCTGAAATAACAAAATCTTGTAGTTCATTGTAGCAGAACTAAGAATGAAAACTCGTATGTAGCTCCAAAAAGTGACAACTCCTTGTAGCTCACGGTTGACCTATATTTACAAATAAAAAGTTTCATTAGTAAACATTAGAAATTGAATGAAAGTATGAATCAAATTGATACAACACTATAAAAAAAATGTCTTACTGAACGTGCATGTAGTCAAGTAATGACCCTTTTCCCATATTTGCCACATGTCCTTTTCCTCTTGCCCGATAATTGAATGTCAATTCCAGACTTAATTCTTGTATTCACCCTTGGCCGACCTTTGCTTTTGATAGCCTTTGGATCAAGAATGCTAATATGTGACCCAAAAACATCATCCTCTGTTGAGAAGGTAGGTAAAGAAGAACCAATAATCTCTCGATTGTCCTCATTTTGCCCGGTACACAATCTATGTTCTTGTACACTAGACATTTCACCGATCATTTTGAAGATGTCATTTAATCGAGGCATAACTTTCTCATACAACTCTAGGGATGTTATAGAGTGTACAATACGAAAACACATAGTTTGTGCACTCCACTTCATTAAAGGTGTAAAGGTGTTGTTCTGCATCTTAACCATTATAACACTTGACCTATATCTTGCATCCATAGTCCAATGATGGAGAATATATTTTTTAGGAATCTTTGAAACCTCTTGTTTTTTTTTTTGAATATTTTTGAAATATGGCAGCACAACACACCCTCCCTCGCAAACTTCTTACAAGAGCATGTAGCAGAAGGCTCCCCATCTTTACAACAATCTCTACTAAATACAACAACCTGATTGCAACTTGTATATTTAGCATGATTAGTCCCATCTCGAATGCGTTCAGCAAGCATACTATCACTTTCTCGCAATTCTGCCTGAAAGACATTAAACATAGATCTTGTATATACTTATCCAGTATGTCTCTCAACTGGATGACCTGTGTGAAAATTAGCCATAGAGTTTAAAGTCTTGAAGTCTTCATTTTCTTCATCATTCCGTCGAGCAGACAAAGCTTTATCATACTGCATAACAAACTCATCCAATGGAGTTTGTGCATTAACAAAGCCATCAAAAAATGAATTGATGCTTTCTCTGCGTTGTGTAGAGGTCATTCCAGTTGTGAATATGTCTTGCCAATATAGAGAAACCCATTTATTTCGAATTCCATACATCTTACTCAACCAGTGATTATCATCAATGTTGTATGTTGCTTTAATCTCACCCCATCTATTCTCAAATGCTTCAATTGATTCACTATGGTGCAACCATTTTTTGTAGTCCGTCATGAAGCCCTCTTTGCTCTTCAAATCTACCAAATACTTCATTGAATTTCTCCCAATATGCCAAGAGCAAAGTCGATGACCAGAATTTGGGAAAACTTTTCCAATGGCCTTCCCCATAGCCAAGTCTGGATCTGTAATAATGGTTTGTGGATGCTTCCCTAGCATGTATTTCAACCATGTCTGAAATACCCATAAAAAACTTTCTTCTTTTTCATCTGCGATTAGAGCACAACCAAATAAAATAGACTGCTTATGATGGTTGACTCCATCAAAAAGGAGCAAAGGGGAAACAAAATCTATTGGTTTGATAAGTAGTGTCAAAAACGACAACATCTCCAAATTCTGAATATGCCAATCTAGATCTTCCATCTGCCCAAAAGACACATCTAGTTTGACCAAACTCATCAAGCTCCATATCAAAGAAGAAAAAATCATCATTCAGTTTTTTCTCCTTAAAAAACTTAACAATAGTCATACATTCTTGGCCAATGTTATTGCTTCGAACTCCCCTCAAATGATTTGAACAGTCAGCCCGGGTAATTGGTGCACACCCCCTTATTTGAAAGTGTGTCATTCAATATTCGACACATTTGGCTAGGTCCCACTCTACTTTTATACAATGTCTCCATCAAACTTCTACATGTCTCACTGTGTGGCGGTGAGACCGCATCTTCATCACCTTAGAGGGAGTATGTAATAAAAAATGGTTATGTACATCATCAAAAATTTTCATGGTCCATACACCACTCTTCATTTTGGATACTACCATCTGAGCTTGGCAATTTGTCCTTGTATCTCTACGTGTTTGAATAGTTTTTCCTAGTTGCCTTTTGTCAATCATACACTTAGCTCCTTCCTTATCGCAAACAAAGTGCAGACAGGTAATTAATTGAGAATGAGACGAACGATACACGTGACCTTTTCTTACGCCACAACCTCTAGATTTTGCATAATCCAAGTAATATCGAAAAGCTTCATCCTCATCCTCAAACTCCATATCAACAAATGGGATTCTTGCCAATTCCTGTTCGTTTCGAGATTGTGGACTCATCGCCAATTCTTGTCCATCTTATGCTTCCATTTCTTGTCTATCTTCAAGTTGTTGGGTACCAACCTCTTGTGTTACACAACAACCTTCTTCATTTAACCGACATGACTTGAACTCATTCAGATTTATTTCAATATCCTTAAATATGGAGTCATCGTCTTTACTTATCGCTTCAATGATATTTTCCATGATATTTTATTAAGAAAAATACAATCAATTATAATATATCAAAGCACATGTATATTACTGACAAAAGGAAGTGGAACACATGCTAGCGCTATAATAATCAATAACAAAGTGAACTATGCCAGAAGAAATAAAAATCAATAATCTAATAACAAACAAGATAAGGAAACAAGAACATTTTTATAAGCAAACTTAAAATAAACTTTGGTTTCTATAGGAACAATCGCAAAAAAAAACAGAGTTCATAGAATCCTTATTTGAGAAAGACAACAACTGCACCATCAATCACACACCATTAAAGAAACCATTATAAAAAATAAACAAACAAAAGGAAAACAATATCAGAAACATGAAATAATCCAAAGAAAGAGTTTCTCTTTAAACAACAGGATTTAAAAGATTATACTGTATACACAAATGCATCATAGGATAAAGAACAATGCCACCACAATAATGAATAAAAGTTATCATTATCTTCACATGATTAATATAGCCACATGTAAATCAACAAAACATCATAAAATAGTTTTAATTGAATAATTTAAAAAATAAAAAAAGCAACACAACAACTTATAATCAAGATTATATATTTCTAAAGGAATTCAACAAGAGTTCCACGAAAATTAAAGTTCCCAGTTACTAATCCAACTGGAATTGCCTAATCTTTATACTAATAAAAGAAAAAAGCGCACCAGCAGCACAACACAAGTACGGAAGGTTAAAATATTATAAAAACCAATCCATCATGTTTAATGAAGGCCCAGACACCTTTGCATCAACTTTTTCAAAATCTAATATATTTGCAGAAATAGATCATAAGGGCCAGCTCATACACTTACAAGTTACAACTGGTTGTGGGATGCTCCAAACAAGTCACCAGTACTCTCAAATGAACATCCCATTTATCTTTCTATCTATTCATTTTTACGTTTGCAATTATCATTGCATCTATGAATAGAATGTCTGTGAATCTTCATATAAGATAATTTTTACATTAGCCACACTTCTTGTTCAAAGAAATTTAAAGCACTTACAAAACACAATCTATTTTAACAAGATTCCTATCAATCAAAGTTTCAAAAACCAATACTTGTAAATAGAACACAATACAGGGACAAACAAAAATCTATTTCCCCTAAATCAAAACACACTCTCAAGACTAGAATAACAAATCAACATCATACTGCACAAACAAATCTACTACAGAACAGAACAAGTCAAGAGGCAAAGCATGAAATCAGGCCAAGGGACACAAAAATCCCAAACCAAATGCAAAGTAACTCCCACTCTCAAGATCCATGTCAAAACATACAAATACATAAAAAAGGGGAACTTTTCAGGAGAAGACGATCAGAACAACAAAACCACTACAGCATAGAACAAGTCAAGAATCAATAAGCAAGCAACAAGACACACAAAGCCATCCAAGACAAAGGCAAAGCTGTAAATCCCACCCCCACATCCAAGATCCATATCAAAGACTCAAAAAGATCACATTTTTCTTGCATATAAAGATGAAAGGAAGGACTTTTTCGGAGATGATGAGCGAACAATCCTTGGTCTGGTTGTGCTTGGAGACCTCCTCAAAGTGGAAAATTTTCTGATCCAAGATATATATCGAAGACTAAAAAATAGCCGCACTTCTCGCTTGCTTTCTGAATCTCTTGTTACGAGGCAGAAGCGGAAGCGGGGAGAGGTTGAGAGGGTGAGGCCGAGAGAGAGAGAGGTGAGAGGTTGCTCGCTTGCTCGGAGGCGGAGGGGGCGGGGAGAGGCGGAGGTTGCTCGCTTTCTGAACACTTTGCTCGATTTATCTCTAGTGAAATAAGAGATTAGTTTAAAGTTTAAACAGGGGCAGTTGGATCAATTTGGATATTGATCCAACGGTCAATCTAGGGACTTCCCTAGATTTGTTATCTAGGGATGTCCCTAGATGATATATTCTCATATATATATATATATATATATATATATATATATATATGGGATTGATATCATCAAGCCGGCTACATATGTAGCCGGCCCATAGCATCACACAGTCCCTTATATGGGCGGCATCATATTTATATATATATATATATATATATATATAATATATATATATATATATATATATAATATATACCATCATACATCCACGTGTTTTTTATTCAAATCCAATTCAGCCATCCACATCACCTTATTTAGATACATTCTTTATTTATACATTTTTTACTACATAAATATATTTATTATACTATCTCCACCATGGCATGTCCCTCTCCTAATATAGATATATATAGACGTGATATTATACAGTCGATCATAACACTGTGCATTTTCGGTCGCCTCCTATTTGGCCCCCTGGAGCATGTTTGAAGGATTTCAAACCATACGGATGGGAAGATCATCGAAAAATAAGCTAGCATGTCCATTTTCATATAATTTAATAACCGTTTGGTCCTCCCACTTAACGGTTCTTATTTTACAAAAATCTGAATGGTACAGAATTTCAACTGTTAAGTGGGAGGAGCAAATGGTTACAAAATTGTATGAAAGTGGACATGCAAGCTTATTTTTTGATGATCTTCCTATCCGTATGGAAATCCTTAAAATATGCTCAAGGGGGCCAAATGGGAGGCGATCGGGAATGCACAGTGCATCCGGCAGACAGTATAAGATAACGTGTATATATATATATATATATATATAACCGTGATATTATAAGGTCGGTTGAATCACTATACAGATCCGGCCACCTCCCACTTTGGCACTTGGAGTATGTTTTAAGGATTATTTCAATTATTAAGTGGGAGAACCAAACGGTTACCAAATTGTATGAAAGTTGATATGGTATCTTATTTTTCGATGATCTTTCCATCTGTATGGTTGGAAATCCTTCAAACAAAATCCAAGTACCTAAATGGGAGGCGGCTGGATTTGCGCAGTGATCCGGTTGGCCTCATAATATAAGGACTGATATATATGTATATATATGTATATTATTAAGAGGACAAAACCCCTCTTGCCACATGGCGAAATCATGATTGCCCAGGGCAGCAAGCCGCCTTCATAAGGAAAGAGGGGGGCGGGATCCCATCCCTAAAAAGGCGGGCCTGTCCTAACAAGGCCGCCTTCGGCAGGAGACACGTACATCACAAAAGACGCCCGAAAAAGCAGTCCACTAGACGGCTTTGTTATGCAAGCATGTCAGGAGGCCCAAGAGTACCAGCACAAGTAGGGAGGGAGCCCCCCTCCCCCCAACACAAAAGGAGTAGGCATCCCCCTCCACAACAGAGACTCTATCTATCAACTTCTCGACAAGAAAATGCTTGACCCAAGCTAACTTGAGCCTCGGAGGGTCTGGGGGGATAGATCCTTTGGATTTCCTTGTCTTGCGGGAGGAAACAGGTCTCCCAGGTCTCCTATATATAATCCTCTATCTCTCCCGGCTATCTCGCAGCCACCGGTCATAGAAGCTCGTATCGCGTTTATTATCTCCAACTCCCGCAACACCTTTACTCTCAGTTGAACTCCTACCGAAAATCGGCCTAACCGGTCCAGACCGATTTAAGCATCAACACTTTGGCGCCATCTGTGGGATATGAAGAACAACAGGAGTTCTGCGAATGGCCGAAGATCCGGAGAATCGCCCAAGAGGAGACCATAGCCTATAAAGATTTGGAATGGCATCCCCCATCACCTTCTCTGGCGACGATTCGAGAGGGGTCGCCCATCCTCACAGTGACGCCGTAGTGGTCACGGTCATGATAGGCGCTTACCAGGTCGGACGAGTCCTGATAGACAGCGGAAGCGCGACAGACGTAATCTTCTGGGAGGCGTACCGAACGATGAACGTTACCTCGGAGGCGCTGCGACCCACCCACACCTCTCTAGTTAGGCTTTCCAAAAACGTTATGCACCCGGTAGAGACGGCGATGCTCCGGCTCATCGCCGGATCACACATATAGCACGTGATGGTGACCGCCAACTTTGTCTTCATGAGGTGCCCCTCGCCCTACAATGCCATCTTAGGAACGCCAACCTTGAACACCTTGCAAGCGGTGGTCTCTACATACCATCTCGTGGCGAAGTTCCCCACTTCTTATAGCCCAGGGGAGCTCTGCGGAGACCACGAGGTCGCGCAACGATGCTACGCCACCTTCCTGGCAGATGGGACCGGTGAGACGTTGAACCTTGAGAAGCTAATAGACGACGGACCCGGGTCTACTCCGAGGCCCCCCCCCAAGGTCGAAGAACATGTTACCGTCCCCCTATCCGAAGACCGTCCTGATAGGACCATGCAGATCGGGTTAGAAATATCAAAGGAGCTTAAGGGGAGTATCCTGACCCTCCTAAGGAGCAGCGCTGATGTCTTCGCGTTGGGGCCCAACGACATGCTGGGGGTGGATGACGAAGTGATACAACACTACCTAAACGTAGACCCGATACATAAGCCGGTGATCCAGAAGTGGAGACACTTTGCCCCATAAAGGATGGTGGCCACCGAAGAAGAAGTTACAAAGCTGCTAGCGGTTGGATTCATCCGCGAGGTACACTACCCTGAGTGGTTGCCAACGTTATCATGGTCAAAAAATCCAGTAGAAAGTGGAGGATGTGAGTCGACTTCACAGACCTCAACAAAGCCTGTCCCATAGACAGCTTCCCGCTCCCGATGATCGACAAGCTGATGGACTCAACCGCGGGCCACGAGATGATCAGTTTCCTTAACGCTTTCTCCGTCTACAACCAGGTGAAAATGGCGGAGTCGGATGAGGAGAAGAGGTACTTCATCACAGAGAAAGGGAGCTACTGCTACCGCGCTATGCCGTTCAGTCCCATGAATGCTGGGGCGACTTTCCAGAGGTCAGTAATGAAAGTTTTTCGAAACCATCTAAGAGGGAACGTGGCGGCATACATGGACGACATGCTTATTAAGAGCAGGGAAGCCGCTAACCACCTCACCGACCTCTGGGAGACCTTCCAAATCCTTCGGAGCTACGGAATGCGCCTTAACCCCAGTAAGTGCGCATTCAGGGTTGGATTTGGGAAGTTCCTCGGCTTCATGTTGACTCACCGTGGAATCAAGGCCAACCCCGACCAGATCCGAGCTGTGCTTGAGATGAACTCCCGGAAGACTATCCACGATCTCGAGATGCTCAACAGGGGGCTAGCAGCCTTTGGCCGCTAAATCGCGAGATAGGGTTGAGAAGAGCCTCCCATTCTTCAAGGCCATCCGAGGGCTCCCAGGGTGGAATGAAATGAATATTGCGAGAAGGCCTTTTGCCATTTCAAGGTGTACTAATTAAGCTCCTCCCCGCTCCTGACCAAACCAAGGAAGGGGATGAGCTCCTCCTATACCTTGCAACTGATGCCCAGGCGGTGAGCGCGGTGTTAGTCAAGGATGAGTATGGTGTCCAACATCCAGTCTACTATACCAGTCGGACACTAAATGACCCAAAGTCGAGGTACCTTCCCATTGAGAAGTTGGTCTACGCCCTAGTCACTTCTGCCCGGAGGCTGCGACCATACTTCCAGGCACACCGAGTCACTATCCGGATGGAATAACCACTGATGTAAATCTTTCAAAAGCCTGAAGCCTCGGGGAGGTTGCTGAAGTGGGCTATAGAGGTTAGCGAGTTCGACCGGACATACCAGCGTCGTACCGTGATCAAGGTCCAAGCCCTGGCAGACTTCGTGGTAGAGATGACTATCCTCGGGGACGGACAAGATCTCAGGCCCGCAGGTCCCTAGGAACACGAAGGCTTGACGGACCCTTGGCTTCTCCACGTCGACAGCTCCTTCACGAGCAGTGTTGTGGGGGCGGGATTGGTGTTAAAGTTTCAAGATGGATGGAAGACTACTACCGCCCTCAGGTTCGACTTCAAGGCCACCAATAACGAACCGAGTACGAGGCCCTGATTGCTAGGATGAAAATGGCAATCGCACTAGGGGAAAAAACCTTGCAGGCCTTCACTGACTCACAACTAATGGCCAGACACCTAAATGAGGAGTACGAAGCCAAGGAGGGGAACATGGCCGCATATAAGAGGATAGTGGAGAAACTAATCCCCCAATTTGACCACCTCCATGTCACAAAGATACCGAGGTCCGGGAATGATGAGGCCGACGCCTTGTCGAAGTTGGCCTCAGCCCGGGGGGTTGACTCGCGATGCTTGGTCAAATTCCAACAACTCCTAGAGCGGAGCATCGATGCACTAGAGCCCTAGGTAGTGGCGGCAGCTCATGAGGGCCCATGTTGGACGGACTCCATCGTGAACAATCTTGATTGGGGTTCTTTCCCGCCGGACCCAAAAGAACCCGAAAAGTGGCAAACCTATCAGTAAGGTTCGCTTTGATCAAAGGTCAACTATACTGAAGGTCATATGCCTCACTGCTCCTGAGGTGCTTGAGGTCATCCGTGGCTGCCCTCGTACTTCGGGAGATCTACGAAGGGACGTGTGGCAACCACATGGCGGCAAGAGCCTTGCTCACAAGGCCTTGCGATAGGGGTACTACTGGCCAACCATGACGGGGGATGCAAAGTCAATAGTGAAAACCTATTAAGCCCGCTAGTTACATTCCCGTGTGCAGCGACGCTCGATGATTCCCTTGGTTCCCATCGTGAGCCCAAGACCCTTCGCTATTTGGGGGGTCGATATCCTAGGTCTCTTCCCAATGGTGGTTAGGGAACTGAAGTTCCTCATTGTCGCCATTGACTACTCCACAACTTGGGTGAGAGTGCAACCGCTCGCCAAGATCACGCAACCAGCATTCCAAAACATCCTATGGAAGTCCATACTATGTCATTTTGGTATCCCCATGGACTTCTGCAACAAACTTGGAATTGAAGCGAGGCTCACATCGGTGACCAATCCTTAGGCCATGGGGCAGGCGGAAGTCACCAACTGCACCCTACATCAGAGGCTCAAAACTAGGGTGGAGAGAGCCAAGTCTAGCTGGGTAGACGAGCTCCCTAACTCCCTTTGGCCCTACAAAACGTCCAACCGCACCCCCATGAGAGAAACCCCCTTTAGCCTGACCTACGCGATGAAGGCGGTCATCCTGGCCAAGGTCCTGGTGCCTATCCTCTGGACGCAAAGCTTTGTCTCTACAAACAATGAAGAAGGTCTCCGATAGAACTTGATCTTCTTGAGGAGAAGTGGGAGCGAGCGAGCGTTTGGGTGGTAAACTACAAGTAGAGGGTCCGGCGGTTCTACAACTTAAAGGTACATGAAGTCACCTACTAAGTGGCTAATCTGGTCTTGAGAAGGAACAAGTTCCGGGGAAAGAATGCCAGACAGGGAGGCTAACTCCCAACTGGGAAGGACATTACGTCATTACGCGGGTCGTGCACCTCGGCATGTATCGAACAGCCAACCCTGATGGGAGAAAGCTCAGCAGGCCATTTATTCAGAGTACCTTAGGAAATTCTAGATGTAACGTCCTAACTTTTGAATGAAATTAAGGCCTTTGCCCCAAGAGCCGCTCTCTCATTATCAATCCAACTACCGACAGCACCTGTTCAGGACCGGACACCTTGAGTGTCACTACCCACCGTCCCTCCTTAGGACCGGGTCCTCCAACGAGGGTTGGACACCTCGAGTGTCACCACCCCCTTATCCCTCCTTAGGACCGAGGCGTCCAATGGCACCTCAAGTGTTACCTCCCCCCGTCCCTCTTTAGGACCAGGGCCACAACCGCGCCTGTTTAGAGCCGAACACCTCGAGTGTCATCGTTCCCCGTCCCTCCTTAGGACCGAGGCCTCCAACGGCACCTGTTCATGGTCGGACACCTCGAGCATTACCATCCCCTATATGTCCTTAGGACTAGGGCCTCCAACAACACTTGCTCAGAGTCGAACACCTCGAGGGTCATCACCCCCATCCCTCATTAGGACCGGGG
Organism: Dioscorea zingiberensis; assembly: GCA_026586065.1. Classification (NCBI taxonomy): domain Eukaryota; kingdom Viridiplantae; phylum Streptophyta; class Magnoliopsida; order Dioscoreales; family Dioscoreaceae; genus Dioscorea; species Dioscorea zingiberensis. The sequence goes on along the minus strand of CM048825.1, from coordinate 12,696,777 downwards.
CCTCTAACGACACCTGTTCAGGGCTAAACACCTCGAGTGTCACCACCCCCCGTCCCTCTGGTGCGATGCAACCGCAAGTGTATGGGTCGTCACAAGTAATAAAGTGGACGTAAAAGTCGGGTTGTCGATCCGCAGGGAGATGGAAGTACTAGTATCCACTGTTCTTCTACTAATTAGTCAAACCAAGGATGGTTGGTTATACTAACTCTAAACTAGTCAAATTGAAAACACAAACAAGGGAATCAAATTGCTCTTAAGGTCAAGCAATCATAAAAGAGGGGATGCTCGGACAATTGAATCCCTTTGGACTTCTAAAAGATGAATGCTATTTTCTATCTCAACTCTTGGTTAATTATTGGCCAAGGGTTCCTATCGTGCTTCCACTCCCTCATACCGAGGTGAGTTACTAATCCTAGTGCTCTTACCGATTATGTTCTCGATCCTATTTCTTGGAAGGATTATGGGAATAATTCATCTAAAGTACTTGCTCTCCTTAGTACTCGTGTTCCTGGTATACTCACAATTCCCTCCATTGGAGATGGTCTACACACGGGGACACGTTAGCTTCTTCCCCCTTATGGACTATGAGAATCTCTCCGGGCTCTCGCAACATAGAGGGATTCACTCTCATTAAAACATCCAATAAACTCAATGAATATAACCAAGCATTCAAGAACAGAAAATCAACACAAATTAAATCATGTCCAAAGGTTCATCATTCATCCAAGCATCTACAAAATTAGCCCTCCATGAAAGGGGGGCAACAAGCCAAAACAAATATGAAAGCAATCAAAGAAAACATGATAAGTAAACCTAATGCAATCACCGTTGATGGCTTCTTGGTCTTCTTCCAAAGGTTTCTTCTCCTCTTGCTCTAATGACTCCTAGATGAAGACCTCCAAGCTTTTCCCCAAGGTTAGCCTCTTTCTCCCCCCCAAAAGCTCTCCCCCTAAACCCCTCATTCATTAGCTTTTATACCCTAGGGTTTTAGGGGTGAGATTTACCAATTTGCCCTCTTCAAGATCTGCAGATTCGCCCAAATTGACGATGTACGGGCCCGTATACAGGCGTATGTCAGACCGTATACGGGCCAACCACCTTCATACCGGCCCGTATATGAGCCGTATATCGGCCTGTATATGGGCCAATCGTCATCATACCTGCTATCATACGGGCCGTATACTGGCTCATATTTCCTTCAGGAACCAGTATACGGCCGTATGTTAGCCCGTATTACAGCCTGTATAGGCCCTTATGGGTGCTCTGGGTCCCGGTTTCTCCTGAAATGCTTTCTTTCCTCCGGGGTCCTTATATCATGCCCTGTTGATTAAAATAAATACATTTTAAGTATCGGTGGGCAAAAAGTCTTCACAATTACATGCAAGCATATATGAATATAATATAAAATTATGCTCAAATGAACACTTATGAAATATCTCTACACTTAATGGTTTGCTTGTCCCCAAGCAAAGAAAATCAAACAACAAAAGGACATATAAGTGTTTACCCTCTTGGCCATAAAATGTATGGCTCAACTCTTTTCAAGTTTACCACCCATGTGCTTTGTTCTCCTATTACCACGCCAAGGCTTAAATAGATCTCATGCAAAATGTCATTATGGTTCTAGACGAAGCTTATTCACTCCACATGCCATGTTCTCAAGTCTTAGCAAGATAAGCATGCTCTCAATGGACTCTAGAAAGTCCTTGAGGCTCTAAGAACAAAAAGATTTACCCCCTATTAGAAGAATGGTGGACAAGTTTGAAGGAGACACCCTTTTTTTTTCGGGTAGGGCATCTACATTAGATCCGACTTTCCAGTTCTAAAGATCAAGATATAGTGTAGTTCCTCCTTTTTGCAAGGTGCTCATGCTGATTAGGCACCAGGGCACTTAGCTACTAAGGTGGTTACATCCCTACCTAAGCGTGTTCATACTAAGTAATGACTTTTCGAATTGAAGAACACTCTGATTAGGAGCCGGAACCCCAAACTACTTTCTCATAACATGCATCGGAACACTGTCTTTATTGATTGACAACTACTATATGTACAACTATTTGCTTCTCCTCTTACTTGTCCACTTGGTAACATTATGATGGGTTAATAAGTTTGAAGTAGTGCCACGAAGTTTCTTGGAGCCATTGGAAGTATTGCTTAGATATTAAAGTCAAAAGAACATGGCAATGGGTTATCTATTGTCTTTAAAGATCATAAGTGTCACAGAGATGTTCTTTATATGCCCATGGCATTTCATAGGAGAGTTTGCCAAAATTATGTGCTAAGGTGGTACCATAGAATCGAGTTTGCCAACATGTTTCCTTAAGCCCTTTGTCGAAGAATGCTAGTCATGAATAACAGAAAATTTGAAAAATTTGCAATGAATTTCATCAATAGTTCATTAATAGCTACCTATCTCCACACTTAAAGCTTTGCTATGAATGTACAACTATAAAAGATAGGTAGGTGCCCATCTCTACACTTAAAATTGTACATTGTCCCCAATGTACGTAATAAGTCAAAAATGAAACATGCATGGAGAAAAGTGAAATAAAACTTCCCGGGTTATTTTGGTGTGCCAATTGATTTCCATGAAGTGGATGCATGGTGATAAGTGTTCAAATGAACATTTTTACACATCATCTTTACATGTATCTCTATGTCAATTTCAATGATTTATAGCCCGCTAGTACTTGAAATGCTTCATATATTGTAAACAGCGCGCATATAAGCAACCCCGAGTGAAAGGAAGCAGTTATCGACAAAATGAAGACCAAACGAAGACATTTTGAAGTGAACAGGGGCTGAACCGGGTAATGAACGGCCGTCCACAACCAGACACAGAAGCTGGCAACTAAAGGAGGTGAACGACCTAGTGAATGTCCATTGACAAGCCCGTTCAGAGCAACCTGTGTACTGAAAAAGCTGATCAGTCGCATGTTGATGGGACCGTTCAGCACAGCCTGTAGCATGAACGGGCTGATCAATCGTCCATTCAACTTACCGTTCAAGGCAACCTGTGCTCTGAACGGTCTGATGAACGGCCCGTTCACGGCCCCGTTCATCATTACTCTTTCCCACCACGGACCTATCCGGGGCAAATCTGTAATTCCGAAGGAAAAACTCTAATGTGAGGGTATAAATAGGGAATGTTTATTATGGAGAGAAGAGGTTGGCTAAGGAGAGAAGCTAGAAGAGAGATTAGGGTTTGGGGGTCATCTCCCCCAATTTTGAGGATAGATTATTCATTAGAGTTGCAATCATTGGAGGTAATGGTGTTCTCCATTACTCTTTCTTTTGTTTGTAATCTTTTCCTTATGGATTTGAGTTCCCCATTGATGGGGAACTAATCTATTGGTACTTGGGTATGTTGAACTTTAGGATTGAGCATTAATAGCATTGAATATTTATGATGATTTGTTGGTATTTTCTTGAATGTCTAATGAATGTTATGTATTGATTGTAATCTCATTACTAGAAATTACTTGTGTGCAATACAAGGTTTAGAGCTAGCGCCTCCTTAAATTAAGAACTTGCTTCATTAAAGAGTTTCATGAGTACACCGAGGAATCGGGTACTAGAAGGGCGAACGACTTTTTCATACGAATTCACCCCAATGATCCTTCCAATATATAGAAATTCCCTTGAGCTTCATATCAAGTCCTAGGAGACTAGTTATCCAATCACCTTGGAAGAGGGGTTGGATATAATTTAGGGATTATTGGCACAAGAAGTATCAACCTTGAGTCATAAACATCTTTGCTCATCTTTAGAATTGAAATTCGAAAGGGATACATACCCAAGTATCCTCTCCTGCTATCGATTAATCTCAATAAACTCTCGATTTTTAGTTTTTATATCCAACCTTTTTAGTTCTTTAGTTGTGAAAACCAAAACCCCCCAGTTTTACCAACTAGACTAGGTTAGTAAATCTTGGTTAGAATTTAGTAATTCCTATTCCCAGTGGTTCGACATCCGACTCCCCATAGTTCACTCTATTACTTGACTACGACTTGTACACTTGCGATTCTATCCATCATGTGGCCACTACCGGGGGTGTTGATGTAATTTCCACTTCTGCAAAGTAAGGGAAGATCATTATAGCTCTACAAAAGATAAGAGGAAAGCAAGAGAGTCTATAAAAGATAAATGAGAGGATGAGTGTAGCAGGGTGATGCCCTTGCTACCCATACAAGGTGCGCAAAATAAAGCAAGAAGTCTAACAAATCATGAATATAAAAAAATGCACAATAAAATAAGTCTCATCAACATAAAAAGAAAGAGATGTGTCCAAGTCATCAGAGCGCGGGGTCATCTGCTAGTGGTGCCTTAGGTGCTGCGCTGGGGAGTGCCTGTGCTGGAGGGGGTGCAAACGCTGGGTGCCTATGGATAAAGATAGACAGCTCCGCTAACTGGTCTCCCAAGCGGCGCTGCTCCGTGAAAATTGTATCTTGAGTAGCACGAATGTCCGCAATCTTCTCCTCCAGGCGCTCGAATCGGCTCCGGCTTAATGCAAATGGAAGCTCGTCTGCGAGATGTGGGATGTCGGAGTCCTCAGAGTCGAACTCCTCATCATCATCAGAACTGTCTGCACCGTGGCCAACAAATGTGTAGCGGCCTCCCGCGTGCTTGACGAGCCCCATCTGGCATAGTGTGCTCATCCCCAAGGCGGTCATAAGTTGAAGCCGCTCCATGTCCTCCGTCTTCTCCTCTAGGCCCATGCCAAGGATGAGGCTGGTAATGTAGGGCTTCGCAGTGATAGTTTTCAGCCAGGTGTGGATCCCCTGGCGCACCAAGTAATCTGGAGTACATATCCTAGATGGATAGGTACCCGCTCGAAAATGCTGTAAAGGATAAAAAGATCGGTGACGGTGACCTTCCCGGTGCTGTCATCTCGCCCCACGATGGAGTGGCTGACGAGTGCATGGATGAAGTGGTGGACCGGATCATACATGAGGGTCGCATTGTTGTTCCCATAGCGCCCCCAAATTGAATCCAGTAGCGCGTGGCTGTAATGATGTGGTCGGGGTAGGAGGTAAGGAGCATTCGATGCTCTCGAGTGTGGAGGGCCTCCATGTCGTAGAAGCCCATGAGCATCAAGAATCGGGTGTAGCTCATGGTCTTTTTCTCCCCGAAGAGCTGGAATGAGAATGCTGTGAGGGACAGCTCCTGAATAGAACTCCGATCGGCCTCGAACGTATTGAGGACCTCCAGAGTCGCCTCCCGGAAGGTCTCATGGTTTATGGAGAATACCTTGTGATCCCAGCTGGGTGACTATGCCCAATTCGATGTACCGCGTTAGCCCAAAGGGCTTCGCGGCCAGCCTTTGGTAGAGGTGAAAGAAGAAATCCTCCTCAAAATGAGGCGTGGTGGAGGATCCTTCGCCGGTCCTCCTTTTCTTGGATGCCACTACTTTCCTCGGCATATCTATAAAACAATTGAAAAGGGTGTTAGTGCAAACAAGAATCTACTAAAATTTAATAGCATGTTGCACACTACGGCCTTCAATGGGCCCTATACGGGTTTCCATACGAGTTGTATACCAGCCCGTATAGGGGCACCTGGGGCCCATACGGGCTGCTATACAGCCCGTATGCGTCGGGGCGTAGCGGCGCCATCCCTCATGGCCTACAACCCTTCCTTTACAATCCATTCACACCCTAATCTCTTTCTAAACATCTAGACATGCCATAGATCAACACATTCAAGCAAAAACTCGGCCCCAAAAGCACAAACCCATTAAAAATGCACCCATTGAATCCCTAGGTTTCTAAACATGGTGAAGATGAACAATGTCGATAAAACAACGCATTAGAATGCATAACTAAGGGAAATGAAGCCCAAAATCGAGGAAGGAAGTCGCCTCGGCTAGAAGAGGTCTTGGATTTCTGTGGAGAAGGAGTGGGGAGGCTAGGACTTGAAAACCAAATGGAAGAATCACTCTTTAAAACGCCCCAAACCCGACTGTATACGGGCACGTATACGGGCTGTATAACAGCCCATATAGGACACTGGCTGATGTATACAGCCTAGTATACTGCCCGTATATCAGCCTGTATACTCCACTGGAAGAGTTATACTACCCCGTATACGGGCTGTATATCAGCTCGTATAGGCTACTGGACCTATCATACGGCCGTATGAAAGGCTGTATGACATTCCGTATGGGCTTGGGTTTGGCTTATGCAGCCAGATCAGGGTGACATTCGGGTCCTCCTCGCACTCCCTAATGACAATCATGTATTTTAGGACTATGAATGTATTGATAACCAGCAGGATGATACAAGATATGGTTGAAATAGACATGATACATCTCAATCATTTATTCCAAACACACAATCTAACTAAAGAGGCTTGCAACTTAAAAGAACGAAAAAGATTTTCAAGAGCTTGGGTTGCCTCCCAAGAAGTGCTTGTTTTACGTCACTACCTTGACGTACCTTTACCTTACCTCATGGGGGTTCAAATACCTTGAAGCTTTCATTGGCTCCTCGCTTAAATTTTGCATTATAGTATAGCTTGAGCCGATGGCTGTTTACCTTGAATGTACCCCTCTTATGGTGATGAATTTCCACTGCACCGTGGGGGTGGACTTGTGTGACGGTGAACGGTCCGGACCACCTAGAGCGCAACTTTCTTGGGAAAAGTTTGAGCATTGAGTTGAATAGCAACACACGATCTCCTTCGTTGAATTGTTTGTGATGCTTTAATGTTTGATCATGACGCTTCTTTACCCGCTCTTTGTACAATCTTGAATTTTCATATGCAAACAACCTCCACTCTTCGAGTTCGTTTAATTGAAGCTTACGTTTAGCGCCAACTAGTGAGGTCTCAAAATTCAAGAATTTGGTTGCCCAATAAGCCTTGTACTCATGTTCGACCGGTAAGTGACATGCTTTGCCATAGATGAGTCTATAGGGGGTACTACCGATTGGTGCTTTGTATGTGGTACGATAGGCCCAAATTGCATCATCCAATTTGTCCGCCCAGTCCTTCCGATTATGTGTGGCCATCAGTTCAAGGATCCTTTTCAGTTGTCGGTTGGATACTTCCACTTGCCCGCTTGTTTGGGGGTGATATGGAGTAGAGGTACGGTGGACTACTTGTATCGCTTTAGGATCTTAGCAAATTGAGCGTTACAAAAATGTGTCCCTCAATCACTAATGATAGCTCTTGGGGTCCCAAAAAGGGAAAACAATTTTTTTAGGAATCCCACAACTCCCCTTGCGTCACTAGTGGGTAAGGCTTGTGCTTCCCCCCACATGGAGACATAATCCACCACCACCAAGATAAATCTGTTGCCGCGAGAGGTAGGGAAATGCCCGATAAAATCAATTCTCCAAACATCAAATACTTCGCACACTTGAACCAAGCTTTGTGGCATCTCATCTCGCTTAGATATATTGCCAAATCGTTGACACCTATCACAAGATTGAACATATCCCTGTGCATCGTGGAATAAGGTTGGCTAGTAAAACCCCGCCATCGAGGATCTTCCTCGCTGTTTTATTTGCACTATAGTGCCCACCTGCAGGTCCTGCGTGACAATACTCCAGAATTTTTAACCCTTCTTCCTTCGAGACACACGTCCATATGACTTGATCGGCACAAATGCGAAATAAGTAGGGATCATCCCATGTATAATATTTTAGTTCCGCGGAAAATTTCTTTTTTTGTGAATAGTTATAGGATTTTGGAAGAGATCCAACAACTAGATAATTTGCAATGTCGGCGAACCAGGGTATTTCCTTCTTCTCACTCATCACCGGTGTTTGTCCTTGTATCACTTGAAGGTTGTATAAGTACTCCTCCGGGAACTCTTCCTTGATATCCCTCTCCTTCAACAAGTCTCTATTTGGGTTTTCCAATTGGGATAGGTGATCGGCGGCTAGATTCTTGGCACCTCGTTTATCCTTTATTTCCAAATCAAATTCTTGCAACAATAGTACCCAACGGATCAATCTTGGTTTGACGTCAGGTTTAGTCATGAGATAGTGTAGTGCTGAGTGATCGGTGTATACTACAACCTTGGAAAGTACCAAGTAAGGTTAGAACTTATCAAATGCGAACACTATAGCAAGAAGCTCCTTTTCAGTGGTGGTGTAATTTGCTTGGGCATCCGTCAAAGTCTTGCTAGCATAATAGATCGGTTGGAAATGCTTGTTCTTTCGTTGTCCCAAAACTGCACCGACTCCATGATCACTTGCATCGCACATGAGCTCGAATGGGAGGTTCCAATATGGGGTGGTCATGATCGGGGCTTGTACAAGTTTCTCCTTCAAGATAGTGAAAGCCGCTTGGCATCCTTCGTCAAACTCAAAGGGAGTATCTTTTTCTAGCAATTTGCTCAATCGTTTGGCTATTTTGAAGAAGTCCTTTATAAATCTCCTATAGAACCCAACATGCCCCAAAAAACTTCTGATGGTTTTCACTGAAGTTGGTGGAGGTAGCTTTTCGATGGTGTCAACCTTTGCTTTATCTACCTCAGTACCCTTGCTCGAGATTTTGTGACCCAAAACAATTCCTTCTTGGACCATGAAATGACATTTCTCCCAACTTAGAACAAGTTGGTTTCTTCACATCTAATTAACACCTTCTCTAGGTTTGCGAGACAAAAGTCAAATGAGTCTGCAAAGACCGAGAAGTCATTTATAAATACCTTCATAATGTTCTCCACAAAGTCTTCGAAGATAGCTAGCATACATCGTTGAAAAGTGGCCGGTGCATTGCTCAACCCAAAAGGCATACGGCGGTAAGCAAAAGTACCATATGGACAGGTAAATGTGGTCTTCTCTTGATCTTCAGGAGCAATGGGAATTTGGAAGTACCCAGAAAAGCCGTCTAGGAAACAATAATAAGAGTGTCTGGCTAATCTCTCAACCAATTGATCAATAAATGGTAGAGGAAAATGATCCTTCCTTGTGGCATTATTCAACTTTCTATACTCAATACATACTCTCCAGCCGTTGACAGTTCTTGTAAGGATTAATTTATCCTTCTAATTCATGACCACCGACATCCCTCCTTTTTTCGGTACCACATGGATAGGGCTCACCCATGCACTATCGGAGATGGGGTAAATGACTCTGGCATCCAAGAGCTTGAGCACTTCTGACTTGACCACCTCTCACATATTTGGGTTAGCTTTCTTTGAGGTTGGATAGAGGATCGGTGGTTATCCTCCATAAGAATCTTGTGGGTACAGAATGATGGGCTGGTTCCTTTAATGTCGGATATTTTCCATGCTATGGCCTTCTTGTGTCTCTTAAGGACTTGTAGTAGTTTCCCCTTCTGTAAACTTGTTAGATTAGCTACAATGATAATCGGGAGCTTTGAGTCTTCGGCTAAAAAGGCGTATTCAAGATGACTAGGTAATTCTTTCAATTCCAACTGCGAGGGCTCAACTACTGATGGTTTTAACTTCTTCAAGTTCTCATCCAGTTCTTCCAATTCTCCTCTTATTCTATGGTGGATTCCACTTTTGAATCTGAGGGTGTATTGTTGTGTTTCCCATCTTGTATGAGGTCGATGTTCATGGCTACTCGATCGTGATTTGAATTCTCTTCCTTGGCTAGTCCCTTTGAATGCAAAAGGACTTCATTCTGTCTATTTAGGAATTCCATTAAAAGGTCATGATCGTACGGTGCATCTTCATCATATGATCCTTCTTGAGATGTCTCTCCTGATATTGGGCTAGTCTCTGATTCCTATAAGGCATATACCTCCTCAAATGGTATGGTTTCCATCAACTGTTCCCGTAATGAATTCGTGGATTGATTGGCTAGTTTTTCTTCGATCCACTGATCTAGTGCCTCCAGCTTTTTTAACAATACACTCCTGGATATAACCATGTGGCTCCCTTGTGATATATTCAAGAAATGAATATTAGTATCTAAAATTTCAATAAAATGAAAAACAAAACAAAGAAAGAAAGTAAAGGGACAAAAATAAAATGACTAAAGTAGTAAATTCCTAGCTTTTCTAGTAATCCGATTCTCCCCGGCAACGGCGCCAAAAACTTGGTGCGATGCAACCGCAAGTGTACGGGTCGTCACAAGTAATAAAGTGGACATAAAAGTCGGGTTGTCGATCCGCAGAGAGATGGAAGTACAAGTACCCACTGTTCTTCTACTAATTAGTCGAACCAAGGATGGTTGGTTATACTAACTCTAAACTAATCAAATTGAAAACACAAACGAAGGAATCGAGTTGCTCTTAAGGTCAAGCAATCAAAAAAGAGGGGATGCTCGGACAATTGAATCCCCCTTGGACTTTTAAAAGATGAATGCTATTTTCTATCTTGACTCTTAGCTAATTCTTGGCTAAGGGTTCCTATCGTGCTTTCACTCCCTCATCCCGAGGTGAGTTACTAATCCTAGTGCCCTTACCGATTATGTTCTCGAACCTATTTCTTGGAAGGATTATGGGAATAATTCATCTAAAGGACTTGCTCTCCTTAGTACCCGGGTTCCCGGTATACTCACAATTCCCTCCATTGGAGATGGTCTACACACGAGGAGACGATCGCTTCATCCCCCATATGGACTATGAGAATCTCTCCAGGCTCTCGCAACGTAGAGGGATTCACTCTCATTAAAACATCTAATAGACTCAATGAATATAACTAAGCATTCAAAAATAAAAAATCAACACTAATTAAATCATGTCCAAGGGTTCATCATTCATCCAAGCATCTACAAAATTAGCCCTCCATGAAAGGGGGCAACAATCCAAAACAAAGATGAAAACAATCAAAGAAAACATGGTAAGTAAACCTAATGCAATCACCATTGATGGCTTCTTGGTATTCTTCCAAAGGTTTCTCCTCCTCTTGCTCCAATGGCTCCTAGATGAAGACCTCCAGCTTTTACCCAAGCTTAGCCTCTTTCTCCCACCCAAAAGCTCTCCCCCTAAACCCCTCATTCATTGGCTTTTATACCCCTAGGGTTTTAGGGGTGAGATTTACCAATTTGCCCGTTTCAAGATCTGCAGGTTCGCCCAAATTGACGATGTACGGGCCCGTATAAGGGCGTATGTTAGCCCGTATACGGGCCAACCACCTTCATATGGGCCCATATACGGGCCGTATATCGGCCTGTATATGAGCCAATTGTCATCATACCAGCTATCATACGGGTCATATACTGGCCCGTATTCCCATCAGGAACCAGTACACGTCTGTATGTTAGCCCATATTACAGCCCGTATAGGCCCTTCTAGGTGCTCTGGGATCCTGGTTTCTCCCGAAATACTTTCTTTGCTCTGGGGTCCTCATATCATGCCCTGTTGATTAAAATAATACATTTTAAGTATCGGTTGGCAAAAAGTCTTCACGATTACATGCAAAGCATATATGAATATAATATAAAATTATGCTCAAATGAACACTTATCACCCTCCTTAGGATCGAGGCCTCCAACGGGGCTTGCTTAGGGCCGAACACCTCGAGTGTTACCCATCGGTCCTCTTCAGGACTAGAGCCCTCATCGACTCTTCCTAGGCCCTCATACCCCGCACGATGATAAACATCCCCAAGGCTGGGCCTAAGACAGCCCCCAAGTGTGACCACACCTTGCACATGGGAAAGGGGAGCGTGAAGGGAAGAAAAGAGAGCAAGGTAAAAAAATGTAACAAAAACTTTAATTCCATGAAACATTACACAATAGCGCAACACAACGAAGAGGAAGGCGGGTCGCGAGGAAGTTATTGGAATGCCAGCGGAAGAGTTAGCGAATCGAGGGACACGTTCGGGCGAAGGCAAACGACCTCCTGGCAGATCATAAAGCCTTCGTAAGCGTGGGCCTAGGACGCCTCCTCCAAACTCTCCTGGTACGCCCTTGACCTGAAAAAAGCCTCCACATAATTCCTACTTTCCGCCACTTCTACCATCGCCGCACCAATGGCCACCTCCAGTCGTTGCTATAACTCTGCCTTCTTCAACCTCAAAGCATCCAGCTTATATGTAGGCGCCTCCTTGAGACACTAGATAATCAGGTCACGTTGGACTCCCTCCGCCCTGGCTTTTCACAGCTCGACGCCTAACCGTTCCAACTCAACGCGCGCGGTCTCCAACTACTGAAGGCGGGTGCGTGGAGTGGACGCTTCTATGGGAGAGCACGACGGCAGAGAAGGAATGCCCTTCGGGGAAACCACGAAAGGCCCTTCCTCACTCGAGGAGGTGGAAGATGATGAACCGATCGCCGGTTTGCTTGGCCCAGGGCCCTCCTCCCCTCGCTTCCTCGATGTACAATAGTGACGGCCGAAATATCCCTCTAGGGTCCTCCACACGCGTTCACTTTCCATAACAAGAGGAAACCCAAGAAGAACCAATGAGGAAAAGAGATGCCAAACCAAGCGCTTTAGAAGCCGAGAGGTGACCCTGCAGGAGCCGAGAGGTGGCTTTTCCCTGTAAGGGGACGTAATATCCCGGAAAAGGCAACGACTCCCAGGGGAAAATGTCCCTCCATAGTAACGTATCCCGAAAAGTGTTGCCTTGCAAGGATATTCCACCCCTCTAGACCCAGTCAACCCTCCTCTGGGCAAAGGGGGGGGGGCATGGGGATACCCTTGAGCCTATAACCCAGATGAGGATCCGTGCCTGGACATGATATTAGGGTAGGAAGATAGGGCCCGGGTCGACAGCCTAAGTGAACCTTCAACCGCACAAACCCACATCGGGAAGCAGAATGTCATCCGTGTGACGACATCAAAACCCGGCATACAGACGCCACGTCCTTCGCCAAGCCTAGACAATGCAAGAGGGGGAAGGAGCACCAACTTCACCATATCCTCCAGATCAGTCAAGGTGACAAGGGGAAAAAAGAGAACCACCTCCACCACAACCTCATGATCAGTCAAGGTGGATGCACGATACCCCAACCGAGGTGATGGCAGAGCAAGTGGGCGCCCAGGAGGAACAGGAGCACCAACCACGAAGCTACGGGAAGGCACCCAGTGGGAAGGGTATTGATAGAGTCCCCAACTGGGGAGGCAGTTCTTGATGATGATCCTAATGCTTATGTTTATACTGCAAGTGCATGGGTAGTATCAAGTAATATAGTGGACTATGAAAGTTAGATGTCTAACCCACAAAGACTGAGATACTAGTACTAACTCTTCCTCTATTATCTAGTCAAAACAAAGATTGGTGAAGGTTTAATCTAATCTAAATTTTAATTCTTGGAAAATAAGATAAAATGGGATGTGATGAAGTCGTGAGGGTGGTCAATTAAGAGAAGAGGTATCCGAGCAGGGTATCCCCCTCTGGTTCTTGTAGATAATGATATGTATGGATTCCTATTTGAAGAATGTTAGTTCATGGATCAAGAATTCCTACAATGCTTTCATTCCCTCAGTCAAGGCGAGTTACTAATCTAATTTACTTAATTTGTTCTAGGGAACACATAATCTCGGAAGAGTTGTGGGAATAATCCATCTTAAAGAGTCTCTCTCCTAAACACCCGATCTCTCGGCGTGCTCACAACCCTCACCCATTGAAGTAGATCTAGGGTTATATAGAGGACGCATTATTGTCTACACCTCTATAGATCTAGATTGATACTTAGAGTTATCACAACGTAAAGCATCAATACCATATAATACATCCAATAGGTTCTCATACGTTGAGACATTCATTCAAAATAGAAATCCATAACAAGTAAATCGAGGTTCACACATAGATCCAAGGGTTAAACAATGCCAAAATACCTAAAAGATTAGTTCCCCATCAAAGAGGTAAAAAAGAAATACAAATCTCCTACAAATGAAGGAGAAAACATAAATATAATAACAAATAAACTTCCCTCCAATGTTTCCTATACTATTGTTGCCTCAAATCCTCCTCCAAACCTTGCCGCCGAAAAGCCTTGATGATGAAGCTTGATGCCCTAGTTGATGGTGTGGGAGAGATAGTGATGATGATGACCCGAGGAGTAGCCCCGATATGGGATGGTCCAAAGATGCCTCCAAAACTTAATTTATCATGTATTAATTAATAGGGTTTACAATGATAAAGAAGTGTATGCCACTTGTTGGGTTCGTATTGGTTACGTTTGGGCTTAAAAATAATGAATTTCGGGCCCAAATAAGCCACTTAAGGGCTCGTGCGGGTGTAACAGTACCCATAAGGCTCTCGGGAAGGCTCTGTGAAAAGCTTACAGGCTGTCTTAAGGGTGTAACCTTGCCCGTATGAACAGTAAATCCTTTTTTTTTTACTATAGCTCCAAGTCTGCGATCTTTATCAAGCAGTTAATCAGATGACCAAATCACCTCGGATTGACCTGAAATTTTAACTTAGTATTCTTTACTTGTTAATAGTCAATCTGAACAGTTGAGATTTTATTTAGAGCCCTAAAGCTCTTGTAATAAAATTCTTATCTTTGCAGCTCTTTTAGGATTTTTGCATTTTCTCAAGTTGCTTCCTATTTCACCTCAAATGATGCCGAATTTCTTCCTTAAGATGCTTGAGGCTCTCCAATGCCCTTTAAATAAGAATTAACACAAATTAAGTATCAATGGGCTAAAAGTACGCCAAATCACATGCATAGTATACAAGAATATGGTATAAATGTATGCTCAATTGAACGCTTATCAAATATCCCCACACTTAAGCCTTTGCTTGTCCTCAAGCAAACAAACAAATAGAAATTCAAGACATGAGAAGCGTTCAACCGCATGCAATAAAGTACTTGCATTTTATTCTACTCAAAGTATTCACCATTGATATATGAATTTTCCTATTTAACCCCTCGGACTTAGATCAATCACATGACAGAATTTAGTATTGCTCAAAATGAGATTTTCACTCCACTTACCATGTTCCCGAGTCTTAGAGTGGCAATCATACCTTTAGTGGACTCTAGAGGTTCCTTGAGGCCCTAAGTGAAAAACATCTAGCCCTTAAGAAAAAGTAAACTTTCTTTTTGTTCTTTTATCTTCAATTTTTCCACTTTTCTCTTTTCTTTTCATATAAATCCCGGTAGGGCATCTCTAATGGATTCGACTTTCTAGGGGACCAAAGATTAACATAGAGTGTAGATCTCTCTTTCTGATCGATGCACATCCTGGCCAGGCACCAGAACACCCAACAACTCAGAAGATTACAACTCTACATACACTCGCTTATGCTCATAAAGGACTTTTTATCTTGAGGAACATTCTGTTTAGGAGTCAGAACCCCGAGCATACTTCGTCACTAAGAGTAGAAGAGCACTATCTTGGTCCTTTTTTTTGTGATCTCTATATGGAAGAATTTATTCACTATGTACAACTCTACTTGTAAGGGCTAGAAGTATGAAATAGTTCCATGAAAACTCTTGGAGCCATTGAAAGTAGTACTTAACAATCTAAATCCAAGAAATATAGCAATGGGTTATCTAATGTCACTAGATAATAAATGATAGTCATGAAGATTTTTTCTAAGTGTGCAAGATGTCGCATAGGAAAAATTAAAAATTTTGCTCAAATGGTGTACACTAAGAGTACAACAAAATTATATAGAATTTCAACATGCCGTCATTGGTGTACACTAAGCATGTATTTACACAAAGATATGCAATGAATTCATTGGATACCATCCCTACAATTAAAGATTTGCAATGAATTAAACAATAAAGATGTGAAATTAATTTCATAGCTACACATGTGTACCCATCCCCACACTTAAAATTTGCATTATCCTCAATGCAAACAATAAAGCATGTAAATGATAAGACAATAATAAAACAAAGAAATAAGCAAAGTGAAACTTCCCGGGTTGTTTGGTGATGCTTCCAAAGTTTAAGTTGAACTCGAGCTGGTCATCAGTTTTGGCCAAAATGTGTGCTCTCTTAATACCTGCAAGGTAAGGAGGAATCAATATAGTTCAAGAATAATAAAAACATAATATAAAAACGACATGTAAACTAAATGAAAAGATGGGTCCTAATCCTCAAATATTTGGCTTCTCCTCGTTAGCTTCCTCTTCTTGCTCCAAGATCTTCAATGATTTCCTACTCTCCAAGGTGGAGAAAGGGTGGGAGCCCCCAAGAGAAATGCTGAGTTACCAAGGTAAGGGTGGGAGCCCCCAAGAGAGGTGATGAGTTACCAAGGTCTCCTCCCAAAAAAACAACTGAAATCAGTAATAGGATCGGGTTAGGTCGCGTCGGAGCGCGAGGCATACGGG
This sequence comes from Dioscorea zingiberensis, assembly GCA_026586065.1. Classification (NCBI taxonomy): domain Eukaryota; kingdom Viridiplantae; phylum Streptophyta; class Magnoliopsida; order Dioscoreales; family Dioscoreaceae; genus Dioscorea; species Dioscorea zingiberensis. The sequence goes on along the minus strand of CM048825.1, from coordinate 12,680,618 downwards.
CGGTCTTACCGGTGTAAGATTGCCCGTAAGCCTATCTCCAGGTCATGCGATTGATGATACGGGCGTATGGTCACCCCGTATGGCTCTCTATATGTTTGGGGGATGTGTGCTCAGAGTCTCCTTATAGGTGCTTACGAGCGCAAGCTTGCCCGTAACTTGGTTCATAAGGGCGCTTACGGGTGTAAGCTAGCCTGTATGGCTTCAGTGAATTGGAGATTTTGCTTTGATTTGATTTGTGTTGCTTCTGTTTCGCTCTTGAAGCTCTCGGCTACAAAAATTCACAAAATAGAAATCCAAGTGTTCATTCTCTTAAAATCATCACTCTAATTCAAGCTTTAAAATCCACCATACTAACATATAATTGAAGAATAAAAAATTACTGATCAAGGAATACATCAATTTATTGGAAGAACTAAAACTAAACTAACTAAGGAAAACTGGAAAAAAAATTTCTTAAAACCTTGGATTGCCTCCCAAGAAGCACTTGTTTAACGTCACGAGTTTGACGTACCTTTTTCTTAACTTATGGAGGCTTGAAAAGGGTGTATTCCTCCTAGCTACAACTTGCATAACTACTTCCGGAAAATATAAAACGTACTTACCGGGGTAGAGCTTTTGTGGAGGTTTCCGTCAAGTTACCTTTAGGCCTCCAAGGAAAAAGTTTGGCCCAGGAATTACTCAATCGTGGCTTAGACGGATCCTCAGATTGTTGAATCATCCTCCTAGCTTCTATTGTTATCCCAGTCATTTCTCTTCTGTGCTTTGTGTGCAAGTCAACTTTGAAGTGGAGAATTTGTTAAAGTGGTGTCGGATTTGCTTTTTCTACCTTGGCATCCTTTTGTACATCAACCGATCGTTCCACCTCTAGTTCACAACCCCAATGTTCATCAGAACTCATTTGAGCAGGTGCTCCTAGCTTGTTCTCAAGCTTGTGAAAAGTGGCTTGTAGCTTTGTAATTGTAGAATCAAAAGCTTCAAATTCGTCCTCTGTTTGTAGCTTAAATTTTGTGAACTCTTCAATGAATGTAGAGACTCTCTCTTGTAAGACTGGCAGAGCTGACCATTATTTTGCTTCCAAAGTATGATTCAAATTAAGATCATCTTTGCAATTTGCTTTCTCATGACTCATTTCCATATCGATATCAATAGGGACGATCATGCCTTAAAATTCTTCTTCAACATCGGGAGTGGGTTGCGCATTATCAAGCCCCAGAAAGTGTTCCTTTTCAGGTTCCACCAAATTGCCAAAGACCTCTTGCCATTTCACATCCTTCGATGCCTCTGTGTGGGCTTTCTCCATGTATCCTTTGAAGGCTTCTTCCATGGTTGGTCCCCCACATTGTGGCTATTGGTACTGAAGATTTTGAGGAGAATTGTGTCGCTGCTCTTGAGGTGGGGAATATTGAAAAAATCCTTGTTGAGCAAACTCTTGTCGTGTTTCATATTGATAGCTTGGATTTTTTGGATGTCCTCCCCAATATGGTTGATAAGCATTGTTGCATAGATTTCTTTGAATTGGTGGACTGCTTAAAACCTTGTCAATTGTAGCTTCCAACAAAGCTAACCATGAGGGATCTATTGTACCTTGCACAGATAAGAATAAAGAAAACACATCAGATATTTTTTTTCTTATATAATGACTAGATTAACAGATTTCAAGTATTCCTAATAATCTCAAGGTCCCCTACAACGGCGCCAAAAACTTGATGATAAGTCTAATGCTTATGCTTATACTGCAAGTGCACGGGTCCTGTCAAGTAATAAAGTAGACTATGAAAGTCGGATGTCGAACCCACATGGACCGAGATACTAGTACTAACTCTTCCTCTATTATCTAATCAAAACAAAGATTGGTAAAGGTTTAATTTAATCTAAATTGTAATTCTTGGAAAATAAGATAAAATGGGATGTGATGAAGTCGTGAGGGCATTCAGTTAAGAGAAGAGGTATTCGGGAAAGGTATCCCCCTCGGTTCTTGTGGATTATGATATGTATGGATTCCTATTTGAAGAATGTTAGTTCATGGACCAAGAATTCCTACAATTCTTTCATCACTCTGTCAAGGCGAATTACTAATCTAGTTTCCTTAATTCGTTCTAGGGAACACATAATCTCGGATTAGTTGTGGGAATAATCCATCTTAAAGAGTCTCTCTCCTAAACACCCGATCTCTCGGCATGTTCACAACCCCCACCTATTGATATAGATCTAGGGTTATATAGAGGGTGCGTTATTGTCTACACCTCTATAGATCTAGATTGATACTTAGGGTTGTCATAACATAAAACATCAAAACCCTACATTACATCCAATAGGTTCTCATACATGGAGACATTTATTCAAAATAGAAATCCATAACAAGTAAATCGAGGTTCAAACATAGATCCAAGGGTTCAACAATGCCCAAATACCTAAACGATTAGTTCCCCATCAAAGAGGAATACAAAATCTACTTCAAATGAAGGACAAAACATCAATATAATAACAAATAAACTTCCTTCCAATGTTTCCTCTACTATTGGTGCCTCAAATCCTCCTCCAAATGTTGCCGCCGAGAAGCCTTGATGATGAAGATTGATGCCCTAGTTGCTGGTGTGGGAGAGATAGTGATGATGATGACTGATAAGTGTTCATTTGAGCATAAATTTGTATCATATTCTTATTTGCTTGGCATATAATTTTGAAGACTTTTTACCCACCGATACTTTAAATGTATTCATTCTACTCAACAGGGCAGAATACCAAGACCCTGGAGGAAAGAAAGCATTTCGAGAGAAACTTGGACCTTAGAGCACCCAGAAGGGCCCATACGAGCATTTATGCTGGCTAACATATGGCCATATACTGGCAATTGAAGAAAATATGGGCCAGTATACGACCCGTATAATATACCGTATGTATATAGCTGGCATGTATACGGGCTGATATACGGCCCGTATGATATAACGTATGGAGGTGGCTGGGCCATATGCGGGCTGATATACGCCCATATACGGGCCCGCATATCATAAAGTTCAGTGAATCTGCAGACCTAGGAGCTGGTCAAATTGGTAAATCTCGCTCCTAAAACCCTAGAGGTATAAAAGCCGATGAATGAGGGTTTAGGAGGGAAGGAAGCAGCTTGGGGAAGATTCTAATCTTGGGAGAAAGCTTGGATATTGTCATATTGAAGCTATTAGAGAAAGAAGAAGGGGAATTATTGGAAGAGGATCAAGGAAGCCATCAACAGTGCATTCATTAGTGTCATTTATTATGATTTCCTTGTTTGCTTTCATCTTTGTTTTGTATTGTTGCCCCCCTTTCATGGAGGGCTAATCTTGTAGATGCTTGGATGATTGATGAACCCTTGGACATGTTTTAATTAATGTTATCTCTCTATCTTTGATTGTTTGGTTGAATCTTATTGAGTCTATTGGATGTTTTAATGCAAGTTAATCCCTCTACGTTGCGAGAGCCCGGAGGGATTTTTGTAGTCCATATGGGGGAAGAAGCTAATGCCTCCCCGTGTGTAGACCATCTCCAATTGAGGGGATTGTGAGTATACCGGGAACCCGGGTACTAAGGAGAGCGAGCCCTTTACATTTATTATTCCCATAATCCCTCCAATAATTAGGTTCCTTAGAACATCATCAGTAAGGGCACTAGGATTAGTAACTCGCCTCGAGACAGGAAGTGAAAGCAGCATAGGAACCCTTGGCCAAGGATCAACCAAATATTGAGATAAAGAGTAGCATTCATCTCTTAGAAGGCCAAGGGGGATTCAATTGTCCGAGCATCCCCCTTTTATGAGTGTTTAACCTTATGAGCGACTCGACTACCTTGTTTGTGTTTTCAATTGATTAGTTTAGAATTAGTATAATCAACCACCATTGGATAGACTGGATAGTAGACGAATAGTGGGTACTAGTACTTCCATCTCCCAGAGGATTGATAACCCGACTTTTAAGTCCACTCTATTACTTGTTATGACCCGTACACTTGCGGTTGTATCGCATCAATGACCCAAGGAGTAGTCCCCTAAGGGGATGGTCCAAGGATGCCTCCAAACCTTAATTTATCACGTATTAATTAATAGGGCTTACAATGATAGAGAAGTGTATGCCACGTGTTGGGTTCGTATTGGTCAAGTTTGGACTGGAAAAAATTGAATTTCGGGCCCAAATAAGCCCCTTAAGGGCTCGTGTGGGTGTAACAGTGCCCGTAAGTCTTTCGGGAAGCCTCTGAGAATAGCTTATAGGCTGTCTTACGGGAGTAACCTTGCCCGTATGAACAATAATTCCTTTTTTTTTCTGTAGCTCCAAGTCTGCGGTCTTCATCAAGCACTTGATCGATGACCAAATCACCTCGGATTGACCTGAAATTTTAACTTAGTATTCTTCACTTGTTAATAGTCAATCTGAACAGTGGAGATTTTATTTAGAGCCCTATAGCTCTTATAATAAAATTCTGATCTTTGCAGCTCTTTTAGGATTTCTGCAGTTTCTCAAGTTGCTTCTTATTTCGCCTCAAATGATGTCAAATTTCGTCCATAAGATGCTTGAGTATAAATGGGCTAAAAGTACACCAAATCACATGCATATTATACAAGAATATGGTATAAATGTATGCTCAATTGAACGCTTATTAGTTCTCTTCCTCTTCTATTCTTCAAGATTTAGAGAGACCCCAGGACTTAACCCCAACACGGTTCTAGGTTCAAGTCGCATTTGGAGAAACCACAAAACCCTCTAACAATTCCCAACAGACTCCTTTCTGAGGATGGAATAAGGATTTGTTCATACAAGGGAGTGTTAGCTCCATTGATAATGGGAAGCAAATTTAAGGTCGATGAAATGACGACACCGCCTCCCACCACCTTTCATAGGTGGGATAGGGGGGTAGGCGAATAGCCTCCTCATAAAGCAACATTAAAAACGACAGGAAACCCGCACGTTGCCTCAAAAAAATGGATTGCATTCACTGCAACCCTCTAGGAACTCTGACAAGCATAGAAGGTCACAATGTGAAGTCTCGTTCAAAGTAGCGCGTCAAAAGAGGAAAAATAAAGCAAGAGGGAGAGGTAAGGGGGGGAATCCAAGTACACACCCCTTCAAAAGGAAAAGTCTTGGAGCTTCCTTTATATTCATACGCCCGCACCGGGCCAAAAAGGTAAGGCAAACACAATGCCTAAATCTACGGACTGGGGGCACCCCAGAGGACCAGGCGCCCGGACCTGGGAATCTATCCCGAGGTATCCCAAACCCGCTATCCTCTCCAATGTCGTTCCCGTCTCCCTCAAAAGACTCCGCCTTCGAACCTCTCCCTGCCTCGCCGGACCCCTCACTAGAGCTGTAAACGGGCCGAGCTTGATCGGGCTGAGCCCAGCTCGAATTCGGCTCGAAATAGCCTAGCTCGAGCTCGAGCTCGAAATTAGCTCGAATAAGTTTGCTCGAGCTCGGTTCGATTTTAATTTCGAAAGCTCGAGCTCGGCTCGAAAGCTCGAAATTAAGAACTTAATTATAATTTTTAAATCTCAGATTTAGTTTTAAATTAAAAACTTATTTATAAATTAATTTTTTTATATTATATATTATATGTCAATACTAAATATTAAATATTTTATTAATATATTATAATATTTATTAGTTTTTACTAATTTCATTAAATTTTATTGATTTTTTTAATAAAATTTACATTATATATTAATATATTAATATTAAATTTTGAGCTTTCGAGCTGAGCTCGATCGAGCTCGACTCGGCTCGAGCTCGGCTCGAAATTGAAGCTTGAGCTCGGCTCGAAAGCTCGAAATCCCTAGCCGAACTCGAGCTTTTACCGAGTCGATCTCGAGCTGCTCACGAACAGCTTGATCGTTTAACAGCCCTACCCCTCACTGTTGTCCTCCTCCTGAACAAGAAGAAACTCACCGTGTTATCACACTTAATCGCCTTGAGATCCACGATAGGCCGGCTGTAGAAAAGATTCCGGAGAACCTCAAAGCTCTTCCGTGAATCAACCGAAGCCGCCTCACTGATCGGGAGTTTGAACTGAGGCCCCTCCTTGAACTGCGCCACGTCCTCTGCTTGGCTATTGACGAGCATCTCGGAGAAGGAGAAAGAGCCCTTGTACTTTTCTACCTCCTCCCTAATGCTAAACTCCAGGGAGCTCGCTCGCTCCTTCCACAGACACTTGATCGAGTCCCGGTGCTCCTCCTTCAGACGCTCGATCTCAGCCTCACCTAAAGGCGATTAAGCACCGCATCGATGACCTCCGATAGTTGCTCGTAGTCCACAAAAACTCCCGCTTAAAGGAGTCCACACCGTCCTGGAGGACCCCCAAAAAACGGCGAGCCACCCCAGCGAGGCCGGCCTACAAGGAGGAGCGATCATGCATGAACTAATAGGGCACTCACTCCCGCAGGATCAGTATAAGAGGGGGCGTACCTGGCTCCCAGAGAACTCTGCCAGGGTCTTCTCCAAGTTCTCGATTAACTCCCCTCTCCGCATCAACTCCTTGTAGACCTCCGCCATGGCATCATAAATGCCACCTAAAAAGCTCACGCTCACCTAGACCTTGAGGACTAAGTTGGTCACCAGGACTAATAACTGCGCAAGGCAGCGAAACGGTCAGTAAGGGTGAACAACGAGGAATAGAAAATGCTAGGAGGCACACGTACCTTGGCCCCGACCATCATCGTGCGATGCGCCAGTTCCCCCTGGCTGAGGGAGCCAAAAGCTGCCCTCGCAGGATCCTCGTATACGCAAGAAAGGCCGTAGCTGTCGAGTGTGCGTCAGCAAACAACGGGACGGCAGAGGGGCCCTGAGATGTATCGGGAACATCCCGAAAGATGACTCACCTGGCCCCGCTTCATCATTAGGCCTCAGAGGGACCCCCTCATCACGACCTACGGTTGGAGGAGAGGACGGGGTCCCAAAGGCGCCTAAAGGAGAACTCGGTACGACCCCATAAAATACTCCGGGCCCCAAATTGGGGGACGCTTGCAACGGAGACACCAGCGTTTTCGACGCCTACAAAGGAGTGGCTAGAATGTAAGGAGCCTGTGGTGAGGGAGCCATTGGTGAAGGGGCCCGGGAAGCGGGGTCCTCCACCCTCTTGAACCTGTTCTTGGGACATGCGCTACCCTTACCGAGCCGCTTGGACTTCTTTTGGGAGGACACAAATGTGGTCAGAGCCTCGAATCCCTGGAGATATCCCATCACCAGCTCCGGGAGAAATATGTCATGGGGAGAGGACCCTGAAATTAGGAGAAGACAAGTCATGGCTGGCATGACCTACGGGGGGGAATGGTAAGGAGGAGCTTATGTGCTCGTGAGAGCCCCGCGAAAGCGAGGTCGAGTTTGGGGAATGCCCTCCTAAGGTCAAGGGGAGTGTACGCTTCGAGCATCTCCTAAGGGGGGACCTAGGAGAGCGCACCCTACAGCGTTCCATTGTATCACATTAATGAAGGCCCTTAACTTTGTGGGAAGTCAAATCAAATCCCCTTTCTTGTCTTTCGAGGCCATGTAAGAAAACCCTAGCCTGCCTAGGCCCCTAAGAGGTAAACCGGGTCGAAGTAAGGGGGTTCGTTGTGAGGCGACAGGTGCAGGGTCGTCCGCATCCTCCTCTGGCTCTGGGATGGGGTCGGACACGGGTGACACCCGAGGCCCAAGCGGTCGACCAGGCACCTCAATTCAACCTGCACAGCTAGGGACTAGGTTACCAGGCCCGCTAGGGGTAGGCCATCCGGCCCTGTAACCTTGGGAGCAAGTGTTAAGGGGGAAAAATCCTTCCGCCAAGTGGAGGAAATCATGATTGCCCCGGCAGCAAGCCACCTCCACAAGGAAAGAGGGGGGCGGGATCCCATCCCACAAAAGACGGGCCTGCCCTGACAAGGGCTGCTAGTGGCAGGAGACACGTCCATCATGGAAGACGCCAGATAAAGAAGTTAGCAAAACGGCTGTATCAGGCAAGTGTGTTAGGAGGCCCAAGGGTGCTAGCCCAGGTAGGAAGGGAGCCCCCCTCCCCTTAAAAGGAATGGGGCTCCCCCTCTACAACACATACTCTATTTATCATCTTCTCCATAAGAAAACTCTCGACCCAAGCTAACTTAAGCATCAGAGGGTCGGCGGGAATAGATTTCTTAATCTTCCTTGTTTTATAGGAGGAAGCCAGTCTCCCAGATCTCCTGGCAAAATTCCTCCACCTCTCTGGGCCATCACGCAGCCACCGGTCATAGAAGCTTGTGTCCTTTATCATCTCCAACTCCAGTGATGAGCGTTCAAATGAGCATATTTTCATATCATTTTCCTATATGTATTGCATGCCATTTTGATGAATTATAGCCCTCCGGTACTTTAAAAGCTTGATATTTGTTAAACAGGGCATATAGAAGCCACTCCAGGAGAAAGGAAGCATTTCGAGGTGAAAAGAGGCCAATTCAACGCTATTTCGGAGTAAACGGGAAGACATACGGCCGTATGTTACTAGAGAGAGTGAAAGGCCTGCACATCAACCCTCCTAGATGGCATACACCCCATATGAATTCATACTAGGTGTTATACGGCCGTATACTAGGCCGTATACTCACACCTGCGTCGTATATTGGCTGTCATATGGCCATATACTGGGCATTGAGCTTCATACGGGATAGTATACGGCCGTATACGAGCCCGTATGTCGTAACCCTCCCTTTTTATTGCGGACCCACGCAGGGGTATGAAGGTAATTTTCACTCCTAAAACCCTAAGCTGAGGTATAAGTAGGAGGCTTTAGGGTTTAGGAGGGGGAGGTTGGCTTTGGATGAGATTATCCTTGAGATTAAGGATTGGGGTCTTCTCCCCCAATCTTGGAGAGAGAGAGAAGGAAGGAGATAGAGAAGGAGATCAAACTTGCAAAGCTGTCAATGATATCATATATCATGTCAAGTTTTGATTATATTCTTGTTGATTTAGATTGGAGTTCTCCATTTATGGGGAACTAATCTTATAAATACTTCGGTATGAGAAACCTTTGGACATCCATTAATGTCATATTGATTTCTATGTTTTGATTGATTGGATGTATGCTTGAATGTCTATTGGATGTTTTGTATTGATTTTAATCTCTCTACGTTGCGGGATGCCCGGAGAGACTAATTGGGTGCGATACGAGGGCTAGAGTTAACGCCTCCTTGTATTAGGAACATACTCCATTAGAGAGGGTTGTGAGTACGCTGAGGGATTCAGGTACTAAAAGAAGAGTGACTCTTTAATACTATTCAATCCCACAACTCTTCCAAGACATAGGTTCCCTTAAGCTTAAGACAATCCTAGGAGATTAGTTATCCAATCGCCTCGGGAGAGGGATTGGATATAATTTAGGAACCCTTGGCACAAGCATCTCCAATCATCTTCATTGATTTCTTTATGTATCTTTAGATTTAAATCCAAAGGAGACTCATGCCCAAGTATCTCCTTCTCAATCTATAGTTTTCTCTCAATTAATTCTCGATTTCCAAAGTTTGTGTCCAATCTTTCAATTCCTTAGATTTAGATTCAAAAACCACCAAATCTTTGACAAGACTAGATAATAGAAGCTTAGTTCACACTAGCAAACTATTCCCTGTGGGTTAGACACTTGACTCTCATAGTTCACTCTACTACTTGATCACGACCCGTGCACTTGTGGAAATCCCATCATTCGGAAACACCTTTACTCTCAGTTGAACCTCAGTTAAACTCCTACCGGAAACCGGCTAACCGGTTGGGACCGATTTAAGCATCAACATATATATATATATATATATATATATATATATATATATATATATATATATATATGTATTAACCCGCATATTAACTCAAATAAATTCAATTTCGAGGAGTTTCATTAATTAACCAAAATAATTAGCAAAATTAATTAAATAAAATCCTTGGATTTTACAATATTAGCAACAGGATTCTTTTGGCGAACATTGTTCCAAGATGCGAGGAAGTTTGTGCGTGCATGTGACAGGTGTCAACGTATAGACATCTCGAAGTAGGATGAAATGAGCCAGTACTCAATTCAACAATGCGAGATATTTGATATGTGGGGAATTGACTTCATGGGACATTTCTCCAATTTTAATGGAAGTAAATATATTTTGGTAGTAGTCGATTATGTGTTAAAATGGGTAGAAGCTTAAGCACTACCAATTAATGACGTCAGAGTAGTAGCTAAATTCCTCAAGAAGCTATTTTCTCGATTTGGAAACCCACGAGCCTTTGTCAGTAATCGCGGAACACTTGTTGGATCCAAATAGTCATGCTTACTATCGCAAGTGCACGGGTAAGAAAGGTAATAAAATAGACCAAGAAGTCGGGTATCAAATCCACAGAGCCTTGTAAGAAGTACTAGTACTAGCTATTTATCGACTATTTAACTTGACTAGAGTTGTGATGTTTACTAATCTAAGAATTGGAATTGAGGAAGAGAACTAGAATCACTATAAAGTGAAAAGCGGGATAAAATTTAAGGACAATCAATCAAGAGAAGGGATACTCGGGTATGAATCCCTTTTGGGTTCTTAGCACAGGATACAGACAATACCTCCTATTTGTTGATCAAATGGGATTGGACCAAGGGTTCCTATATCGCTTTCACTCCTGCTATCACGGCCGACTTATTAACATTGAGTGGGGTTTTAGGCAACCTATTTCTAGAAGAATTACGGGAATAAGATATATGAAAGAGTTACTATCCTTAATGCCCGAGTTCTCGTTACATTCATAGTCCTTTCTATTGAGGTAGTTCTAATACAAGTAGGTGTTTGCTTCTTCCCTCGTATAAACCTATTGAATACTAGGACTGTTGCAACGTAAGCATTCAATCACATGAATACACTCAATAGTTCTCAATCTACATTAATTAATCAAACAAGCAAGAGACATTGTCTTATCTTAAACTTAACCAAAGAGTTTATCAATACCCAAGCATCTAAAGGGTTAGTTCCTCATAGAAAGGAACACATAGCAAATACAATAATGACTTCACTAAAAGATATAGGACAATGATATGCTATTTCGACGCTCTTGGCGAGGACCGTTGCATATACTCCCCTAATGCTCTGTCATCGCCAAGCAATGCTCCTTGCTCTGGTATGCCCTTTCAAAATCGCTTGTTCCTTTTCAGTGGTGGATGGTGGTGATGATGGGTGATGAGAGCCTCCAAGGATGGTGAATGGAGTTTGAAAGCTTCTCTCAGAACCCTAATCTTCAATATTTATAGCCCTTTGTGCCATCAGGATTGGAATACAATTTACGAGGTGCCTAGACTCAACAGATTAACATTACTGCCCTGAGGACCCATTATAGACGGTGATCGTCGGGTAATAGATGGGTCCGTCTATGTCTTCAAATTTTGTTCTATATGAGTGAACGACCCCGTATACTTCACATATGACCCCATTGATGGCCAGTTGATGAACCATACGGGGTCGTTTACTGAATTAGGTCTGGACCCCTTTTGTTCCAACTTGATTAGATGGTCTCATTCATGAGTGGAGGGGTCCGTCTAACGTCTGAATTCAGCTCCTTTACTAAAGACGGAGCCGCCTGTTACTAGACGGGTCACTCTGGTTCTCTTTTTCAGCCTTCTTTGTTGAATTTGCTTCAAACCCCTAACTTTCTTATCGAGTTACCCCGGTTTGTCTTGATTTACAAAAATAACACATTTTAAGTACTGGCAGCCTCTAAAAGATCAGGATCACATGCTAGGTGTATATAATTATGATAGTCAAATATAGTAATTTGAGCAATTATCAAGCATCCCCACACTTAAGCATTTGCTTGTCCTCAAGAAATTAAAAGAGAAACTAAAGGAATGATAAGTGTTTAACCTCTAGCTAAAAGAAAATCAGTTCAGCTCTACTCTACTTTTACCACCAAATGTGTATTCTCCTACTTCAACCCAGGACTTAGATCAATTCAGTGACTTGTTCAATATAGCTCTAGACAAAGCTTGTTCACTCCACATGCCATGTTTCTAAGTCCTATAGTGGTAAGCATATCTTAAGTGAACTCTAGAGGTTCCTTGAGATACTAAGTTCAAAATAATTAGCCCATTATAAAAAAAAAATATTAAACTCTCAATCTACTTTTTTTTTTCTTTAACTCCGGTAGGGCAACCCTAATAGATCCGACTTTCGGGGTACCAAAAGATTAACATAGAGCATAGGTCTTCCTTTAGGATGGATGAACATGCTGGTCAGGTACCGGAACACCCAACTACTCAGAATATTACAACTCTATATACACGCGCTTGTGCTTACAAGTAACTTTTTGGCTTAGGAAATACTCTGATTAGGAGCCAAAAAACCAAGCTTACTTCATTACTAAGAGTAGAGGAGCACTATCTTGGTTTTTACTTCTCACAGCCGCTATGTACAATGCTTATTTATTTTCTACGACTTATACATTTGCTTATAAGATTTGCAATGAAATCCTTGGCTACTTGTCCATCCCCATACTTAAGATTTTGCAATGAATTGATAAAGACTACAATTATCCCATTCCCACACTTAAGAATTTGCATTATCCTCAATGCACACAGTAAAGCATGAAATTGAATTGACAGAGATAAATAAAGGAAAAGGTGAACTGAGACTTCCAATTTCGTGGAGTTGATTTCCAAAGTGCATGTGTAAATTTGGGGAAGATTGATCCAACATTGGAGCATTTTCAATTTCTGTGGAACATAGGGGGATCAATATAGCTCAAGAAAGTAAAACATAGCATAAAGTATGAAATAAACTGAGACAAAATACAAGAGGACTATAAGCAGCAGAGTAGGGTTAAGCCCTTGCTTACTGATACAAAATAGAACATGGCTTGATTCATAATATAAAACTCCTCCTCCTTTGGATCATCGTGCTGAGCTGGTGCAGGAGGGAAGATCACCGACAAGGGTGCTGCGAACGGTCCTGATGATGAGGAGCTCGGTACATGGGGTATGGGAGATACTGAGTGCTTACAGAGCAGCCTTCGCATGTAGCATACATCCCAACGCAGCTCCTGGATCTCTCTCCGAATGTGGCGGTGCTCCTCTCGGATATGGGCCTCTAAACATGCATGGCCCTAAAGAAGTCGTAATTGTCCTGCTGGGGCTCTATGGCTAGGAGTGGCACTGGGGCAGCAAAGGTCTCTATGTGCTCTATGTGTAGGCGGTGATAGGGCAGCGGGGGAGGATCTATCCACTCGTGTCGTATCATCCTATGCCTGCTTTACTTGCCCTGGTGCCTCTACTGCCGGGTCCGGTGTCTCGTCCGCTGGGGTGGGTGACTGTACAAGACTATGCTGAATCAGGAGGTACCTATCTCCGGCTAGCCAGACTAATCCCATCAAAATAAAAATACTGAAGCTCAATGACTCGATGGTGATAATCTTAGTGCAGTGTTGTGTGTCACTGAATAGGTCCATGCCCATCAAGAGTCTTGTGACATAGGATCTCGCTGATTCGGTCTTCAGGGGAGTGGACTGACCCTGCTTGGCTATGTAGTTGGTGAGAAAGGTCTCGATGTGAATGGGATACCAATGGATGATGTTGTATAGTATAAAAAGATCTGTGTGAGTGTAGGAGCTTGTACTATCATCTCGACCCGTCACCGATCGGCTGATAATGGCGTGTAAATAACGTTGGATGTGATCGATAATATATGAGGTCTTCTTCACTCCCTCAACTGCCCCAATTGTAATCGAACTCCAGAACTCGACAGCTGTCGGTATCTCTGGGTACTCAACTACAAGCTTAGTGTACTCCGGTGTCTTCGTGAAGGCTCTGTCATAAAGACCTAGGGCCATAGAGAACTCGATATAGCTCATAGTGCGCCTACTGCCTCCGAGCTGAAACGTAATGGTATTGGGCTTGTTCTTAGTATAATGGGAAGTGTCCACCTCGAAACTGCTCAACACCTCCAAAGTCGACTCCACGTATACTAGTGAGTCTATACTGAGAGGGCACAGTCCCATCCCCCAAAAGAAACCAACTCTCGAACCCTATCCGCTATATCTAGCTCTTTGAGGATATCCCAGTCGATAATGGTGGTGCAGCGGAAATCCTTGGTTACCATTCACGCAAACCGCTCCTTGAATCTGTCTTCAAGGAATGTCGGGGCGGGGTAAGAAGACTCGACACGCTCGCGCTTGCCTTTGGCTTGTCTCGAGGCCATCTGGAATATGAATTTGGTGAAATATAATTAGCAGAGAAATTTGCATCTTGTTAGTAATTCCTGACGGGTCCGTCTGATAAACACACTCGACTGTTTGGGTCTTTAGGGCCCCCAAATTCTATGAGACAGAGCCGCGCGAGGCTGAGAGGTTGTCCCGACACTAAATCATGCAATGCAAGAACTATAGATGTATACACTATGTGTAAAACCTAACCCGGAATAAATTTATACTTTTTCCTGAGAAATTCTAAACTGATAATTTGAAGGGGTAAAGGATGAAATTTTGAGATTTTAAAATAAGGCCGACAGAGCAGAGCTGTGTGATCGGGATATATGCATCGGAATAAGATTTCTGAATTGAAGTTAAACGAGCGATTTTGACACCCATAGCCAAAGTTATGGCTAAAACACCGAACCAATTAGGATTAACAAGTTATGTGGGTGTCATTAGATAATTAGATTATTTGAACTTAATTTAGCACAATGCTAGATTAACCTGAGATTTAAGTGATAATTAATCATGATTAATTAAGTGGGAAACCAGCCTAATGTTCGAGTCCTGGGAAAAAGTAGATCTGGGCGGGGACTGAGATAAGCCCGTGATGAGCCCGTGATGAATGAATTGACTAAAAGCCAAGATTCGCGGATCCAGGTTGGGGCATGAGGACAAATGAATTATTACCGTGGACCCCGGTATAGAATAATTCAAGGACCCGTGATATAATATGGATCATGTGATATAAAGGAGAGGATAATGTAATTAAATAATAAAAGCAAACGTTATAAAAATATATATTGATTTATATACTTGACAGACCTAAGTTTCAATTGAATTATAATTCAATTGAAATTAAGAGGATCATATCTTCCTCTCTACCTTATCCGATGCCCTAGAGCTCTCCATTTTTTCTCTTCCTACCGTAGCTATCGACTAGCAACCTGCGCACGCCACCTGCTCGGCCCCGGGCTGCCACCTCCGGCCAAGCTCCCTGCCGCCGGCAAGCATAGCCCACGCTAGCGAGCGCCGCCCATCGCAGCTGTGTCCCGGCACCCGTCGGCCTTGCTTGGCCGCCCGACGCACCTCTTTCGCCTGCCCAGGCCGGCGCCTCTGCCTGGCCGTCGGTCAGAGCCGCTCACAACGTTCCTTAGCTTCGACCGTGCAGGCCTACGCGACAGCAGCATCCGCCCAGCCTTTTCACGGCACCAGCTTGCAGTTGCTCCTTCCCGCTAGCCCTGCCCTCCTGCTCGTGCGCCGCCCTACAGCCAGCTCCGGCGAGCTTCTACTCCGACAAGCTTGGGTGGCCAGCCTTGTCCTCCTTCTTCCGACAAGGGATCATCGACTCAATTGATCATCATCCTCCTTCATCGCGACAGTAAGGATCCTTAAGCTTGAATGGAAATAAGGTTTTTGGGGTTGTTTCGGGGCTTTGAGTAGGAGATTAATGAGCATATTTGTATGAGTTATGAAAGTCATGTGTAAGGATGTTTATTATGGATGAATTGTTGTATAATTTAGGGGCCCCAAAAATAGAGGAGATGCTGCCCAAATTTCCTTGAAAATACATGCTTAATTCTCCATTAGTTGTGTAACATTTGATTGTTGTAGGAGAGCATGTTAGAAGCCCCAATCTATGCTAAGGATGAAAGTGGTTGGATCTCGTATTATGATTAAATTCATCCTAGTTATAACATAACTTCGTATTAGTTATCTATTATGAAGACATGGAATTCATGTTAAGTAAAGTGATGTCTAAGAGAGGGATCTTAAGCACATTAGAGAACTCTTAAGGGGTTCAATTCCATTCCTTGCATTAGTAAAGATAAATATTTCGTATTCTCTTGATTGGTTGTTTATAGACCCTTGTTAAGCGTATAAGTTACTTAGAAAAGAATACGACTTTTGTATTCATATATATAGATATGAAATATTATGAAACTAAGAGTTTCAATCCATCTACTAGATCCCGATTCAGATGCATGAGATGCGACGAGGATTAGAGATTTGTTCTTTAGCCAGGTAGGCTCTCGTACGGGGGTTGTGATCATTCCTTCCTCCTACCTTGCTTATGATTTTTGTGCTCTTATTTCCTTAAGATGTTTCCTATACATATTTGAGTTGAGTTTCCTCATATGTGTTGGCTTTACGTCTCGAGGAGATTATTGTTTCCATATTTTCTTATACGTATTTGAGTTGAGTTTACTTATTAAATGTGTGTTGGCTTCCGATCTCAAGGAGATCACTATTTTTATTATATATTCAAGATGATGCTGCCTTGGATATATATATATATATATATATATATATATATATATATATATATATATATATATATATATATATATACCTGTTGTTAGGTATTTGTACTGTGAATCTCTTACATAGAGGCATGATACATCGGACGGAGGCTCTGTTAGAGAGTGATATTTTTAGGCCAAGTATACTTGATTGATATAGCGCTATCCTGCGTAGACTGGAGACGTATCTGGAGGATGTCGTATGATATCGTTGGTATCTTAGTATCATATATGCATGGAGATTACGTACATCTGTGAATTTATTTACATCCCAGAGACATGTTACTTGCTTTTGATTTTGTTTCACTAGCATATTTGTAAGGATTAATTTTTTTTTACTCACTTGAACAATGTTGCTTTTTCGATCCGGCACCTCAACTTTTTTAACTCTATAAAACAGCTCCAACTTTTTCAAAGTTTCAAAAAACCATCTCCGTCATTCGCTGTGTCACGGCCGTGATATTAACAAACCCACGTGCAAGTCACATGATAGTTTTTCATTAAATGGCAGAGATTTAAGAGTGGGCCCTTGTTTCTTTTCTTTTTTTTATCTTCTCTCTCCTCACCCTCCCACCCTCTATGCAACATGATCCTCACCACCATCACCACCACAGGCGAGGGGGTGGAGGCCTAGGAGGGAGATGGTGGGGCTGGCGTTGTCTTTCTAGTGGACGTAAGAGAGGACGCGGAGCTCATCGTTGGGGTTTAAGTGCAGGATGGTGCGCTACTTGTTGACAATGAAACGGTCTTCGGGGTGGTAGAGAAGCTTCACTAGTGGCGCCGTCGTGCCGCCAAAGAGGATCACGATGAAAAGCAACATCGAGTGTTGTTGCTTGTTCACCACCGCTGCATATGCATGCATATATATGGATGAATGCATAGATCTCAATGCAATAAGAAGCCAAAGTGGGACGCCCATGGGAGGGAGCTATGATTACATTCAGAAACAAAAACCAAACACCAATTCAATAACCCTAATAAAGAGCGGAACAAGAGAAGCTAGCTAAAAACTAACATCTTAAAACAGAAAATATATATAGCACCACGTACCTCTTTGTGTGCCTTTGGAACTGTTGGTATTGTCCTTGTTGATGCATGGGTGATTGACACCATGAGGATGAGAGTTATCATACAATGAATGGAGACCTTATGTATGCTTTCTTTACATTCTCAAAGCTCAAAGGATAAGTTCATGGACTAGTTCCGATAACCCAGCACAGGAGAATTTCTCTTTCGGCATTGACCCGAAGAACTCCCTTCAAATAGTTATATGGCAAGGATCAGACACACCTCTTTGGAGAAGCCATGTTTGGAATGGGAAGTCACTGAATGGAACTCGTGAGAGCAATGCCAATGGTAATAGGTCATAGTATGTTCTCAAGGTAGCCGTGAACAACGATGAGATCTCCATCATGTTTAGTCCTACACAAGGGACAGTGTATGCACTTGAACCAACTGGTACTTTGAAGATGATGCATGCATGGAATGATGTTTTAAAGAACTAGATTATGGTTTGATGCATGGAATGATGCATGCATGGAAGATGATGCATGCATGGAATGATGTATGCACTTGAACCAACTGGTAAGTCTTGAACCCTAGTCACGCTGGCATGGCTCACCTGCAACTCAAGCTCCCTCAATGCGCATGGAATGATGCATGCATGGTTTGATGCATGGAATGATGCATGCATGGAATGATGTATGCACTTGAACCAACTGGTACGTCTTGAACCCTAGTCACGCTGGCATGGCTCACCTGCAGCTCAAGCTCCCTCAACGCGCTCATCATCCGCGCTGCCGGGTGCTCGCCGCTCCTGGACTGCACCCGTATCACGGCCTCCTGGCCCACCATCCACGGCTTCCACGTTTTTGAAGGGCGATTCGGATTCAGTCGCATGTTTTCTCCCTTGTTTTCTTGGGCGCTGGTGGTCGGAATCGAGAGACGAGGACTTTTCATTGAGAGTCAGGGTTGGAGTTGGAGGGACGGTGGTGGTGGTGTTGGACCTGTTGGTGGTGTTGTGTGGAGAGGAGATGATGGAGAGTGCTTGGTGGATGAGCAAGCTGGAGTCTTTGGGGAGGTGGAGGGTGAAGGCGAGCTCGAGGACGCCGGTGTTAGAGAGAGGGATTTAGACGAGAGGTTGGATGGAGTGGATCTGGGCCTCCTCTGCGCGGGGACAACCGGAGGATTGGAGGGACGGGGAGCTGGAGAGCCAGATAAAGGAGAAAGAAGAGAAGGAGCTAGAAAGGAGGGTAGAGAAGGAGCCGTCGGGGAAGGAAACCTTGGAGGAGAGGAGACAAGAGGAGGATGGGAGTCGCCGGAGGTGGGGAGGAAAAGGGAGTGGAGCATGCCGTCGCCGATGCCGTTGTCGTCGATGTGGGCGGCGAGGAGGGAGAGAAGGGAGAGAAGGATTATAATATTATAATAACTCTATTTTAATAGAGTCATAATAGGATTATAATATGGTTAATAAAAAATTTAGAGATTTAATCTTACGTCCGTCACACGGATGATAACGGAGGTGTTTATTTGAAACTTAAAAATAGTTGCGGCTGTTTTATAGAGTTAAAAAAGTTGAGGTGCCGGATCGAAAAAGCAACATTATTCAGGTGGGTAAAAAAAATTAACCCTATTTGTAATTGGTTTATTCTATTCCTTGTTTATGGCTTTCTCTGCAGCAAGTAGGCAGATATCCTGATTCTTTCTGCGTCCCCAACCTGAAAGACCTTAAAGGTCTTCTCTAACTCTCGAATCCAGAACTCAGCCGCCTGAGGGTCGGCAGCTCCCTCAAATAGGAGGGGAAAAGGCCTCCTGATATCCCCAATCAGACCCCTACCGGTGGCTGATGCTATTGATAGAGGTTGTGCCTACTGCTGGTGCTGCCTCTGATCCTAGATGAGACTCTTCATCTCTCTCATCAGCTCTATCATGGTAAAATGGGGTAACTCTCCCCTCAAGTCCGGTCCCGCTACCTACAGTTCCGCAGCATCAGACGAAACAGGCAGCTTCAGATCTACCTCCATATCTTCTGGTGGTGGGGGTACCTCCTACACCGGAGGCTGAGGTACCTCAACTCAGCGAGGGCATACTCGTCGGTCTCCACCTTTTGTAATTATAGCTATTAGACACCAGAAAAGTTTTAGTTCAAAATAAACACACATGAAGATGATAATCAAACTATTTATTATTATTTAAAGCAAATACCCAAGGCAGCAAATGTAGTTCGTACAACTCAAATAGTATGTAAAACGATTACATTATTCTAGATAAATGTCAACATGATATAACTAAGACTTGCCTCGCGGGTTGTATGTGTCTTACACATCGTCCTCTGGTAGCAGGAATCCACCAAAGTCTGTAGGTCCTCTATCACCGTCCACCCTAGGAAAATACATAGTGAGGTGATATTCGCTTCGATAGCTTAAGCATCTGCTGGGCGAGCGCTGACACACCGTCGACTGGTGTCCATAGCCTCCACAGCGGAGGCACCTCACCATGCTATTACCAATGGACGATGAGCCTCCAACTCTGACGCCTAGCTGGGTTCAAAACAACTATGGTAATCTCAAACTCTGCTCACTAGCCGGGGACTCCTCAGGTCGGCCTCCATCTGTCTCTGAAAATTCAGTTCTGTAATGGCAAGAATCTTGTCTAAGCGTCGATTGATTGCTTCAATGGTCTTCCTC
This sequence comes from Dioscorea zingiberensis, assembly GCA_026586065.1. Lineage (NCBI taxonomy): Eukaryota > Viridiplantae > Streptophyta > Magnoliopsida > Dioscoreales > Dioscoreaceae > Dioscorea > Dioscorea zingiberensis. Next base: position 12,660,473 of record CM048825.1, on the reverse strand, counting down.
ATCTCAGCTCGAAACTCCTCCTTAGATACCAGGTGGCCCTCAGCCCTTGGCGGTGGAGAGTTCTCTCTAACGGACTCTACCTCCTTGGATGCTGCCGGCTGAAAGTATCGGCGATCACGATACCCATCTCCGGACATTATCGTTGCTTGATAGCAAAATGTTAGTCCAGTATTCCAAAGACTCTGCCTACCTAACCCAACACTCAGTTCATCCTATTGAATATGTCACTAGGGCAACTAAGGTGTCCTTTTATCTTAGTTGCTCTGATACCACTTTAATCTGTCACTCCCCGACCTAGATCCCAGGCCTCGGGCACGTGAGCAGATCTGTTGTACCCAAGTAGAGGCACACCCCACTCGGATATAAGGCCTATATAAATCAAGAACATACAATACATAATAGTAGAAAATCCAAATAACATAAATAATAAACCAGTGTCTACACTACACAAGCCAAGGGACTACAAGGGTCCTACAACCATGATCTCACTCTCAAATAAAACATGAGCTTCTCGAACCTCTGCAACAATGTCTCAATCCCTCGTACCACTCCTAAGTCCGAGTCAGCTACTCCTCAGGATCTACAAAAGAAGAAGGAAAACAAATAGATAAGCTTTCGAAGAGAAAGCTCAGTAAGAACCCCCGCAAGGATCAAAATGAAGTCATGTCAAGCGCAATATAATAACAAGATAAGTCAAGAAATGAACATATCAGATCAATCAACATGACAAGCCAAGCAAGTAGGGACCATGCTCACTACTATACAACACCTAGGAGTCTTAAATCTACTACAAAGGATACTCAATAGTAGGGACTCCTAACAAATCTACAACTTCAACCTCTAGGAGAGAATTCCAAAGAAGATTTATCAACGATCCCCCTGTCAGCATCATCAGCCTCAGTTGGAAATGACCCTCCGGTCCTAAGTCGGTAGTGTCACCTCTCATACGAGTCGATATAGTCAGCGAATCACCCCCTCTAACGGGCTGTAGAACCAGAGTATTACAACCCCTCTAGCATGGAATGCCAGAATGACAGGATGTCCTCAACCTTGAACGTCCAGCAGGAGCCATGCTCTACTGTACCGAGCGGAAGAACAGAGCTCAGCTGACGCACACCTACCCGATCAGCGCACAAGCACAATATGTTTCCATAGTCAAGTGTCGGTCAATAGGTGGGCATGCCCAACGAGCATGAACATTCAACAACAGATAATGAAACTGACACATACCCATCCAGAGGAAGCACAAGTTCACGTGTTCCCATGGCCATGTGCTGATCAACGGACAGGGATGTTCAGTAAACACTATCTCACATATGTCAATCATACACATATAAACATTGAAGTAGTCCAATAAGTCAAAATATCAACTATGTGTATGTAGTCAATAAGAAAATGATCGAAATCATCAAGAAGGTATGTTAGAACATAGCAAATAACAAATCCAATAAATACTCACAATTGAGTAGGAACTAGGCAAGAGTAACTTACCTCTATCAGAGATCCACTCGCTCGATCTGTGTCCCTCCTAACGTGGCTCAGCGCTCTACGTCAATATCTGGTGATAACATTCATGTCTTAGTACCTTAAAAAAAGTCAAAAGTGGCTTATTATTATCATTACTCAACTTTCACTGGGTCGAAAGCCCATTAGGACTTCTAACCCAAATGGAGACCAACACTTAGTACCCAACACTTGGTTCAGCCCTGTTAGTTTTTGAGTATGTCAATACATGCCAGGGTTTTACTCATGCTTACCCTCCATAACAACATTCAAGGCCAACACTTTTCTAAACAAAACTCTTGTTGATAACCTAAGGTGTTCACAGAATATTAGATATTCTGAAATGTGCCCAAACCTAAACATGGAAACCCACCAATAATATAATATTATTAATCAATAACTGATAATTTCTAACACCTAGTTACTAAAACCTTCACTCAATGCCATCTACAAACACCTGCATCCACATGCATTCATTTATTCAAATATTCATAATCTCTCATGCATGAAAATAACCTCTCTCAGGCCCTGGTTAACACTAAACCTGACTGCAACTCATGAATAGACTATTCTATCTCAGAAACACGCATAGAGAATGGTACTTGCTTTTAATGCTAAGTTAGCTTCCAAACATAGTGCAATTATTATTGTTGTTATTATTATTATTATTATTATTATTATTATTATTATTATTATTATTATTTAGGTCGTTAGGAAAACAACCAACATGAGTGAGGAAAGTGCTCCGTCTCTGAAATTCTTAAATCTTGCACTACAGAAACTATGACACATGCTATTGAGCGGATGCTAGACTTACATAACCAGTCTTATAATATAATACAATCCATAGTTATCCTCATTTCTGTTATGTGAAATATCAAATTCTAACTGTTAAGGAATTTCTCATGATAATCATCCAAACATCAACAACTAGAATGTTTCAATGACACTCAGTCAATTCATGAGTATTCAAAAACTATCAATACCAACATCTAAAAAAGTAGTTATTATATTTCTAAAAGATACTATACAGAAGGCTTGCATCATCGAATCCGCATTTCTACTACATGATTCATAAAGCATCAAAAGATGATTTATTTCTCATTCTTTCTACAATTTGAATGGCAACTAAACTAAGTTGGTGGATAATAAGCATAATCTACTGATCCAATTGCTCAAGCATAACACTCACAGTACTACGATTATGGTTAAGAATATGTCGCATCTTTTCATTCTTATCAAGACTGGATCTATAAATCTTGACACATTATAATCCACCACCATATCATCGACTATCGCTTTCTAAAAAATCCCAAATTCTTCAATTCTTTTCCAAAACCATGTCTTAGTAGCTTCAAAAAAGCCAAAAGTGACTTATTATTATCATTACTCAACTTTCACTGGGCCGAAAACCCATTAGGACTTCTAACCCGAATGGGGACCAACACTTAGTACCCAACACTTGGTTCAACCTTGTTAGTTTGTGAGTATGTCAACACATGCTCGGGTTTTACTCATGCTTACTCTCCATAACAACGTTCAATGCCAACACTTTTCTAAACAAAACTCTGGTTGATAACATAAGGTGTTCACAGAACATTAGATCTTCCAGAATGTGCCCAAACCTAAACATGGAAACCCGCCAATATAAGATTATTAATGAATAATTGATAATTTCTAATACCTAGTTACTAAAACCTTCACTCAATCTCATCTATAAACACCTGCATCAACATCTATTCTTTCATTCAAATATTCATAATCTCTCATGCATGAAAATAACCTCACTCAGGCCCTGGTTAACAGTAAACCTAACTGCAACTCATGAATGGACTATTCTAACTTAGAAACAACAGTGCATAGAGAATGGTCCTTGCTTTTAATGCTAAGTTAGCTTTCAAATATAGTGCAATTATTATTATTATTATTATTATTATTATTATTATTATTATTTGGGTCGTTAGGAAAACAGCCAACATGAGTGAGGAAAGTTCTTCGTCACTGAAATTCTTAAATCTTGCACTACAGAAATTATGACACATGCTATTGAGCAGATGCTAGACTTACATAACCAGTCATTATAAAATAATACAATCCATAGTTATCCTCATTTCTGTTATGTAAAATATCAAATTTTAACTGTTAAGGAATTTCTCATAATAATCATCCAAACATAAACAACTAGAATGTTTCAATAACACTCAGTCAATCCATGAGTATTCAAAAACTATCAATACCAACATCTAAAACACTAGTTATTATATTTCAAAAAGATACTATGCATAAGGTTTACATCATCGAATCCGCATTTCTACTACATGATTCATAAAGCATCAAAAGATGATTTCTTTCTCATTCTTTCTACAATATGAATGACAACTAAACTAAGTTTGTGGATAATAAGCATAATCTACTGATCCAGTTGCTCAAGCATAACAGTCACAGTACTAAGATTATGGTTAAGAATATGTCGCATCTTTTCATTCTTATCAAGACTGGATCTATCAATCTTGACACATTATACTCCACCACCATATCATCGACTATCGCTTTCTCAAAAATCCCAAATACTTCAAGTCTTTTCTAAAAAAAACTAAACTCATGCATTATGGACAGAATGATTTTGGAAATAGAGAAGGGTGCTCACCAAGTAGAACCAATCCTTGCTACTTTGGGCTCTCCCCCTGTTAGCCTATTTCCCGTCACTGTTCTCAACGCAACACCGCTATCTCTCTCGGTTTCTCTCACGTGGAAGAATGGGGCAAGGGTTTGCATTAGAGGTCGTCTTTTATAGGAGCACGCGGAGGATCTCGGAAGATATCTATCCCGTTGATAGGGCAATCGGACGGGATTTGATTCGATTTGTTTGGCAGGTGCGAGATCAACGGAGATATGCATGGATGAAGAATTCATGGGACAAAAATCCTGATTTTGGATCATCATTATCATTTGTCCCTAACCGAATATTTTTATCTGATTAACAATGTCTTTCCTTTCAGGAATTTTTTTAAAAAAGTTTTGAATTTTTGAATTTTTGATTTTTTATTCAAATTTTTAAAATAAAAGTTAAGATAAGATAAGTTAAGATAAGATAAGATAACTAGAATAATAGATTATAATGTTCCTAGCGATGCTTATCCCAGGCAATGACGCAAAAAACTTGATGCACGCAAAAATATATTTGGCACTTCTCTTGCAAGTATACGAGGTCGATCAAGTAGTAAAGTACCAAAGGTTAGTCTAGCCGATTCCACAAGGATTGGCCGCTAGTACTAATTGTCCTCTATTACCTAGCCTAATTATATGATGAATTGTGTGATCAAACTAATTGAATATCATAACTAAAGGCTAAAGTGAACAATTGGTGGATTGAGGGTAATCAGAGATGAAAGATGGTACCTCGGATCACAATCCCCCAAGGATTCCCTTGCTTGTGATTAGGGAAATTTTGTGAGGTTGAAACAGGATTTTCAAAAAATTTCAGATCATAGGAGTTTATACATAAATATTGATGTTTTGAAGGGGTGAACATATAGATATAATTTTATAAGGATGTATATACAATTGTACATTTTTGTATGGGTGAATATAGAAATGTCCTTATCATAACTCATAAACAACAGAATCAAAAGGGGGCAATTAAAATATTTAAAAAATATTATATACTAATATAAAAGATTTTCTATGATAAAATAATACAATCTCTAATTCAAAGGGGGGCAATTGCCCCCCTTCTCCTCCATGTGGCTCTCCACGGCCTCTAAGGAATGGTGATGAAAATCCCCAAATCCCTAATCAAGGTTTCCTCTCTCCCAAGCTAGCTCTCTCCTCTAAAGCCCTAATTAGTCAGATTATATACCCCTCTTTAGGGTTTGATATTTACCATTCTACCCTTGCCTGGGTCGGCAGATTGCTGGAAACTTACGACATACGGGCATTCATACGAGCCATATACGGGCCCGTATAGATTTCAGGTCAACTTGTACAGTCGTATATCAGACCATATAAGATCTTGTATAGCCTCATACGGGGTGGTGTACGGCCCTTGGAGATTGACTGCAGAGACCTCCAATTCTCCAAGTCCATACGGGCCGTATGAAGGCCCATATGCCTTGGTACTTTCTCTAGAAATGCTCCATTTTAGTTTCAATTTTCCTTGAAATGCTTTCTTTCTCCCAAGGCCTCGATAGTATGAAGGCCCATATGCCTTGGTACTTTCTCTAGAAATTCTCCATTTTAGTTTTAATTTTCCTTGAAATGCTTTCTTTCTCCCAAGGCCTCGATATTTTGCCCTGTTTATAAAAATAAACACTTTTAAGTACCGACGGGCTATAATACCCCAATATACATGACAAACATACATGAATATGGTATAAAATTACGCTCAAATAAACACTTATCACATATCTCCACACTTAAATGTTTGTTTGTCCTCAAGCAAAGAAATGAAATTAGCAAAAGAAATGATAAGTGTTCATCCTCAGGCCATAGAATTCATGACTCAACTCTATTTCAAGTTCACCATCAAAGTGTTTGTTCTCCTATTTCCACACCAGAGCTTAAATTGATCATGTGATATTTGTCAATATAGCTTTAGACAAAGCTTGTTCACTCCACATGCCATGTTCTAGAATCCTTAAAAGACAAGTATACCCTCAATGGACTCTAGAAAATCCTTGAGGCCCTAAGATCAAGGAGACTACCCCTCTATTAGATAAATAGTGGACAAGCTTGATGGACTCGATGTTAGTTTTTTAGTTTTTTTTTTATTCGAGTAGGGCATCCCTAATGGATTCCACTTTCCCGCACTGAAGATCAATATAGAGTTTAGTTCCTCCTTTCTGGAAGGTGCTCATGATGGTTAGGTACCAGAGCACTTAGCTACTAAGATGGTTACAACTCTACATGGTTGTGCTCGTGCTAAGTAGTGATTTTTCGAATTGAGGGATGCTCTGTTCAGGAGCCAGAACCCCAAACTACTTCATCACAACAAGCAGCGGAACACTATCTTTATTGTTCTACAACTAATATGTACAAACTATTTTATTCTTCTCTTACTTGTCCACTAGGTTATATTGTGAGGAGTTAGAGATTTGAACTAGTACCACGAAGTCTCATGGAGTCATTGAAAATAATGCTTGATGATGCACGCGCAAAGTATGCGACAACTACCCACATGTATATAGGGTCGATCAAGTAATAAAGTACCCAAACGGTAGGGTTATCGAATCCACAGGGACTGGAATACTAGTACTAACTATGCTTGCTATCTAGTGTGAAACTAAGGAAAGTGGTTGTGTTTGATTGTTTGATGCTAACAAGAGCTAACGCGAACAGTTGGTTGTGACAAATAAGAGATGAAGCATGGCACCTCGGATCTCAATCCCCCTAAGATTTATTTATTAATAATTGAATTCTAAATATTGGTTTCCATTGATTAATTCTTTGGAATTCGCCAGTTGCGCCATCTAGGCATCGTATCCAATCTCTCGGTATACGGATCGAACTCGTTACCTATGCCTAGTTGTAATCTAACTAAAAGAGATATGGATCTATACATAGAAGAGACATGCAAATCAAAACTCTAAACACCCCTGTGTGTCGCTAGAATCTAACAAGGCAATTGACCATGGCTCATGCAAAGTATCATCACATAAATCAAGCACAGACTTCACAAGAATTATCAAATAAAGGAAAACCAGTAAACAACATAATTCAATTAATAAAGAAATTTAGGGTTCATGTGTCCGAGGCACCACAGAAGAGGTTTAGCCTCTCATGCTAATGGATACACTAACAGAGAAAATAGGAGAAGACATTAAAAACATAGGGTTTCCCTTGCTCGATGTCTTCTCCGCCTTTAATTTTTTCTGCTACTCTGACCAACGTCCGGATCTCGAGCTCCTGTCCAAAGATGATTTAAACTCCTCTTCCCTTGGGTTTATATAGGATGGAAATCTTTACCAAAATCGTTCTCCTTCTTCTAGATAACTTCTGGTTTAAGTTGGATTGGGTTCAGATAATCTTGAGATAATTCGAGATAATTCAAACTGAAATTCCAGGTCTACGCAGTCTTCATCAAGTGATCGATCGGGTGACTAAATCAACTCGGATCGACCTGGAATTTTTACTGGATGTTCCTAGTCTCTCAAAGGCGCCCAAAACATGACGTCTACCCTGCTCCCAATATCAACTAGGATTCTTTTGACAACATAGTCGACAATTTTGATGGTGACCAATAGTGCATCGTTATGAGGGAAGCGAGTATCACCCAAGTTGTCGTTCGGAAGGAAATTGAGGGATCCACCTGGGGTCTTCTTGTTAGGTGTGCTCGGCAAAAGGGGGAACGTCGGCGTGACTGTCCTCTAGTTGTGAATTGAATCATTCTCTCATCATACCGGTCCACGTGCAAGAAGTGTAGGTCCTTATAAGAGACCATCTCCTGTTCTGAAAGGACGACCCTGGTATCAAGGATCGCACCATGGCTAGAAACCGGAGGGAGATCAGGTTCTTCTTTTCCTCTCGCCATCGTCGTAGTCAACACAACTTCTTGATCACCTATTCCCACAGATGACGCAAACTGTTGATGCGTGGATTCAACTCCTTTTTGGGATTAAAGCTAATCCCGATTAACTAGTGAGATTTGGTGGAGATGATAGCTTCTTTCAGTTGGGGATGGGAAAGAAGAACTCCTGCTGCTACCGAAGCCCGACAATGAATGTGATTTGCAAGAAGAAGTCTGGGGTCTATCTCCGGACTCTCCGACAATCAAGTCCAAGAGATCAATAAAAGGAAGAGATAGATCAAGACTCTCTCCCAAAGGGATTTAGAGAGAGGAAATCATAATAGAGAGTGAAGAGTGTAGGGAACCAAAGGACTAAGAGACTCCAAGAGAGTCGAAGAAGAGATAGAAGCTGGGAGAGTCCAGTAGAGTCCCGTTTCTCTCTCTTCAGCTCCCTTTTATACCTTCCCCCCAAGGCCGTTGAATGGTTGGAGATGAATTGGATACAAAGCAAGCTATTGCTTTGGTGCCAAGTAAGCGCCAATGAGGATGGAGATTTCTAGTGACTCGAAGAACCTCGTTAGAAGCTCCTTCGGTGCCTTCAGCTCTGCTGATAGTTTCGTGGTTGCATGAGCATTGCAAGGATTCCCATCTTTGAACCGCTGTGATTATGGCACATGTATGGCGAGATTTTCCCCATAACATAACGTTTGATACAGTTTTACCCCCATAGATGCTATAAGTCCTTTTTCCTTATTTGGTTGCAAACATAAAATGACATTATTTAACCCTCATTGGATCTCGGTTGATAAAAAAAAACCTCAAAAAAACACCCAAGCTCAACAATCATAAACTCATTAACTATGAAGCTAGATTAATAAGATATAAGGAACCATACAAATTTCCAAGGAAATTTTACCTAAGAAGTCATCTCGATTGCGAAAAAGAGGATTCAGGTTTGAACCAAAATTAAGATTTAAATGGAGCTCATTCATTAACATTTGGTTTAAACTCAAAGAACTTGGTCTGAGTTTGAACCAAATTAGAATTTGAAAATTATACCTGGCCTGGTCGGATAATGTTGACCAAATTTGTTTATTGACTAGGTACAAAACTTGGTAACTCGGACACGGATCAATGCCAAAATATAGGGGATCAGGTCAACCCCCAATAGTGACCCGTTTGGGAGGCCAACTCAACTGACCTGGACTGGTCAATTGGGACTCACCATTGGTTTGGCTCAAGACTAACCAAATAGGCCAGTAGTTACACTATTTAAGCCGCATTTGGCTTTGTTAGACTATTACTTTTCCTTGAGATTGAGACATATTAACAATCAGTTCAAATAAAAAAAAAGACAACATCTATAATATTAAAGATATCAAATCTAGAACAAGGGATCCATACTTACAGCAAAAAGTAAAAAAAATCTTCTTTCAATTTTGTAGTAGGGTTCACAAAAAGAACCATGTTAATGGATAATTACAAAACTTCTTCCAAGAAAACGCATCCCATGCACTATGATGAATAATCCTTTATAATGAGAACATCTTCCCATCAAGATCATTACTAAGGTCTTAGCAAATCGACTACAGCCGGTTATTTCGAACCTAGTCAATGAAAACCAAACTGCTTTTATCAAAGGCCGGTGTATCAAAGACAGCATAGTAGCCGCTGAGGAAATCATCCACAACATGAAAAGGAGACAAGGCGTGCTGCTCAATGTTGATTTCGAGAAGGCATTCGATACCGTAGACTGGGAATTCCTCCTCGAAATCCTGCAGGCAAGGGGATTTGGACCACGATGGATTGGTTGGATCAAGATGATCCTCCATTCATCTAAATCCAAATTCCTAATTAATGGCACCTCTATGGGATACGTCCGACACCAACGGGGATTACACCAAGGAGACCCACTCTCAACGCTCCTTTTCATACTTACAATGGATGTCTTCACCATAATGGTGACGCGCGCGATGCGTGAGAACATCTATGAGGGCTATCGAATAGGAGCAGCTGAGGAACAAATTCCAGCTCTGCTATATGCGGATGACCTCCTCATACTTAGCTCCGGAAGGAGAAGTGACTTCAGAACATTAAAGCTCATTTTCTACCTTTTTGAAGGGCTCTCCGGCCTAAGAATCAATTTTAACAAGAGCGCACTCATACCCATCCGGATGCCAGAGGAGGAGGTGGGGTTTCTGGCCTCAACAATGGGTTGTCGTGTGAGCCCCCTCCCTATCGAATATCTAGGCATCCCGCTTGCTAGGAGTTGACCGAGGAGGGAGGATTGGAAGAAACTAATTCAAAAAGTCAGGAACAAGCTCGCAACGTGGAAGGGGGGACTGTTGTCTCTAGGGGGTCACCTCACCTTGCTGAACACGACACTCTCGGCAATCCCGAATCATTCGATGGTATACGAAGAGACTCTCTATGGAGAGGAGCCAACCCCGACTCCAAGGCCTACCACCTAGTAAAATGGGAGCACTAACTAGACCTAAAGAGTTAGGAGGTTGTGGAATTCTTAACTTGAAGGCCTTCAATGAAGCACTCATCGGTAAATGGTGGTGGAGACTCCTGAAAGGACAGACCGGCCCATGTGGAAGAATTATCACTCAAGCCTATTTTAAAACCTCGAAGGTGAATCCATACAAACTGGCACCCACTAGGGCCTCGTTCTTTTGGAAAGGGGTGGCAACACAACGCGACCTCACAGTGGCTAATATAACAGCAACTCCTGGAACCGGGGAATCAATCAGGATTTAGTTCGACAGGTGGCTCGAGGGACATAGCCCATGTAGCTCCTTCCCAGAACTCCAAACTCTAGTCTTGAGGGCAGAACACACTATACAGGAGGCGCGTCAATTAAAGGAAGGGGAAAGGCCGATACTTAAACCGGGGCCCCTTTCACAAGGGGCGATAGCGTTGTTCCAAGGGCTACAAGAGCACTTGGCGCACCCGACAACCCAACATAAGGACACAAGGCAATGGACACTCACACCCAACCAGGATTTCTCAGTCAAATCACTGTACCAGTTTCAGGTCAACAGGGGCATCAGAAGTCCCCTCCCACTATCCTTCTGGAAGCAAATATCCCCCTTAAAGGTTAAACTTTTTTCCTGGTTGGCGTTGAAAGACAAACTTCCTACACTCCAAAACCTAACCAAACGGCAATAGCAATGGGAAAGGACTCAATGCTATCTTTGCAACACACAAGAAGAAGCGACTGACCACCTATTCACCCAATGCCATTATACATCAGAAATTTGGGCCCACTACACGCGACTACTTGGAATGACAACACCCCCTCCCCCCCCAACAGAAAGATACAAGATCTATGGGGGGAAACAACAATCGGCAAGAACTTAGAAAAGGATCTTCGCAAGGAGTGGCAACCACTCGCGATGGCGATCACATGGAATCTCAGGTTGGAAAGGAACATGCGCTGTTTCAACGACAAACGACGCGTTTACTCGAGTCTCATCCGCCAAACTTACTTCCTCATTCTCTCGTGGGTCAACGGTGCCCACACCACTAAGCAGATGAAGCTCTAGGCCATGATCGCCCTCATCCGCTACAGCCTCACCCTCACCAGGGATGAACACACGCCAAGACCTCTCGGAGCGGACTTCGACAAAGAAGATACAGGACAGAACGCCGACCACCCTCCTTCCCAAGCCCACACAGACTCGACACAATCCACGCCTCCTAGTGTACTTCGGCCCACCATGGGACCATTGTAACACCATTAACCCGGTTATGTGGTTTTATCTTTCATCTACTTTTACTTCATATCAATAAATGAATGTGGTTTATCCATTTTTTATTTTTTCAAAAAAAAAAGAGAACATCTTCCAGGTCATTCAATAAATAGGCATGGAAGTAGATTGACGTTGTTCATGTAAAAAATAAAATAAAATAATACTTCAAAAAAAAAAAACCACATCCAATGCCTGAGGTTAGTGTGAAAATAACATGGATTCATAGCATGTCCTATGATAATAAGGCAGGCTCAGTAGTCTTGTGATAAGGCAAAAAACAATAGGATCTCATCATCTCAAATGTGGCATCATCCATAAGGCAGTGTTTATCAAGTCAACTGTCAACAACAAATATTAATTAGATCTCCAGCTTGATATATGACATAGATAATGTGATAAAGTAACCCTGTCTCCCATAAATGATTATCAATAATTCTACAGATCAGTGAGAGATGCTGATAGAGATAAAGAAGTTCAAGAATCGGCCTCTCATGTACAATACATTTCATAAACATGATCAAGAAAGACAGAAGTAGAGTGAAATAAAAGCTATAAGTTGAACCCTTTTAGAAGTTAAGGAGGCGTTTGGTTGGGGGTAGGGGCTGTTTGGTTACCCGTAAGTAACCGTGATGTAATTCTACTTACATGTGAAACTTACTTTTTGGTGTTTGGATACCTGCAAAACACCCACTTACATGTGAAAAGTTTTACTTGATTGCCCTATTTTACTGCATTTCAACTCACGGCCAAATTGGCCGTGAGTTGAAATGCAGTAAACTTATTTTGTTTACACTCACCCTAACTACTCTCTCTCTCCTCTAGCTCGATCTCCTCTCAGCCCCCGCCCACCGATCTGAATCTTCTCTCAGCCCCCGCCCGCCGATCTGAATCTCATCTCAGCCCCCGCCCGCCGATCTCTTTCTTCTCTCAGCCCCCGTCCGCCGATCTCTCTCTTCTCTCAGCCCATCGTCGATCCCTCTCTTCTCTCTGCCCGCCGATCTCTCTCTTTTCTCAGCCGCCCACCGATCTCTCTCTTCTCTCAGCCCCCCAACCATTTCCCGTCGGACCAAGGGCTTCTTTGAGCCCCCCTATCGAGGACGACGATCTGAAAACGTGGAGGAGAACCAAGAAGTCTGAATCAAGGTAGGGCTTCTTTGAGCTCTTGGTGCTTTTTATTTACTTTTCAGATCTCATTTATCATTTTTTATTAACCAGTGATTAAAAGTTAAACGGTATCTCTCCAAGTCCATTGATGTGTCTGATTTTTGAGCATTTAATTGTTTCAATGTTTTTTCGTTATTGTCTCTGTAGAGATGATCTATTGATGTATAGTTTGCAATACTGTTTTGTTTTGTTACAATTTTTCTTTTAAGTCATGTTTCCTTCAGTTTCTTATTTAGGTTGAGTTTTGTATGGTATGGATTTCCAGAATTTGGTGAAGTTTTGTTTTGTGATCTCAGCTTATCATCTTGTACGATGACTAGCAGATGTGCAAAAACATGCTTATGAATTATTATTTTTTTAGCTATGAATTGCATTTCATTTTATTTTTTGTCACTAATACCAATATATACTCGAATCTCTCAATTTTTTTGTGACTAATACCAATATCATCTTGTACGATGACTAGCAGATGTGCAAACAATCCCTAAATTGAATACAATAAATCTAAATAATCTGATTTTATCCGGACCCTGTACAATACAAAAGAGTTTTGTATAGTTGAATCTATGCTTGGAAAGGTTCCATGATGACATCCATGTGATTGACTAAAGTAGATCATGCATTGAGGGAAATGGTGATGTTGGTCTTTTTTTCATCATTTCTAGTGCTTGAAGTATTCGATTTATCTTAGTTTTGTTTGAAGCATATTGTTTGCCTTGATTTTGATAAATGTAGCTCACTTATCAAAGAATTATCCCTGGTATCATTCAATGACAATAACAACAAAATATCAGATAGAAAAAAAGTTGCAGTTGATGAATTTACTGTGATATCTACATTCAGCATAATCAATTTCCATTCTTAATGAAGGTTATCACAATTTCCAGTTGAGAATTTCCCAGTATTCAAAATATACAGTGCAACACCTTGCAGGAACAAAATTCTTTCTATTGAGATCATTATAGGACAGGAACACTTCCATCAGCCTTCTGCATTGTTCCCAGAGTAGGACCTGCACAAGCATTTAATTCAGGAAAAACATGAAATAAATAAGTGCAAAGGTGTAAAGACCCTTGCCTATTTTAAATTTCTCCCTTTGGTGCATTCATGACAGATTTTTCTGCTATGGCCATTTTTCTTAACACCGGCAGAAGTCCCTTTAATTCATGTGATTAGTTTTTTAAATATTGTGGTTCAGAATAAATCTCACACTTAACTAAGGTGGATAATGCTGTAGGAAATCCATTGAGTTTTGCTAGCCGTACTGCTTTACAGGTTATTTGTATAAATTGTTGGAACACAAGGCACTAGCTTATGTATTTTCCTATTGATATATAAACACAGATTATAAATGTATAAAAATTCTGAGGAAGAAAGCGCAGCAGCTGCCTCGGCTGTTGTTGGTGGTGTTTGTGCATTAAAGTGGTATGCAAGAAGAAGAAGAGTCAATGTGCCATGGGAACCTTACTATAATAGGGATCGACAACGTACAAACTATATTTCAAGAATAATACATGGATCCGAGGAAGCTAGTATATCAATGTTGAGGATGAAAAGGGTTGTATTTTTTTGGTTATGTAATTTATTGAAGGCAAAGGGACTGTTATGCAACACCCTACATATAAGTGTCGAAGAGCAAGTAGCAATGTTTCTTCACATTCTTGGTCATAATGTGAGAAACAGAGTGATTGGAGTAAATTTGCTACGTTCAGGAGAAACTGTTAGCCGATATTTCAAGCACGTATTACATGCTATAGGAGAGCTGCGAGGTGAATTACTACTACCGCCTAGCACAACTACTAGTTCAGTCATCACACAAGATCCAAGATTTATGCCATACTTTAAGGTAAACAAATTATTGATTTTAGTTTAGTTTGTAGTCCCAATATTACATCTTCTAATTAATAATTTTATGGGTTCTATAGGATTGCATAGGAGAGCTTGATGGTACACATATCCATGCATCCATGCCGAACGAAATTGTAGCCCGTTTCCGTGGAAGAAAATCTTATCCCACCCAAAATGTATTGGCCGCGGTTGATTTGGATTTAAGATTTACATATGTGTTTGCCGGTTGGGAGGGTTCGGCCCATGATGCCCTTGTCCTCCGTAATGCTTTGGAAGAGGATGGACTCAAAGTACCCGAAGGTATTTTATCATTTTACAAAAATTAAAATCATTAATCTAGTATAATATTGGAATAACTCATAAATATATTCTTGTAGGTAAGTATTACCTTGTTGACGCGGGATACTCCACACGGCCGGGTTTTATAGCACCATTTCGTGGGGTACGATATCATCTCAAGGAGTTTAGTGCCCGTACCCCCTCAACTGACAAGGAGTTATTTAATTATAGACATTCTTCCTTGCGTACTTCGGTGGAACAGGCATTTGGAGCTTTGAAGAATCGTTTTAAAATTCTCACATCTAGGCCATTCTTTCCATATCGAACCCAAGTAGATATTGTGGTTGCATGTTGCATCTTGCACAACTATATTTTACGAGGAGGTAATGATATTTATATACCCGAAGTTGAAGAATGGGTTCCGAATGTGCAAGACGTTAGAACTCAATCCCAAGCACGTGACGATGCAAGGGAATGGGTGACAATAAGAGATGCGATAGTGGTGCACATTTGGAGTAATAGATAGAGTGATTGGTTGTATCTTGAACAATTTATTGTATTTTTTTTCATTGTGAAACTTGTGTCAACATTGTGAACTTGTGTCAAATTAAAGTTTTGCGAAAGAAAATGTTTGTATTGAACTTCAAATCCTTGAGTTAATGCTAAAGGATTTATCAAATCCTTGTGAAACTTGTGTCCAGTTTTTTGAATTTATCAAAAAGTATCTCCATTGGTAGTTTTTGAAGATATTTTTTTTCCTTTTTTATAACTTGGATTCTCTGAATGTCATTAACCGTGCTCACCGATCAGCAGTACATACAGAGTCTCGTTTAGCAATATCACAGCTTCATGAGTTCATTCTACCTTTATTTGGTAGGCTTACTGTTCTGTTCATCCTTGGATCAAAACAGATCCATGAGTAGTAGTAGTACATACACAGTCCCATTTGGCAATATGACAGCTTCATTCTACCTATATTTGGCATACTTAATTGATGAATTTGAGGATGTGTGCATACTTAATTGATCAAAGAAAATGATGAGTTGTTCTTGTTTGATGAATGATCTTAAACTGAATGGAGTGAATGGAGAGAATGGTGAGTTGTTCTTGTTTGAATAATGCATTAGTGATGAATTTCAATATGGTTGTTGAATTAAACTCCCATAACAAATTACTGATTAGAAGAGCATAGTCTTCATGGCTTCTTAGAATGGCTATCTGTCTATCAAATTGAAGTCAACACTATGAAAGCTACATTGCTTTGGCATCCACAAGGCATAGAGAAAATGATTGGAGGGATTCAATTGTGAATTTCGTCATAAATCATCTTTCGTTCTTTTCTTTGCTTGCTTTCTCATGGACCAAGTAAACCACAGCTACTAATCTCTTCCACTATCAACTCAATCCATCTTTGTGTTCCAGGAGACATCTTTTATATAGTGAGATGATGTGATGAAAGAGTGGTTTCAGGATGGTATTAGTAGTAGCAGTGTTCATTCCAGTAAAGTATAGTATCATGCTAGTTATGGGATGAACAACAAGTAAGATTCCAAATCTATAGCACTGCAACCTTGTACTGTTTTTATTTGAATGAAGAGAACAGAAAAAGGACCATCGAAATACTATACTTCCATGAAAATGTATAATTAAATGTGATTGAATTAAATAATTTCCTTGACCCAAATTTGTATAATCAGAGCCTTCTTGAAAGAGGAGATTTTGACTACAATGATAGTATTCATGTGATTTCAGTAGTAATTATGTTAGAGAAATAAGTATGAACAACAAGTAAAGTATCTCCATTCTTGTCTTAATATTTTTTTTTTTTTCCCAAATATTGTTTAGTTATTGTTATAAGAAAATTTATAATACTTTGATTTATTTATTTGTTTCTTTTGAGAAATAAGTATGATTTTTATTTTGCAGATGGAGTCTGTAGAAATGACACAAGAGAGCCATGATGGTGTTGGAAAGAGAAATTCAACTAACTTCAGATGGACAACGATCATGAAATAATTTATGCTCAAAAGTTTAGTTGAGCAAGCAAACCTTGGTCTTAAATCTGACAAAGGTTTTAAGAGTACTGCTATCAATGCCGCTAAGTAGAGTCAAGTAGTACGAAGTTTAACTTTGCTGTGAGTGATACACATGTCATCAATCGTCTTCGGCATGTGAGGAAGATTTGGTTAATAATTAAGAGGATTAAGAGTCTAAGTGGGGTATCGTGGGATGATTCGGAGAAGAAAATTATTATGGGTACAGAGGAATTCAGTACATACATACAGGTAAGTTTAAGTTTATGATTAACATTTTTTTAGCGATATTTTTATATTTACCTTAACTCATGGATTGTGTTTTTTTGTTTGTATAGTCGCATCCTAGTGAAGAGATTTATATCAATAAACCAATTGAAGACTACGAGGAGATGGCTATTGTATGTGGAAATGACCAAGCAACAGGGTCCTTTGCAAGAACAGGTTGTCAAAGCTCTGCAAGTCTAAGTGTCCGCATGGAAATACCACCAATACAGCCGGCGCCTGGTTCCAATGATCAACCCCAGAGTTTGGATGATTTTGACTGCTTCACACAAACACAACCTCCTATAGTGGACACCCCAACTAGCTCCACTTCTAAGACCAAGGAGGTTACCAAGGGAGCAAAACGTATTAGGGTCAAGGAGTTTGAAGTAATGCAAAATGTTTCAAAGGGATTGGACAGGATTGCAAGTGCACTAGAGGCGGATAAAGCTGTAAACTTGGGCAAGAAATTGTATGAAGAGGTTATGACCTTGATTGGCGACTACAACAAGTTTGATCTTGGATTAGCATACGATCATTTGAATGCCCAACACAATCTTGCAACTGCTTTTATAAACAAAGATCACGACCTTCGATGCTTTTGGATGGACGGTTTCCTCAGACAATTGAGGGGAAATGGTGGAATATGATGTTGTGATACATTGTTAGATGCTTCAAACAATTAGTTTAATGTTTTGTGGTTATGAAAAACTGATGAACAAGTAGTGTTTATGTTAATGTTGTCTTGAAACTGATTTTGTGGAACTGTTTCAGATCTAATTTATGAGATTGTTATAACTTTGTTAGTTCTTCAGTTCATTAATCTGGTAAGTGGAATTTCATCAAATTATAAGCAGGAGTTTGCATGATTGGATACAACACCTTTTTCTGACCTTTGCTTTTCTTAATTAGTTTCTTTCACTTATTGATTCAAGGATGCAGTAAAGAAAACTATATATATAGTAGGATCAATATAGTTTGGAGAACTTTTAGTAGTACTCTAATTAGCAAGAGATCATGAATTTGGTGCTGAGGTACTTGTTAATTTCATGCCCAAATCTTTGCTTCATTATCACATGCTTAATTAATCTCCAGTTCTCTTAATTTGTGCTCATAGATAAGAAATTCTTGCTCCATTCTTAATCTTCAGTTCATTCTTAGAAGCTGGATATATGGAATTAGTCTGTGATAGATACTACTGCTTAATTGCATGATTGATTTGTACTACTAGATCTCTATTCACTTGAGAATTCCACCAACCTTGAAGTACTTGTATTACTATGAAGTTAATTAATTAAAGATCAACAATTCGAAACCAAATTTGAGCAGATGGAATTCTCTGTCAATGAGTATGGAATTCTCTACCAGGGTTTATAGATGGGTGAAAACTACTTTATGATAATTATATACAACTTATAATTATATAATTATATACAACTTCAATTATTTGAGTAGTTAAACATGATGTACTATTAAATATAAAAATAATATTTGATTATGGGGGTAACCTCATCACTTACTTCACAGGGTGACTGTATCACCCAACTTACATCAAACCAAACAATGGAAAAGGAAATGCAGCATTTCAAATTACGGGCAACCAAACAACCCTCGAAGTAAGTCAAAATGCAGTAATTTAAGTTACATGTAAATCCACTTACACTGTGAGTTGAAATACGGGTAACCAAACAGCCCCGTAATGTTTTCACATTCCCAAGAATGAGGCGGTAATGTGAAAACTTTACCACGTTTGACAAATATAGTAGTGGGAATAAGTTGGTAATCCACATTACCAACTTACTCTATGTTACGGATATATTTGGTCAGACACGTGTCATTAACCTAAAAGACCACCTGTCACACACAAGACCATGTCTCTCTGGCCACATGGCAATATTTACACAATTCCATTCGGCAAACATTATGAGGATTCAGTCTTACAAACAAGTCCGTCGGAATTATAGCAACCCTCTTATACAAGGCGTGAGGTGGAAAGAGAGGAATAAATATCTAACACCTCTACAGTGGGTAGGCCTTATCCACTCGCTACATTAGGCAGATATTTACTCTATTTTACCCACGTGGCACCTACACGTTAGGCAGCAGATATTTTTCTACCGCCTTAGAGGATATTTTAACCCACCGCCTTACTCAACCGCCTTTCCTAAACCACCTCTAGGGTGCTATAAAAGGAGAACGGTAGTGGAAGAAGAAAGAGGAGAAGAAAGGAAAACCTCAAGATACAAAGAACTGTCTAATTTAAGACCCCTGACTCAAGTTTTCTGACTTAAGCATCGGAGTTAAATCCGGGCAGAAAGGCACAATTCCGATCACTGTCCTCTCCTTTTTACAGGTTCGTCAATGGGTAATTCCGATCGGACTTCCAGGGTGTTCCCTTCGTTCCCTGTTCGTAAGCAGAAGTAAGCGTCCACACCAGTTATAAATTCTAACCGTTTGTCGAAGGCTGAGGCCAGATCACGTGGCGATAGTAGCCAAGGTGTGAGGTGGACCAGTTTTTGGCATCAACAGTTTGGCGCCGTCCGTGGGGACCCTTACAAAAAGCCAAATGATTACTACCAGAAGGTCAAAACGGATTCAAGAAAAAGGAGCACCAAGTAACCCTGAAGAACCTGGGAAGTCCGAAGGCAGAAGGAGATTCCGTTGAATAATCCGCTGATCTTACCTCCATCGGAAAATCCTCCCGTCCCACCCCAAGAACCCATTCCGGAGTTTTACCTCAACGTACAGCAGCAGTTGGAACAGTTAACTCAAGCTGTTCATGCTTTAGCTCACCCGCCAGTTCCTCCCACACAAATTCCACCAAATGTGCCAACAATCCAACCAGCCAATTCCGAAAGCAAAGGGAGGACAAGGACCCGCACTCAGGGAGACAGAAGAGAGAGAACCGCTTTCTCTGCTAGCTCGGAACCCCCCTCCGTTCGACGTCGACAGCAAGCTGCCACAAGAATCGAGCGAAGCGAGAGCGAGCGGACAAGGACCGAACGGAATAGCCCATCTATTCCAACGGCCGATGTAAGAACACTGATGTGATCCTCGCGAGGAAACAAGAAGTCCGAACGACACGCTCTCAAAGATGTGTTCACCTTTTATCAAGGAAATATTGGAAGAGCAAGTTCCCGATAATTTCTGCACCCTCGCTATGATTGGATACGAAGGCGTAACCGATCCGCCTCTGCCACCAAGTCTTTCCGATCGAAGATGCTTCTCACAGGAATTACCGACGCTCGTATGTGCCGAGCTTTTCCCTCCACCTTAGAGGGAAAAGCGCATGACTGGTTTGTCGATCTTCCTTCTGTGACAGTTCCTTCTTTTCAAATTCTAGCAGATCGCTTCCTAGCTTACTTTGCAAATTACTCAAAACAAAAGAAGACCCCGTCTACCTTTTTGCCAGTTAAGCAGCGAGAGGGGGAAACGCTCCAGACCTATTTAAATCGTTACATAGACGAGACAGCTAACGTTGCGGACCTCCTTCCGCAAATGGTTGTGACCTTTTTAATGGAAGGATTGCTAGAATCCCCTTTTCGTTTTTCCCTCACCCTAGATCCACCAAAAACCATCCCCGCCCTTATGATCCATGCCCAAAAGTACATCAATTCCGATGAGATCTACACGGGTTGGGAGGAAGAGGCCCGACGCGAACCGGTGCAAATTCAAAGAGGAAAAACCTACCAAAATGTCAACAGAAGACCTCCGGACATACGAAAGGAGGGAGAGTCACGCAGGTACAGTAAGGGTGGAAATAGAGGTCTGGAAATCCCAACACGACCTCAACGGCATATACCACAGCCTAGAGAACCTTCAAAGGAAAAGAAAATCGTCAGATATGACCACCATACCCCACTAAATCAAACTAGAAGCCATATCCTTATGCAAATCAAAGAGCAAAAACTCCTAACATGGCCAGAGCCCGCAAGAAATCCCGAATCCAAGAAAAGAACAAGAAGAGATATTGTCGGGCTTCATCGATCTAAAGGACACGATACGGAGAAGTGCACCCATTTGATGAACGCCATAGAAGATGTCGTTCGAAGAGGGCAACTGGAGCAATACATCAACCTTGAGATTCAAGAGGAACCTGACATTTCACAACCTGAAGAAGAAGAAGAAGGAGAAATGGTGGGGTTCATTAGTGGTGGACCCGGTTGTGGCGGTGAAAGTTCCGCCTATCGGAAAAGTTACGCCCGAATGATAGGAGTTGCGCAGGAAACGGAAACACCTCAAATGAGGTCTTGACCTATGACTCCCATCATATTTTATGATAATGATGTCAGCAGAGTTCGTCACCCCCATGATGATGCTCTGGTCATTGCTATCATGGTTTCCAGCTTCCGAATGAAGAGAGTTCTGATAGACAGTGGAAGTTCAGTTGACATTCTCTTTTGGAGTGCTTTCGAGAGAATGAGATATGATGCGGATAACTTGCTCCCCGTAAAATCATCCTTAGTAGGATTTTCCGGAGGAGTTATACAGCCAGAAGGAATGATCTCCTTGCCGGTTATGGTAGGAAAATCGCCAAGATCATCAACAGTAACGACAAACTTTCTGGTTGTACGTTGTGCTTCGAGCTACAACGTTATTCTTGGTAGGCCAACCCTCAACGCCTTGAAAGCCGTAATTTCTACCTACCATCTTCTCTTAAAATTTCCAACTGAAAGTGGCAGCGGAGAAGTAAGAGGAGACCAACCTCTAGCACGACAGTGCTACATTGCAACCCTTAAAGGAAAAGTCGTAAACGGGGGCAAAACAAAAGTTTCGGAAGCTATGCTAGTCAATAGAATAGCCGAGCAGGAAGAAGAGGATTTTCGGCCAATACCCGTTGAAGAGTTGCTTACAGTTCCTCTAGATACAACCAGGATGGAACGTACGGTACGAATTGGTGCGAATTTAACAAGAGTACAGCGAGAAAATCTCATGGTGGTACTAAGGACAAATTCCGACCTTTTCGCCTGGTCACCAGAAGATATGCCAGGTGTAAAACGCAACGTCATCGAACACCGCCTCAACATAGACCAATCATTCAAGCCTATCAAATAGAAAAGGAGAAATTCGGCACCAGAAAGATAGAAGGCCGCAGAAGAAGAAGTATCAACCTTCTTGAAGGCTGGATTTATCCGAGAGGTGAACTATCCCGACTGGCTAGCTAATGTGGTTCTTGTAAAAAAGCCGTCCGAAAAATGGAGAATGTGCGTAGATTTTACGGACCTAAATAAAGCTTGTCCAAAGGATTCGTTCCCCCTGCCTTCCATCGATGGTTTAGTTGATTCTACGACGGGGCATGAGATGTTGAGTTTTCTAGACGCCTTCTCAGGCTATAATCAAATCCGAATGACCGAAAAGGACGAGGAAAAAACATCCTTCATTACAAGCACTGGACTTATTGCTATAAAGTAATGACATTCGGATTAAAGAACGCAGGAGCCACCTTCCAGAGACTTATAACTACAGTCTTCAAAGAACAAATCGGCAGAAACGTTGAAGCTTACGTGGATGATATTTTGGTAAAAAGCCAAAAAACCGACGAACATCTACCGGATTTACAGGAGGCCTTTCTATCCCTTCGGACTTACAACATGCGCTTAAATCCGAATAAGTGTTATTTCGGTGTTGGCTCAGGGAAATTTCTGGGGTTTGTATTAACACAAAGAGGAATAGAGGCAAATCCGGAAAAAATCAGAGCCATTCTTGATATGGGATCACCCAAAACTCTTCAAGAAATACAGCGACTTAACGGACGCCTGGCGGCTCTAGGAAGGTTCGTTTCTAAAGCTGGCGAGAAGAACCTCCCACTTTTTCAAGCCTTACGAAAAGCGCCAAAGATGGAGTAGACAGAAGAATGTGAGAAAGCCTTTCAAGGACTTAAAGATTATCTCTCGACGCCTTCGGTACATTAGCTAAGCCGCAGTAGGAGAAGAGCTCTACATCTACCGGCCACGCCTCGAAGTCGGCCACTGTTCTCTTAAGAGAAGACAAGGGAGTTCAGAAACCAGTTTATTACACCAGTAAAATCCTTAACGACGCAGAGTCAAGGTATCTGCCGCTTGAATAGTTGGCCTTCGCCCTCATCACATCCGCACGAAAATTGAGGCCTTATTTCCAAGCCCACAAAGTCACTGTGCTAACCGATCAACCACTAAGGCAAGTTCTCCATAAACCTGAAAATTTCGGACGTCTAGCCAAGTGGGTAATAGAATTGGGTGAGTTCGATCTCACTTATAAACCCCGAACGGCCATCAAGGCTCAAGTGCTAGCGGACTTTATAGCAGAGTTAACCATGCCCACAAGTGGAGATGAGATCCCATCAGCAAATCCAGAAGAAAACCCTAGCATCCCATGGCTCCTATATGTCGATGGATCAGCGACGGAAGAAAAGTCAGGAACCGGTTTCGTCCATTATTCTCCCTCTAAGTGGAAGATGGCAACGATACTCAAATTCCAATTCCGAGCAACGAATAATGAGGCTGAATACGAAGTCCTAATCGTAGGATTACACTTGGCCAGGGGGCTCGGAATTCAGAACTTGCGTGTGTATTCCGACTCACAGTTGGTCGTAAACCACACCTTGGGTAGTTTCGAAGCAAAAGAGGAAAACATGGTTAAGTACCAAGCTGTGGTAAAGAAGATAGTTTCATACTTCGTTCACTTCCAGATTGAAAAAATTGGTCGAGCACAAAATGAAGAAGCAAACGCCTTATCTAAAAGGGCCACAACATCCAACGGAAATACAGAATCCTCTTTTAACCTACAGTACCTTCCCACAAGGACTATTGAAAGGCTCGAAGAGGATGTACAAAATACGGCGGAAGAGACGAGTTGGATTGATCCCATTAGAAACTACCTGTAAGGTCGACCTCCACCATCCAACAAAACGGAAGCCAGACGGATTTCGTATAGATCTGCGCAGTACACCATTATTGGCGAAAACTTATACAAAAGGTCCTATACACAACCCTTCTTACGATGCGTACGTCCCAAAGAAGCCAACTATATTCTGCAAGAAATTCACGAGGGCATCGGAGGAGGCCATATAGGAGGCAAAGCCTTGAGTTACAAAGTCCTGCGACAAGGCTATTATTGGCCAACATTGACTCAAGATGCAGTGGCATTCGCCCGTAAGTGTGACGCCTGCCAACGGCATTCCAAGATCCAAAGACGACCGCCTACGCTGCTTACACCAATTATCATCCCTCGACCATTTGCTATCTAGGGGGTTGATCTTCTAGGACCATTTCCTACTTCAACTCGACAGATGAAATTTCTAATAGTTGCTATAGACTACTTCACCAAATGGGTAGAGGTCGAGCCCTTGGCCAAGATCTCGGAAAAAGCGTGTCAAGGATTCTTATGGCGAACGGTTATCTGTCGATTCGGAATTCCAGTTGCCTTCATCTCCGATAATGGGCGACAATTTGATAACAAGGCTTTCAAAAGTTTCTGCTCCGAGCTCGGAATCGAATCCAGGTTGACTTCTGTAACACATCCTCAAGCCAACGGCCAGGTAGAGGTAACCAACCGTACCTTGGTCCAAACTCTGAAAACCCGGGTGTCCAAAAATGGAACCAATTGGGTAGAAGAAATTTCGAGCGCCCTTTGGGCCTACAGGACGACTGCAAGAACTCCCACAGGAGAAAGCCCGTTTTCCCTCACTTATGGGGCCGAAGCCATCACCCCCGCAGAAATAGGAATGCCTACCTTATGGACACAACAGACTTTCTCATCAGAGGAAAACGAGAAAAATCTCCGAGCAGAACTTGCTTTGCTCGACGAACGAAGAGAAGCTGCTGAAACAAGAGCAGCTATCTATCGCCAAAGAGTAAAAAGGTTCTACGACACAAAGGTGAAAAGGGTCTTCTTCCAAATCAGTGATTTGGTCCTGAGAGAAAATGAATTTCAAGGAAATAAAAGCCGAACGGGGAAGCTAACTCCTAACTGGGAAGGCCCTTACGTCATCCAAAGAATTGTCCGAACGGGCACTTACTACCTAGTGAATATGGCCTGAAAAACACTCAAACGTCCATTCCATGCTGAACGCTTATGACGCTACTATCAGTAAATTCCGTAGCTATCTCTTAAAGTCTCATGGAATAAAGCTCAAGTCTTTCTCATTCTACAAAAATGCGGTGAAATTCCCATTCTAACAAAAATGCGGTGAAAATCTCATTCCTAAGAGATAAGTCAGAATTATCCTACAAGGATAAGCGACAACTCTCATCCAAAAACAAGGGGCAAAAATCCCGATCGAAATATGAGGCAACAATCTCATTTACGAAGGCGAGTGGTCCCATGACTAGGCTAAGAAGAAAAGAACTCGCTACGAAGCTTATCTTACAAACCAAATGAAGAAGGAAAGACTTTACGAAGGACTTCACAAACACTTCTTTCTTACATGGTTAGAACAGCCATTACTCGGGAATAAATCTTCACCAAAATAAAGGTTTGCATTTCATTCATATGAATAGAAGATACATTCCAAATAACTAAAGATTTATAAGAACAGTTCACAAAAATGCTAAAGTATCCCTAAGAACTAAGACCCTCGGGCGACCAGCTACTTCTAAAGGAACTTGAGTTGAAGGCTCCGAGGGGGCGGGAGCAGAAGCCTCTGGGGCCTTAATAAATTGTTGCTCTTTTAGTTCCATATAAGTCTTTAAAACTCCGGCAAGCCCCATAGACAGCACTTCCACCAGAGGAACATGGTGACCCACCTGCTACACCACTGAATATATACGGGTGGCGCCTTCTTTAGCTTTCGCCCTAAGCCGGGTAACCTCTTTCTCTAGTTTATCCGCTCGTTCTATTAAATCCTTGATTTCTTGCGAGTCGGATTTAGGAGCTTTCAAGCGGGAAGCTAAGTCTTCTTTGAGTGTGTCGCGCTCCCCCTTTACTTCCGCCAACTTCACTTGAACGGCAAAGAAACTCGACCTTCATCTTTAAGTCCTATCGAGCTGCGGCCCGCTCATCCTGAGTAGATTCAAGTTCTTCTTCAAACTGCTGGATTCATTTTGTAACTGTTTGATATTCTCCTCAGCAGTAAGAAGAGAACCCTTGGAAATAGATAACTGGGCCGCTAGATCGTTCTTCTCCTTTTCCATAGCAGCCAGCTGTTGCAGCCGCTCGGCTTTATCTCGCTCAAGGGCCTGGATAGCCTCATTATCCTCATTATTATTGGAGGAACCTGGTTCGGCGCTGGGGCGAAGGTGGGGGCCCACCTCTCTACGGCAGGAGTCATCTCTAAACATCTCAACTTCGAAAAGCATACCCCCTGCATAAGTAAAAATTAAGAGGTCCCCCGCCTCCATGTCGTGATCAACATAGAAAGCTTCCCACCCTGCATCGATGTTCATCTCGCAGAATAGACGGCCACACACAGCCGTTCAGACTTACCAAATGGATCACTCAAGCCCTTAATTCCGATAGATGCTCGTAAAAAGAACTGGGAATTCGTAAGTGTCGAGAACACTGAGAAAAAGTAACAAATTTGTAAAAGGACAAGCGTTGAACCATGATGCAAAGACAAAAGTTTTGCAAAAGACTTCTGGCCAAACACACTATCCATACAAGCCCTTAAATAGAAGAACCTATCGACACTATAGGCGAGAATTCCGGAAAAATCTACCTCGATAACAGCGAAAGGATAACACAGTAAACGTCGGTCGCCTATTAAGGCACATGTACTTTAGACGTCGTAGACATAGACAGAGCCTACGCCTACATAGACATGGTGAAAGATACTTGTTCTCGAACCAAGCGAAACGTGCGATTAGCTCACCCCTCGCTCAGATTTTTCGAACAAGTACACTTTGGGGGGACTATTGTTACGGATATATTTGGTGGAACACGTGTCATTAACCTAAAGGACCACTGTCACACACAAGACCATGTCTCTCCGCCACATGGCAATATTTACACAATTCCGTTCGGCAAACATTATGAGGATTCAGTCTTACAAACAAGTCCGTCGGAATTATAGCAACCCTCTTATACAAGACGTGAGGTAGAAAGAGAGAAATAAATATCTAACGCCCCTGCAGTGGGTAGGCCTTATCCACCCACTACAGTAGGCAGATATTCACTCTATTTTTATCCACGTGGCACCTACACATTAGGCAGTAGATATTTTTCTACCGCGTTAGGAGATATTTTAACCCACCGCCTTACTCCACCGCCTTTCCTAAACTGCCTCTAGGGCGTTATAAAAGGAGAACGGTAGTGGAAGAAGAGGAGGGAGAAGAAAAGAAAACCTCAAGATACAAAGAACTGTCTAATTTAAGACCCCTGACTCAAGTTTTCTTACTTAAGCATCGGAGTTAAATCCGGGCAGAAAGGCCCAATTCCGATCACGCCTCTCTCCTTTACCGCTTGCCAATGGGTAATTCCGATCGGACTTCCAGGGTGGTCCCTTCGTTCCCTGTTTATAAGCAGAAGTAAGCGTCCACACCAACTATAAATTCAAACCGTTTGTCGAAGGCTGAGGCCATATCACGAGGCGACAGCAGCCAAGGTGTGAGGTGGACCAGTTTTTGGCATCAACATGAGATATGACCACGGTAATGTGATATGCCTGGGAATGGAGTCGAGAATGCTATATGCCTGGGAATGTTGTGGTAATGTGATATGACCATGTTTGGTTCATGTTTGGTTGGTCAAGGTAATCAACTTAGTAATGTTTCAAATTTCCCAAAATACCCTTCTATATAAAATTTTGAGTAAATTTAAATTTAAATTAAAATAAAGTTTTAATTAAAATTAATGAAATTTTAATACCAAAAATTAATTATGCACATTTTTCTGAAATAAACTTGCATCTAAAATTTTGATCAAATACCAAATAATAATAATAATAATAATAATAATAATAATAATAATAATAATTAATAATTTATTTATTTATTTATTTATTTATTTATTTATTTATTTATTTCTTATTTATTTATTTATTTATTTATTATTATAGGAAATAATAATAATAATAATAATAATAATAATAATTATTATTATTATTATTATTATTATTATTATTATTATTATTATTATTAAAGGATGAAGGCCAAAAACTGGTCCACCTCACACCTTGGCTACTATCGCCTTGTGATCTGGCCTCAGCCTCCGACAAACGGTTAGAATTTATAATTGGTGTGAACGCTTACTTCTACTTATGAACAGGGAACGAAGGGAACACCCTGGAAGTCCGATCGGAATTACCCATTGACGAATCTGTAAAAAAGGAGAGGACAGTGATCGGAATTGGGCTTTTCTGCCCGGATTTAACTCCGATGCTTAAGTCAGAAAACTTGAGTCAGGGGTCTTAAATTAGACAGTTCGTATCTTGAGGTTTTCCTTTCTTCCCCTCTTTCTTCTTCCACTACCGTTCTCCTTTTATAGCACCCTAGAGGCGGTTTAGGAAAGGCGGTGGAGTAAGGCGGTGGGTTAAAATATCTCCTAACGCGGTAGAAAAATATCTACTGCCTAATGTGTAGGTGCCACGTGGATAAAAATAGAGTGAATATCTGCCTACTGTAGTGGGTGGATAAGGCCTACCCACTGCAGGGGCGTTAGATATTTATTTCTCTCTTTCTACCTCACGTCTTGTATAAGAGGGTTGCTATAATTCCGACGGACTTGTTTGTAAGACTGAATCCTCATAATGTTTGCCGAACGGAATTGTGTAAATATTGCCATGTGGCCAGAGAGACATGGTCTTGTGTGTAACAGGTGGTCCTTTAGGTTAATGACACGTGTCTGACGAAATATATCCGTAACAATAGTCCCCCCAAAGTGTACTTGTTCGAAAAATCTGAGCGAGGGGTGAGCTAATTGCACGTTTCGCTTGGTTCGAGAACAAGTATCTTTCACCATGTCTATGTAGGCGTAGGCTCTGTCTATGTCTACGACGTCTAAAGTATATGTGCCTTAATAGGCTTAATCGACGCCATCGTGTTATCCTTTCGCTGTTATCGAGGTAGATTTTTCCGGAATTCTCGCCTATAGTGTCGATAGGTTCTTCTATTTAAGGGCTTGTATGGATAGTGTGTTTGGCTAGAAGTCTTTTGCAAAACTTTTGTCTTTGCATCATGGTTCAACGCTTGTCCTTTTACAAATTTGTTACTTTTTCTCAGTGTTCTCGACACTTACGAATTCCCAGTTCTTTTTACGAGCATCTATCGGAATTAAGGACTGGAGTGATCCATTTGGTAAGTCCGAACGGCTGTGTATGGCCGCTTCATTCTCGCTGATTGACAGGGGTGTGGGCGAGATGAGCATCGATGCAGGGTGGGAAGCTTTCTATGTTGATCACGACGTGGAGGCGGGGGACCTCTTAATTTTTACTTATGCAGGGGGTATGCGTTTCGAAGTTGAGATGTTTGGAGATGACTCCTGCCATAGAGAGGTGGGCCCCCACCTTTGCCTCACAACCAAAGTTCCCCCAATAATAATGAGGATAATGATGGTTGCGGAAGTCCGTGCGTTTCTTCTGAGTCTTATCCGTGCATGTCTTCTGATGGGTCCGCAGATGTTTAGCTAGGGGAGTCCGTTGGAAAACATGTTTAGGGTTTGCTATGCTGTTTGTTTTGTTTGTTTGTTTTTTTTGTTGTTGTTGTTTTTTTTTTTTTTTTTTTTTTTGATCGTCCTGTAACATGAATAAATGATCATTTGTCGTTTTGCTTCTAAATTCTTTGGTGTTTTTATGGGGCCATCACTGATGATCCTATGTTGGGGTGTGTGCCTTGTCTTCTACAACACAGGCTCCACTTCCCATATAACGCTCATTGCTCCCTGAGAAGACACGTGTCCCTTCTACTATTTTTCTTTAAAGCCCTGAGAAGACACGTGTCCCTTCTACTATTTGGCTTTAAAGGGAGATATTGGTGCGACGTGCGCGGCATGCGCATTTGTCAACATCATGATGGGTGATGAGCGTGGTTTTCTATGTGTGTCAGGCGGCGTTTGGTGTGCTGACGTGGACAGAATTTTGAACTGTTTGAGGAGGTGTAATGATGGTTATTTGGACGGTCCTGATTCGAGGGCTTTTGGTTCGACGGTTCGATAATGGTGTGGCTTTGTGATCCAACAGTGAAGGATCCATCTTCTTTGCTTATAAGCGGAATCGTACGGGGAAAAAAAAAGGTTTTATCTCGAAAGTGGAAGCGTGTCGTCTTCTTCCAAAGATTTCTTCTTCTCCGGCGAACCTTGGTCTAAGCTTTCTGTGTCTTTTTCTTGTCTTTTTTCCTTCTAAGGTAATGGCTAGTGCGACATCTTCTTCCTCTAGCTCTTCCTCTAGTTCTTCTCATGGGCCTCTGATCCCTTCACCGTTCAACCCCGTGATTTCTATTGCGGCTCCGGGCGAACCTAGGGATGTTCTAGTTCAGGGTCCGCGAATTCATCCTGCATCCAGGGCAATGGGTAGGGGGTCGGGTACGTTCATAAGTCTCCTTGGGCAAAAGGATGTAGATAGCCTGGTGGAAAGATATGAAATAGACCCCTCTCTGTTTGAGGTTAGGGTTCCCTGTTCTGGGGAGAGGGCAAGTTCTCCCAGGGAAGGGGAGATAGCCATCTATCAGGATGCGCTATCGGGTGGCCTTAGGCTTCCCATTTCTAACTTTGCCAAGGCGATCCTAGAGGAATATCACTTGTGTCCTTCGTAGTTGACCCCGAATTCTTGGAGATTACTGAATGGTTTTGTTGTTGTTTTCAAGAATTACGGAGTAAATCCGACTGCCCGTTGGTTCCGTATGTTATTTAGTCTATGCTTAGAGTCCAATGCTGACTGGTATTACTTTTCGGCTCGTTCTCGGAGGAAGTTTTTAGGGAAAGTTCCCTCTTCCATTAAGCGATGGAAGAGTAAATTTTTCTTTGTTAAGAGTAAATCCGAGTGGGATGTCCGAACCAAGTGGGAGGTTCCCCGAACGGATATTGCCTGTGAGGAAATGACGAAAGAAGAGGAGGTTCTTCTTAAGTCGATGATGGGGCTATCCAAAGTGTATATGGATGAGTTCTTGACAAAAGAAAATCTTGTTAAATGTCGTTTAATAGTGTCTGCCGGTAGGACTTACTCGTGTTTCTGATTTAGCTTAACTTGTAACTATGATAGCTAACTTGCTTCGGATTTCCCCTTGCAGAAAATCCAATGGATGACGAGGACCTGAGCTATGTTAAGGGCCTTTTGGCTTCTTTTGAAGGTGAAGTTCACCCGCCTTTGCCTCGCGGGCGGAAGAAGAAGGAGGCGGTGTCTAGCACAGGCGCTGATACCTCCAAGGAGGAAAAGAGGAAGAGGAAGAGAAAAGAAGTTGACTCTTCCAAGAAGAGGGTCAAAAGTGACCTTAATGCAGGGTCTTCACGGGAGAAGAGGACAAAGAGAAAGAATTCCGAGGACGCATTGGGTCCCGGAATTGTAGGAGGAGAACAAGCGGAGGTGCCTCCGGGAGAAGTCTGTACGGAAGAAGTCCGCCCGGCCTTGTCTCCAATTTCCGAAGGTCCTTCTTCCAGTCGGTCGGAGGATATCCTTCTTATGGAGGTGAGAATCTCGATGTATACATTTTCTATGGGTATGCTTCGTTCAGAATCTTGAACCTAGGGTCTATTTTATTAAAGTGAGGCGTGAGAGGCGGCTCTCCTGGACAAATTAAGGGTGGCAGATTCGGTTTTAAGGGGATCGGCACCTCAACGGAAGGAGATGCCCTCCGAAGATGTCCCCTTTCGGGATGTCGCTGCTACAAAGACTGTTTTGATGGCCATGAGACCCGAACTGCTCTCGTCTAAACTTCGTGGAGCTGGAAGGGAAGAAGCCACCTCTCAATTATTCCGTTCGGTCATGTTGGTAAGAACTATTCTTATTTTACCTTCTAGTTCTTTCTGGTTCGGTGTTGACGTCGATGACTTATCTATTATTTTATAGGCTGCGCACTAGGCGGATCGAGTTGGTAATCTTTGCCAAGAAGATTTGGCAAAGATGGAAACGAGCAAGGCAGACATCGCCCAGTTAAGCTCTAGGGTGGTGGCCTTAGAAGAAAAGGAGAAAGAGAAGCTTGAGGCTATCCAGGCCCTTGAGCGAGATAAAGCCGAGCGGCTGCAACAGCTGGCTGCTATGGAAAAGGAGAAGAACGATCTAGCGGCCCAGTTATCTATTTCCAAGGGTTCTCTTCTTACTGCTGAGGAGAATATCAAACAGTTACAAAATGAATCCAGCAGTTTGAAGAAGAACTTGAATCTACTCAGGATGAGCGGGCCGCAGCTCGATGGGACTTAAAGATGAAGGCTGCTGAGTTTGCCGCCGTTCAAGCTGAGTTGGCGGAAGTAAAGGGGGAGCGCGACACACTCAAGGAAGATTTAGCTTCCCGCTTGAAAGCTCCTAAATCCGACTCGCAAGAAATCAAAGATTTAATAGAACGAGCGGATAAACTAGAGAAGGAGGTTGCCCGGCTTAGGGCGAAAGCTAAAGAAGGCGCCACCCGTATATATTCGGTGGTGTAGCAGGTGGGTCACCATGTTCCTCCGGCGGAAGTGCTGTCTATGGGGCTTGCCGGAGTTTTAAAGACTTATATGGAACTAAAAGAGCAACAACTTATTAAGGCCCCAGAGGCTTCTGCTCCCGCCCCCTCGGAGCCTTCAACTCAAGTTCCTTTAGAAGTAGCTGGTCGCCCCGAGGGTCCTAGTTCTTAGGGATACTTCAGCATTTTTGTGAATTGTTCTTGTAAATCTATAGTTATTTGGAATGTATCTTCTATTCATATGAATGAAATGCAAACCTTTATTTTGGTGAAGATTCATTCCCGAGTAATGGTTGTTCTAACCATGTAAGAAAGAAGTGTTTGTGAAGTCCTTCGTAAAGTCTTTCCTTCTTCATTTGGTTTGTAAGATAAGCTTCGTAGTGAGTTCTTTTCTTCTTAGCCTAGTCATGGGACCACTCGCCTTCGTAAATGAGATTGTTGCCTCATATTTCGATCGGGATTTTTGCCCCTTGTTTTTGGATGAGAGTTGTCGCTTATCCTTGTAGGATAATTCCGACTTATCTCTTAGGAATGGGATTTTCACCGCATTTTTGTTAGAATGGGAATTTCACCGCATTTTTGTAGAATGGGAAAGACTTGAGCTTTATTCCATGAGACTTTAAGAGATAGCTACGGAATTTACTGATAGTAGCGTCGTAAGCTGCTCAAAGATGGAATGGACGTTTGAGTGTTTTTCCGTCCATATTCACTAGGTAGTAAGTGCCCGTTCGGACAATTCTTTGGATGACGTAAGGGCCTTCCCAGTTAGGAGTTAGCTTCCCCGTTCGGCTTTTATTTCCTTGAAATTCATTTTCTCTCAGGACCAAATCACCGATTTGGAAGAAGACTCTTTTCACCTTTGTGTCGTAGAACCTTTTTACTCTTTGGCGATAGATAGCTGCTCTTGTTTCCGCAGCTTCTCTTCGTTCGTCGAGCAAATCAAGTTCTGCTCGGAGATTTTTCTCGTTTTCCTCTGATGAGAAAGTCTGTTGTGTCCGTAAGGTAGGCATTCCTATTTCTGCGGGGGTGACGGCTTCGGCCCCATAAGTGAGGGAAAACGGGCTTTCTCCTGTGGGAGTTCTTGCAGTCGTCCTGTAGGCCCAAAGGGCGCTCGAAATTTCTTCTACCCAATTGGTTCCATTTTTGGATACCCGGGTTTTCAGAGTTTGGAGCAAGGTACGGTTGGTCACCTCTACCTGGCCGTTGGCTTGAGGATGTGTTACAGAAGTCAACCTGGATTTGATTCCGAGCTCGGAGCAGAAACTTTTGAAACCCTTATTATCAAATTGTCGCCCATTATTGGAGATGAAGGCGACTGGAATTCCGAATCGACAGATAACCGTTCGCCATAAGACTCCTTGACACGCTTTTTCCGTGATCTTGGCCAAGGGCTCGACCTCTACCCATTTGGTGAAGTAGTCTATAGCAACTATTAGAAATTTCATCTGTCGAGTTGAAGTAGGAAATGGTCCTAGAAGATCAACCCCCCAGATAGCAAATGGTCGAGGGCTGATAATTGGTGTAAGCAGCGCAGGCGGTCGTTTTGGATCTTGGAATGCCGTTGGCAGGCGTCACACTTACGGGCGAATGCCACTGCGTCTTGAGTCAATGTTGGCCAATAATAGCCTTATCGCAGGACTTTGTAACTCAAGGCTTTGCCTCCTATATGGCCACCTCCGATGCCCTCGTGAATTTCTTGCAGAATATAGTTGGCTTCTTTGGGACGTACGCATCGTAAGAAGGGTTGTGTATAGGACCTTTTGTATAAGTTTTCGCCAATAATGGTGCATCAAGGCAGATCTATAATGTAAACTGGCCCTGCTTCCATTTTGTTGGATGGTGGAGGTCCACCTTGTAGGTAGTTTCTAATGGGATCAATCCAACTCGTCTCTTCCGCCGTATTTTGTACTTCCTCTTCGAGCCTTTCAATAGTCCTTGTAGGAAGGTAATGCGTAGGTTAAAAGAGGATTCTCAGATTTCCGATGAATGTTGTGGCCCTTTAAGAAAAGGCGTCTGCTTCTTCATTTTGAGCTCTACCGATTTTTTCAATCTGGAAGAGAACGGCATGAAACTATCTTCTTTACCACAGCTTGGTACTTAACCATGTTTTCCTCTTTTGCTTCGAAACTACCCAAGGTGTGGTTTACGACCAACTGTGAGTCGGAATACACATGCAGGTTCTGAATTCCGAGCCCCCTGGCCAAGTGTAATCCTACGATTAGGGCTTCGTGTTCAACCTCATTATTCGTTGCTCGGAATTGGAATTTGAGTATCGTTGCCATCTTCCACTTAGAGGGAGAATAAAGGACGTAACCGGCTCCTGACTTTTCTTCCGTCGCTGATCCATCGACATATAAGAGCCATGGGATGCTAGGGTTTTCTTCTGGATTTGCTGATAGGATCTCATCTCCACTTGTGGGCATGGTTAACTCTGCTATAAAGTCCGCTAGCACTTGAGCCTTGATGGCCGTTCAGGGTTTATAAGTGAGATCGAACTCACCCAATTCTATTACCCACTTGGCTAGACGTCCGGAATTTTCAGGTTTATGGAGAACTTGCCTTAGTGGTTGATCGGTTAGCACAGTGACTTTGTGGGCTTGGAAATAAGGCCTCAATTTTCGTGCGGATGTGATGAGGGCGAAGGCCAACTATTCAAGCGGCAGATACCTTGACTCAAGGCTGCTAAGGATTTCTTGGTGTAATCTACTGGTTTCTGAACTCCCTTGTCTTCTCTTAAGAGAACAAATACCGACCGCTCGAGGCGTGCCGTGTAGATGTAGAGCTCTTCTCCTACCTGCGGCTTAGCTAACAGCTGAGGCGATCAGAGATAATCTTTAAGTCCTTGAAAGGCTTTCTCACATTCTTCTGTCTACCCCATCTTTGGCGCTTTTCGTAAGGCTTGAAAAAGTGGGAGGTTCTTCTCGCCAGCTTTAGAAACGAACCTTCCTAGAGCCGCCAGGCGTCCGTTAAGTCGCTGTATTTCTTGAAGAGTTTTGGGTGATCCCATATCAAGAATG
Source organism: Dioscorea zingiberensis (assembly GCA_026586065.1). Classification (NCBI taxonomy): domain Eukaryota; kingdom Viridiplantae; phylum Streptophyta; class Magnoliopsida; order Dioscoreales; family Dioscoreaceae; genus Dioscorea; species Dioscorea zingiberensis. Next base: position 12,624,599 of record CM048825.1, on the reverse strand, counting down.
GCTCTGATTTTTTCCGGATTTGCCTCTATTCCTCTTTGTGTCAATACAAACCCCAGAAATTTCCCTGAGCGAACACCGAAATAACACTTATTCGGATTTAAGCGCATGTTGTAAGTCCGAAGGGATAGAAAGGCCTCCTGTAAATCCGGTAGATGTTCGTCGATTTTTTGGCTTTTTACCAAAATATCATCCATGTAAGCTTCAACGTTTCTGCCGATTTGTTCTTTGAAGACTGTATTTATAAGTCTCTGGAAGGTGGCTCCTGCGTTCTTTAATCCGAACGGCATTACTTTATAGCAATAAGTCCCAGTGCTTGTAATGAAGGATGTTTTTTCCTCGTCCTTTTCGGCCATTCGGATTTGATTATAGCCAGAGAAGGCGTCTAGAAAACTCAACATCTCATGCCCCGTCGTAGAATCAACTAAACCATCGATGGAAGGCAGGGGGAATGAATCCTTTGGACAAGCTTTTATTTAGGTCCGTAAAATCTACGCACATTCTCCATTTTCCTGACTTTTTTTACAAGAACCACATTAGCTAGCCACGGATAGTTCACCTCTCGGATAAATCCAACTCTCAAGAGGGTTGATACTTCTTCTTCAAGGCCTTACGCCTTTTCTCGTGCCAATTTCTCCTTTTCTCGCTTGATAGGCTTGAATGATTGGTCTATGTTGAGGCTGTTCGATGACATTGCGCTTTTACACTGGCATATCTTCTCAAAGACTGTGCTAAAAGGTCGGAATTTGTCCTTAGTACCACCATGAGATTTTCTCGCTGTACTCTTGTTAAATTCGCACCAATTCGTACCGTACGTTCCATCCTAGTTGTATCTAGAGGAACTGTAAGCAACTCTTCAACGGGTATTGGCCAGAATTCCTCTTCTTCCTGCTCGGCTATTCTATTGACTAGCATAGCTTCCGAAACTTTTGTTTTGCCCCCGTTTACGACTTTTCCTTTAAGGGTTGCAATGCAGCACTGTCGTGCTAGAGGTTGGTCTCCTCTTACTTCTCCGCTTTCAGTTGGAAATTTTAAGAGAAGATGGTAGGTAGAAATTACGGCTTTCAAGGCGTTGAGGGTTGGCCTACCAAGAATAACGTTGTAGCTCGAAGCACAACGTACAACCAGAAAGTTTGTCGTTACTCTTGATGATCTTGGCGATTTTCCTACCATAACCGGCAAGGAGATCATTCCTTCTGGCTGTATAACTCCTCCGGAAAATCCTACTAAGGATGATTTTACGGGGAGCAAGTTATCCGCATCATATCTCATTCTCTCGAAAGCACTCCAAAAGAGAATGTCAACTGAACTTCCACTGTCTATCAGAACTCTCTTCATTCGGAAGCTGGAAACCATGATAGCAATGACCAGAGCATCATCATGGGGGCGCATTTAACTCACGACATCGTTATCATAAAATATGATGGGAGTCATAGGTCGAGACCTCCTTTGAGGTGTTTCCGTTTCCTGTGCAACTCCTATCATTCGGGCGTAACTTTTCCGAGAGGCGGAACTTTCACCGCCACAACCGGGTCCACCACTAATGAACCCCACCATTTCTCCTTCTTCTTCTTCAGGTTGTGAAATGTTAGGTTCCTCTTGAATCTCAAGGTTGATGTATTGCTCTAGTTGCCCTATTCGAACGACATCTTCTATGGCGTTCATCAAATGGGTGCACTTCTCCGTATCGTGTCCTTTAGATCGATGAAACTGACAATATCTCTTACTATTCTTTTGCCGTTCGGGATTTCTTGCGGGCTCTGGCCATGTTAGGAGTTTTTGCTCTTTGATTTGCATAAGGATATGGCTTCTAGTATGATTTAGTGGGGTATGGTGGTCATATCTGACGATTTTCTTTTCCTTTGAAGGTTCTCTAGGCTGTGGTACATGCCGTTGAGGTCGCGTTGGGATTTCCAGACCTCTATTTCCACCCTTACTGTACCTGCGTGACTCTCCCTCTTTTCGTATGTCCGGAGGTCTTCTGTTGACATTTTGGTAGGTTTTTCCTCTTTGAATTTCCACCGGTTCGCGTCAGGCCTCTTCCTCCCAACCCGTGTAGATCTCATCGGAATTGATGTACTTTTGGGCATGGATCATAAGGGCGGGGATGGTTTTTGGTGGATCTAGGGTGAAGGAAAAACGAAAAGGGGATTCTAGCAATCCTTCCATTAAAAAGGTCACAGCCATTAGCGGAAGGAGGTCCGCAACGTTAGCTGTCTCGTCTATGTAACGATTTAAATAGGCCTGGAGCGTTTCCCCCTCTCGCTGCTTAACGCGCAAAAGGGTAGACGGGGTCTTCTTTTGTTTTGAGTAATTTGCGAAGTAAACTAGGAAGCGATCTGCTAGAATTTGAAACGAAGGAACTGTGCTAGAAGGAAGATCGACAAACCAGTCTTGCGCTTTTCCCTCTAAGGTGGCGGGAAAAGCTCGGCACATACGAGCGTCGGTAATTCCTGTGAGAAACATCTTCGATCGGAAAGACTTCAAAGCGACGAGACGGATCGGTTACGCCTTCAGATGCAACCATAGCAGGGGTGCGAAATTATCGTGAACTTGCTCTTCCAATATTTCCTTGATAAAAGGTGAACACATGCCGAGAACGTGTCGCTCGGACTTCTTGTTTCCTCGTGAGGATCCCGCATTTGTGTTCTTCGTCACCGATTGGAATAGATAGGCTATTCCGTTCGGTCCTTGTCCGCTCCTCTCTCGCTTGCTGTTCAGTTTTTGTGGCAGCTTGCTCTCGACGTCGAACGGAGCGGGGTTCGGAGCTAGCAGAGAAAGCGGTTCTCTCTCTTCTGTCTCCCTGAGTGCGGGTCCTTGTCCTCTCTCTGCTTTCAGAATTGGTTGGTGGGATTGTTGGCACATTTGGTGGAATTTGTGTCGGAGGAATTGTCGGGTGAGCTAAAGTATGAAATTTTGAGTTAAGCTGCTCCAACCGCCAGACATTGAGGTAAAACTCCGGAATGGGTTCTTGGGGTGGGACGGGAAGATTTTCCGATGGAGGTAAGATCACGGATTATTCAACGAAATCTACTCCTGCCTTCGGACTTCTCCAGGTTCTTCAGGGTTACTCGGTGCTCCTTTTTCTTGAATCCGTTTTGACCTTCTGGTAGTAATCATTTGGCTTTTTGTAAGGGTCCCCACGGACGGCGCCAAACTGTTGATGCCAAAAACTGGTCCACCTCACACCTTGGCTACTGTCGCCTCGTGATCTGGCCTCAGCCTTCGACAAACGGTTAGAATTTATAGTTGGTGTGGACGCTTACTTCTGCTTATGAACAGGGAACGAAGGGACCACCCTAGAAGTCCGATCAGAATTACCCATTGACGAACCTGTAAAAAAGGAGAGGGCAGTGATCGGAATTGGGCCTTTCTGCCCGGATTTAACTCCGATGCTTAAGTCAGAAAACTTGAGTCAGGGGTCTTAAATTAGACAGTTCTTTGTATCTTGAGGTTTTCTTTTCTTCTCCCTCCTCTTCTTCCACTACCGTTCTCCTTTTATAGCACCCTAGAGGCGGTTTAGGAAAGGCGGTGGAGTAAGGCGGTGGGTTAAAATATCTCCTAAAGCGGTAGAAAAATATCTACTGCCTAATGTGTAGGTGCCACGTGGGTAAAAATAGAGTGAATATCTGCCTACTGTAGTGGGTGGATAAGGCCTACCCACTGTAGGGGCGTTAGATATTTATTTCTCTCTTTCCACCTCACGTCTTGTATAGGAGGGTTGCTATAATTCCGACGGACTTGTTTGTAAGACTGAATCCTCATAATGTTTGCCGAACGGAATTGTGTAAATATTGCCATGTGGCCAGAGAGACATGGTCTTGTGTGTGACAGGTGGTCCTTTAGGTTAATGACACGTGTCTGACCAAATATATCCGTAACATCTCATATCTCGAACTAAACGCCCTCCATCACTTGCTACCTTGTTAATATTTTGATATTGTACAATTAAAGTTTGCTACAAGACCATTTCACCTAATTTAGCATAAACCCATTATGTTGTCTTAAAAAAAGTTTTCACATTGAAGGGGAGTACTTGTAGTTATAACATAAGGACGGACAATTCGAAGAAATATGCAAATTACAAGTAAATTGCTACATCTGGATGTAATAACAGAGGCAGACTAATGATAGAGATCATATGAGCAAAAACGAGTATGAAGACAAACCATTGGCCCAAACAGACATGTGGTTCATTTGGATTCAGACCTTACAACACGAAAGGACCTTCCTCAAACCAGTAATTAGTACTTTCATCTACTAAAAACAAGCAAAAACTTATTAGACTGTGGTCGGTAATTGTAGGCTATTGTCTTCAAATCTTTCTCAATCAAACTTAAGGCACTAAAGGCAGTTTCCCTATCCCATGTAATCTTTTTCTTCTAACATACTAAAATTCTAGGATTCCATAGCATATAATATATATATATATATATATATATATATATATATATATATATATATATATAAATGAGTGTGCTTGTTGAGTTGTGTTAAAAAATATGTGTGAAGCGCTACTCGGTACTCACCCAAAGGTTTTCTAAGGTTTTTGGCCAATTTTTTCTTTTTTTACTTTTCTTTTTATTTACTATCCACACTTCATTCAGAATTTTATGAATGGTTTTACCCTTACAAACACCCAGTCACCTTTATTGCCTTCTCATGGTATAGCCATTTTTGGAACTTCAGCAGTATTTTCACACAGATATTTCCTATTTAATCTATACAGACTTTTTAATTCCTGCAGTAAAGGTTTTTGTACAGTGTATTTTCTATCCAAGACACTATATATATATATCAATTGCTCACACCCAAAAAATTAGGTTAATAGGGTAGCTTTTTTAAAACAGAAACGGTTATATGCACTGTTGGATTTTATGAATCTAAAACTGCCATCAATGACTAAACAAAAGGAATTAATTGACGAGGTTACTTTGGTCGATTGAAAATAATTCTAATCTATTATGTGCAACCAAATTGCCTCAAGATGATTCAGAACTTGCTCAAGAAATTAGCAAGAAAATAGAAATAACAGTATAAATAGCTGAATTGAATCCATATGGAATGAGGAAAAACAGGGTAAGGGTAAAAAGTGACAAACTGGTAGAGGCCTTACCTTGAAGAAAACTTTATGGAGGAATCAGAAATCACTCAAAATTTCCCATTTTCATGAATTTCGTTCTACTCTACAGGGTTAGGTTTACCCTCCAAGGTTGTCTACTAATAAGCAAGGTTAAGATGTATTACAGGCTTGACCATCTACTTCTGATCACAAACTTGACCACCCTGCAATTTTTCCATCTTCCAAGGGTAGATCTTCTTTAAGATCAAATCCCTATTTATACAAAAACAACCATTCATTCCTCATAACTTTTTACAAGTTTGAGAGTGCATCTTACAAAATGTAACCCTATTACCTTTAGCTAACAGAAAGTTTTATAATGCAGGAAGTCATAGGAAGGCACCTTTAAGAAAAATAAAAATGAGAGAATTAATTTATCCTCAAAGCAATGTGTCTTCTCTTCTGGAAAATATTAGTATATTACTCCTCTTTATTTTAAGCTAATATTTCAGACTGTCAGATTATCCACAACCATGTGGCAAGACATAACTAGACTTCAAAAGATATGTGAGTAAACCAATTACTAATAACTGTTAGATGCAAACGAATACCACATTAACTGTGCTCAATCCAACCAAAAAGATTTTGATAAGACGAGAGACCTATACTGATATATTTAAATCCAAATTTACTAAATTTTAACTATTAATTGCTCTAATACATTTTCTTGATTTGGAATATTGTTTTTATTTAACCATGTTGCAAAGGAACTAGGCATACTGGCTCTAATACCATGTTAAACACATGTTAATTGGGTTCAATCCAACCTAAAAGCTTAAATTGATAGGTTGAGGCTCATACTTATATATCTAATTCAAATTTACAAAATTAACTAATTTCAAACTTTTAATTACTCTAAACATATTACCAAGTTGTAGGAAAACCTTCTTTTTGTAATCAAACAATCATTTCTCCCATTAGGATTATACATATACTTAGAAAAAGTCTCCTTTTAATGCAAAAGATAAAAACAGGACTTTGGTTCCTTATCCCAGTACTTGCAGCTCACCAGATGACAGGATGAGCCAACCAAAAGAACATGGAGGATAACCAAACTCCTAGACATCCTGTATTCAAATATTAGTGTAAAAGCTAGGATCTGAATTAACTCAAAATTTGAATATGTTAAACTAATTTTGACCACCTATCCAGACTAATACCAACCTGCATTCCAATCTAACCCTTCAATAATCCAAAATCAATTAGTATATTTATTTAGTTATGATTACTAAATGTATTGCTTACATGAATGAATTCAATTATCTTATTTTTCTTTCAAATTATTGCGAATAAACTAATTGTGAAAAATGAGATGATATCAAATAGTCAGGAGTTTAAAATCATTCTAAATTACAGTAAGTTACTATTGATGTAAAATATCTAGGCTGATTTATTTAACATTGGTATGAAAAGTTGTAAATTGTTAAGCTTTACATTAGCTAGAACTGAAAAAGTAAACACCTAAGAAGCCATAACTTATTCACATCAAGATGCATAAGAATGGAAAACTTTAAAAATATTAAGTCACAAATCAATCCAAAGTCTACTGAGAGAGTAAATATATAACAACTTCAATATCCATCCAACTAGCAGCTTAAAAACCAATTTTTAATTGAAATTTATCAATCCCTTGATCATTGATAAACATTGGACTACATCAATTAGATGCAACTAAGAAGCACTTCAACAGGTAAATGGCATCATACGAAGTATAGCTTTACGCCATACACCAACTTTAAAGGACTGCTGCTACTTGAATTTATGAGGTTTGTACCTGTCCCAAAGCATCTCCCTCTCTGACCTTTGTATCTTTGCCAGGAGCAATTTCATCAGTGAGTTCTTTCAATGGACCTGCATCAGAAGCACTAGTGCCAGCAGCTGGAGACTCTTCTTTCTTCTCTTCCTTCCTCCTCCCCAAGACTGCCTCTATGGCCGCAGCACTTGCTTTGGCTGCAGCTTCTGCCTTAGCTGCATCTTCAGCCTTAATCCTCTCCTCTTCTTCCTTAGCAAGAGCCTCAGCTCTAGCCTTCTCTTCTTCTGCCCGAGCCAATGCTTCAGCTTTCTCCTTTTCTACTTCCTCATATAATTTCCCCATATCCTCCTCTCTCCCTTCTTTCTTCAATGTCTCCTCCATGAGCTCCTTCATCTCTGTGCTCAGAACAACATTTTCATCCATCAATGTGTCCTTGGTTATCTTTAGTGCGTCAGCCACCCTACCTACATCACAGAATGCCTTCAACAATAACTCATAGCTCGTGATATTTGGCTTGACTTCCTTCTCCACCATCTGCTCAAAGGACTCTCTTGCCTCATCAAGCTTACCCACATTGACCAAGCCTCCAATAACCTTATTATACGCATTTGCATTCGGCCTCAACCCCACTTCCATCATCTTATTGAAGTACCCAACTGCATCATCCACCCTACCCACCCCAAAACACGACTCCACAATCAAAACATATGTATACTCATCTGGGTTGATTCCACGTTCACCCATCTCTCTATAAAGCTCCTCTGCCTCTCCTACCAACTGATTCCTCCCAAGTTGATCAATTAGATTGTTATAAGATAATGCATCTGGGCTGCATTTCTTCTCTCCCATCTTCCTAAACACCTCAATAGCCTCACTGAATTTCCCTAGAGCACAATACCCATCCACCATCACATTAAAGCTCCCGAGATTCACTGCAAGCCTCCTTGGAGGGTCATGCTCGGCATTCATCCGATCAAACAACCTCAACGCCTCATCAAAGTTCCCATTCTTACTCAAAGCTTCAAGCACTGAGTTGTAGCTCACAGCATTGAAGAGAACCTTGGAATCCACACCAAGAACTTCATTATAGCACTCCATGGCTTCCTTCTCCATGCCTTTATTGAAATATGCCTTCATCAGATTCCCATAAACCGCACCGTCAAGCACCGTACCACCGCCAAGCTTATCTTTAAGTTCTTCAAAGAGGGACAGGGCTTTATGAGGATCAGAGCTCTTTAGGGCACCAGACATGAGGGAATTGTAAACGATGGGATCAGGCGGGCAGAAGGCCTTGGTGAGCATGTCATCTTTGAGATCGAGAGCCTGATCAAGCTTGTTGTTGTCTATGAGGCCCTTGACGAGGATCCGGTAGGTGGTGGGCGAGGGGTTGAAAGGTGAATCCTTGAGGATGAGGCGGTAGTGCTCCAGGGCCGTGTCGGTCTTGCGGGCGTCACAGTAGACCTGGAGGACGAGGTTGTGGGTGATGACGGTGGGGGCGATGCCGGCCTGAGTGATGAAGCGGTGGAGGGAGAGGAGATCTGCATGGCGGTTCTGGCGGAGAAGAGCGTGGAGGACGGCGTTGCAGGTGAAGACGGTGGGCCGGCAGTTGGAGTAGATGGAGTGACGAACGAGAAGGGTGGCCTCATCGAGATCGTTCTCGCGGATGAGGGTGAGAATGCGGTTGTGGAGATCAAGGCGCTTGGCGGAGAGGGCGGAGAGGGTTTCGGGGAGCTTGGGGGCATTGGGATTTGGGGCCGTCTTGGAGGGGATGCGTTGCTGGGGCTTGGGAGGGGAGGGACGGAGGGAGGAGAGAGGGGGCTCCATGCGGAGGCGGCGCTTACGGCGGCGGCGCTCGGCTGCAGCCTCTTCCGGGGAGGCGAAGGAGAAGAGGCGGATGGGGGGGATGCGGAGACGGGGATGGTGGGGGGCCAGGGTTTTGATATGGAAAACGAAGGACTTGGAGAGGGCCATGGATCGAGATGGGAGGAAAACCTACCGAGAGAGAGAGAGAGAGAGAGAGAGAGAGAGAGAGAGGGTTTTCGAAGGGTTTTGGGCATACCAGGAATCGGAACAGTAGGGCTATTCTTATCTTAGGGCTGATGAGCGGTTCCACGAACTGAGTTTGGCTGGTCTTGAATCGTTTGATAAATTTTAATTTAACTTCATATTTATTTTGATTTTAATTATTAAATAAAGATCTCTTCATACATAAAGCGAATGAAAGTGCATAAAAGTTATTACTAGCAAATGTTCTTTTATGATATCCGGAGGATCGGCCGGCCACCTGTCTCCATCATGCCTCCTCTACGGCTTATACAAACCCACAAGGCGACGCCATACCTCTCTTGGAGAAAGCAAAGCTACTATAGGAGCGAGGATGACGCACCTAGGATCTCATCATGACCAAGTAAAGGTAACACAGATCCCAAGAAGGGAAAGGGAACATAAGGAGAAGAGACCAGGCAACCAAGGTAAGCAATTGAGAACTAGAGAAACCCTCTTCCCCACCATCTCCTTCCTCCGATCAGGCCACTAACTTGACCGTCAGAGCGAGCACAGGCAACAGAGCCCCACCCCCTCTCACAATCTTTCTTTGCTTTGTCCCATTTTTCAGGTGAACTTTATAAGAGGACATCCACAAAGAAGTCTTTTGTCCCAAAAGACTTCATCAATTACCTAGAGACTTGAGAAGTCCTCGTGGAGAAATCAGTTTCCCGGCTAATAGATTGGCGATGTCTGTGGGGAAAGTTGGTAACAAAAAGTCACAAAACTTGAAGAGGATCACTCGTAGTCGACCCCAAGGCCAAGAGGAAGGCGAAGCGTCGAGGCCACTGGAGGCAAGACCGGAGAACCTAGATCTTCAGAATCAACCACGAGAAATTGATCCTCAAGAAGCACGTTACCTTGCCCTGGAGGCAAGGTTAGAGGCAAAGATAGCAACACAAATGGAGGTCATAACGTAAGTCCTCCTCAAACTGGAAAAACAAGTTTCCCAAAACTCAGTGCCACGACCCCCCCTCTTCGGGTATCTCCAGGGGATGGGCAAAGTAAGATCTCCGCATCGAAAAATCTAACTAGCATGCAGACAAAGACCCGAACCGACGCTTGAATAAAGATAAAAATCGGGCAAATCAAAAGACAAGACATTCTGGCTCTCCACCCTATCGATAACACTCCAAGATGGTCCAAATACCCGATTCCCCCCAAAGAAAGCGAGAAGGATATAGGGAGCCAAGCTCTTATGGAGAAGACACCCATGGTACCCGACGCCTGACGACCCCTTTCACTCGAAAGGTCATGGAGGCATACCTCCCTCACGGGATCAGACACCCCCCTCCCCCCTCCCCATCACCACCACCACCCAAATAGAGACATTTAATGGCTCAAGAGACCCAAATGACCATGTAAGGGTTGATGAAACCCTCATGCTCATGGATGTATCTTCCGATGTCATGATGTGCCGGCTCTTCCGGGCAACACTGCGAGGAGAAGCACTAGTATGGTTCAAGAGCCTTCCCCCAAACTATGCCCCCTCATTTGAAGCATTGTCCGCTTTTTTCCTCAGCCATTTTGTGGGCTGTAAAAGAGCAAGAAAACATCGACTACCCTTATGAGCGTGCAACAACAACAAGGAGAAACCCTCCGCAACTACGTCAACCACTTCATTGAAGAAACCCGCACCATCCCCCGGCTTAATCAGTCTATCGCCATGGTGGCACTATTGGAGGGCCTACTTGAGTCACCCTTCAAACACGACCTATCTCTAGAGCAACTCGAGGAGTTCTCCGAGCTCCTCGCACGGGCCGAAAAATACATCAATGGGGAGGAAATACAACTCGGATGGAAGGAGAGGAAGTAAACAACCCTGCCAGAGACAAAGATAGCCATGCCTGATGCTAGAGTACCCATGGAGTCCCCAAAACAAACACCACCTAACCCTCCAAGGAGGCGCCCACCTCCCCGAACCCGGAACCACTCAAGAGGGGATAAGTTGAGATACCGGGAATTTGCTAATCTTAACAACACTAGGGCCAATATCCTTATGCAAATATAGAGTAAGAAAATCTTGATGACGCCCTCCAAGATGAGAAACCCCTCCCACCGGAAAGACAAGTATTGCTCCTTTAATCAAGAGCACGACCAGGACATAGAAAATTGCCAAAACTTGAAGGATGAAATTGAACATCATATCTGAAAGGGCAAGCTCACTCAATTCGTCAAGCGCGACTCCAACGAGGAAGGCCCTTCGGGAAGACACTTGGCCTTAACTCAAACTACTATGCGAAGCGTACACTGAGTTTCAAGCACTATGTTTACAGCCGAAGAACAATGGGGAACGAAACTCATATACCATTGACCTCAACCTACTTGAATAGTACGAATTATGGAATTCACGCTTTCTGTTTTGCATAAATGAAATTAGCGCGTTTCAAATTGCATTATATTATCAAAGTTCTCATTAAAGCAAAGAACGAACATAGCAAAAATGTAAAAAATAGTCACGTGAAAGGGTATGTAGCGAGACGACACCCATGAACGTACCCGACATCCCGACACCCAAGAAAGTGTACGCCAACGCTTCACCCAGGAGCATTACCGCCTCCGCGGCACCTAAGAGAGTGAATAGGGTAGCGACACCCAGGAGCGTGACCGACATCCCGTCACTCGAGAGTGTGTGCGCTAACGCTTTACCCAAGAGCGTGACCGCTTTCACGACACCCTGAAGAGTGAATAGCATAGTGACACCCAGGAGGGTGACCGAAATCCTGACACCTGAGAGTATGTACGCCAACGCTTCACTTAGGAGCGTGACCACCTTTGTAGCACCTAGGAGAGTGAATAGCATAGCGATACCCAAGAGCGTGACCGATATCTCAGCATCCGAGAGTGTGTACACCAACGCTGCACCCAGGAGCATGACCGCCTTCGTGGCACCCAGGAGAGTGAATAGTGTAGCGATACCCATGAGTGTGACCGACATCCCAACACCCAAGAGCGTGTACGCCAACGCTTCACCTAGGAGTGTGACCGCCTTCGCAGTACCAAGGAGAGTGAATAATGTAGCGATACCAGGAGCGTGACCGACATCCCGGCATCCGAGAGTATGTACGCCAACACTTCACCCAAGAGCGTGACTGACTTCGTAACACCAAGGAGAGTGAATAGCGTAGCGACACACAGGAGCGTGACCGATATCCCGACACCCAAGAGTGTACGCTTAGGAGTGTGACCCCCTTCGCGCCACCTAGAAGAATGAATAGCGTAGCGACACCAAAGAACATGACCGACACCTTAACACATGGGAGTACTTACGACAATGCTTTGCTCAAGAGCCTAACCCTTGTCGTGATACAAAGGAGAGTTACGGACTTATTGTAACCCACTCTTTATGAATCATGAAACGAATACAAACAAAGAGATGTGGCAAAGCCAAATAGAAACCGCTCTTGGCGACATCATAGTGTTTAATGAACGAAGTTGGTACACTGCACAGTAGTTGAAAAATAAAACTAGTACATTTATTCATTCGCTAAAACACGAACGATGTTCAGATCGACTCATCGTCACTGGGGATCACCTCTACATTACTGGGATGGGAGAAGAAGGCTTCTTCCTTCTCGCACGAAGAGGTCCAGAAAATATTCACCGTAAAATGGATCCCCCCAACAAAGGTAAAGACCAAGAAATCCCCTAAAGTCAACCGGTGATCTGCAAAGAAGTTGGACCACCCTTCGTTAAAACGCATCACTCCGCGAGCATGATCCCTCACCAAAACCACGCTCCAAATCCCCTTGCTAGGGCCCTCCAAATCCATGGTGCCTCCAAGTAGTTGAGCAAAGTGATTATAGAATACAGGAGCGATAAGCAACCGTCGCACGAACTCTGTATAAGACATGAATTTTTTTTTTAAAAAATAAATTTATTTATTTATTTTTAATAAATAAAACTCTTCACTTTAAGCCTTAATATAATTATATATTCTTAGATGGGGTTTTATGCAAATTGACCTTATAATATTATTTAAATAGAATGAAAACCTTAGTCGCCTCTGTTTTATTTTTGTTTCATTGATGGTTGTGCTTTCTTTTTTCTCCTTCTCTCTCTCTCCCTCTCCCTCTTTCTCTCTCGTTGATCTCTCCCTCTGTTGCCCAGACCCCGAAAGGAAGGCCATCAAGGTGAGCCCTCGATTGATCCCTATATATATAGGTTGGGTTTTAGATGAAATTTTGTTGGAATTAGGGTTAGATTGTTAGATGATGGTGTGTTTTAGACCTCTTTTGTTGTGATATGTTGAGTTAAATTAGGATTGATAATAGAAATTATTTATGATGCAAGTGGTTTACAACTTAGGCTTTAATTTGATTGCTTGCTTAAATTTTTGTTTTATTCTTCTTTGTATTACTGGCTGATGTTTTTTTTTTTATACTAATTCACTATTTATCTGATAGGTTAATGATAAAGCTCCAATCTTTTGTATCAATATTAACCCCTTTTGTGAATGGTTATTATCATATTATTAATGGTCGCATTTTTTCGTGCAAGCCATTGAATCACACAGCTAATCTAAGAAAGATGCTTGTCTATGGTTATGTGTTTGATTTTATTATTATTATTATTATTATTAATATTTTTTTTATGTTTTTTTAAGATCAGCCTCATGCTTCTTTGATGAATTATTGTTTTGTTTTTTTCTTTGATTTTGAACTTTTCAGAAACGGGCTGCTACTGTCAAAGTTTTATTATTATTATTATGTTTGATCTTATTTTAATTAATTAATTAATTAATTAATTTTTATTTTGTTTTAGTATTATTTATTTGAATATATATTTTTACCAACTGATTCATTTGCTCCCTTGCTGCCGATTTTTCTTTTCTTTTTTGGTAGTTATTTTTATTTATAAATGATATTATAAACAAATTTATTTTTATGATTAAAAAGATTTGTTTGATTGTTCTCAGAGTTAGTTGCGGGAATTAAATAGGTTAAATTAGATAACTTATGGGTAGAATATATAATAAAATCTCGTGATGGTGTTCTCGTAGAGAGATTTGGTAATAGGTACAGTAGTGCGTGACTCTTGTAAAACTCAATAACTAATACCATATTTTCTATGTTAGATCCTGACATGGGGGCTTCAGTCACGGTTAGATTGAACTGGGAGCGTGGGTGTAAGTATTCCACCTAAATTTAGCAAAATTTTCTTATAAGTTTATAGAAAGTATTTTCATTATAATTTAATTGTTGATTGATTTTATTTGATTTTTTTGGAAAACATTAAGCCATTTATTTTTGTACAAACAGAACCATGCTTGTATATTCCGTTTAGAACTATTGACATCTACCTGCTTGAAATATTGTCTGGCATAGCTACTTTATTGTTATGACTTATTTTCTGCGACACTTTTAATGATTTATGAATACGTCTCCAAACTGTCTGTATTCTGACCTTCGTCAATGGGGGTTAAACATTGACTGTGTCGACACGTTTTGTTTGTGAACAAGTTCAACCCTTGCTATCGGTTATAATAGCAGCCTTCTGTTTTTACCGCGTCTTGGCCACAATAGCGTTCTTTCCCGTCCGCGGTTATAATAAGCGCCTCGCTTTTCGCATTACTACCGGAGTTATTAGTTGTCATCGAAAGTTTAGGAGACTCTAGTATTTTGTTATACAACAAACTTTCTGATAATATGTTTTTATGATACTTTTGGAGATCGTATTTCTTATTAATTTATTGAATTATTTCTAAATTATTTCTTTTACTATTTTATTCTACCATGAATCAGCTTTATTTATGATATAAAACACTGTGTGGTTCATTATTTCTAGTGGATGCTTACTGAGCTCCCAAGCTCCTTAATCTCTGGACTTTTTTTTCAGATCCCGAGGAGTAGGTAGTTGTGGGTAGATAGAGCATCGGAACCCTACCTCAGTTATTAATGCTTTTCGTTTGATATTTTGAACTTGAACTTGAATATGTGGATTAAGTTCAAAGTATTTTTTAGGACCTTTCTGTGTGTTATGTGGCCTTCGAATGATGAACTTAGAATTTGACTTTTATTTTTATTTCAATAAAATTTATATTATTCAGGCATTTGTAGAAGGTGTGAACAGGTTATGAGGCCTTGCATACATAGTGGGGACCATCCCCACACGTATGCGGTTGGTCTGCCGATGTCCCATCTAGATTCGGGTCGTGACACTCTGGAGAGATGAACACCTTGAAAAATGGTGGCCTATCAAGAAGACACATCCTTGATAGATAGGCGATATCGCTCCACCAGAGACCAACTTATATAGCCCATAGGGGGTAACTTGATAGTCATAGCAAAAGCTAGTCTTTATCGCAGCGAAACGTCTCGAATTCAACAAGCAGTTACTTTCAAACCTCGAAACCCACACCACCAGTGAGTGGCAATTGACGTAGAGTAACTCGGCCCTTGTAGTTAAAGCTCGCTCTTAGTATCTTAAAACGTCTCCAAACCAACTGTTGATTACCCTGTGATAGTGACTAAAATAACCCCGGCTATGCAAGAACTGCACATGGCATGATAAACGCCCCAAGATCTAGCTGACCTCGGGACCTGCCGGGAGGGATAGTTATATCCGGAGGGCTCTCAGTCAAGCAAACTACCCAAACAAGCAAATATCTCGAGGGAACATAAGACCAATCTCGAGGGAACATATGACCAATCTCGAGGGAACATGAGGCCAATCAGTTAGTGGTCAGAATGAATACTTTCCTTTATGTTTATACAAAAGGAGAACAAAAACTAAAGAATTTGAATAAGAATTAGGGTAGGCGACAAAGGAAGAAAGATCCAACCGAGACCTCTTTAAAATTCTTGTGAGAAACGCTGGCCCTGACCTTCACAGCCTTAGCATAATGCCTATCACCCAACTAGAGACCCCGACAATAAATACCAAAGAATCTGAGCGAGACCCGGTAGGGGTAGGTAGCAGTGCTAATATCCTACTGATTACACAAGAAAGCAGGAGATATGAGCAGGGTAGAAACGGTATCTTGGGATATGATGGGAGGGATAATATATCCCGACTACCTTAAAAGACAAATAACTAATCCGTGACTATTAGAACAGTAAATATTATTTTTATTCCAGAAATAGAGGGCAAAGACTGCACCTCACTTACAAAATATAAAAATTACAAAGAACTAATAAGAAAAACATAGAATGGTTAAGTCGGAGGTATAGTGGCAACAGATCCTCCCGCCACAGGATCCTCCGAAGGAGATCGCATTATTTCCTCGGCTGCCGGCCGCCCCACGGCCGCAAGCTTGTCAAAACCTCCTTCAGCTTTCTTTTTATGCTGAAGGATTCCCATAGCATCACGACCTCGATGTGATCCACATCACTGAAATGGAGATAAGGATGAGCCCGGGCTACTGTCTGAAATACGAAGAAACAACCTTTGGCGTTTTGTCGTAGGGCCCCTTTGAATTCAGGGCCAGCCTTGAAGTCCACCAAAACCTTCTTGATAGTTTTTCGTTGGTCAGCAACTAGGGAGGCTTGAAACTCTGGAGATTCAAAGTGATGCTTGACCACGTCCCCCAAGTCTCGAGCCTATTTAGGAAAGTTACAAAATCCCTCCTTGAATAAGGCCACGTCTCCATTGATGCCTTTCTCAATAGCCGCCACCCTTGAACTCTTCTCAGAATCCAAGGCCGCCTGCAATGCCTCGAGAGAAAGACGACATCCAGAGAGTTCCTCCTCGATTTTGGCTTACTCTTCTAAAATGAGTGCTACCTTGACTTGGAGCTCAGCCTCCGACTCCCGGCACATCTCCATTCTTACTGGAAAACCTCTCCAGCAGCCCGAACCTTTCCTTGCAGGGGTTTGGCAGCATGTTTCAAGAAATAACCACCCTAAGAAGGAGAAGTAGCAAAGAATGATTATGGGGCACACGAGCTCTCAAACAAAAGACTTACAGACATTCTTAAAGGACTCACCGATAAAGCCAACGAGGAAAGGTAATCGCCTAAGGCGTCATCCTCAAGGCTTGATAACCTGGCCTCGAAGAAGGGGGAGCGCACCAGCTCAAAAGCCCAAGAAGCGCGCTTGGGGGTTATCGAAATCTCAAAAATGGGGGCTGAAGACTAGAAGGGCACACTCCCCCTTGACCATGAGGCTTGGTGAAAGCCCAACCTCGGTAGATGCAAAAGAGGAACCCCGAGTCCTCTTCCGGGATCAAATGGATTCCTCGACTTCTTTCTTCTTCGATCTCCCCTCTTTCAACTTCTTCTTTTTCTTCCCCGAGGGTTCATGATTAGGAGAAGAAGGAACGACCTAGGATGGTAAAACCGCAAGTGGGTCAACCTCCACGGGCAAGTCCTTGAGGGGGATCTCTAGATCCTCAATACCTGCAACGTCCCCGCTAGCCTCGTAGGCCTAGACGTCATCCACGAGCGAGTCCATCAATTCGTCAATATTTATGCCGGTACCTATACAAAGAATAATGGAGCGGGTTAGTCAGCTGGCAAAGTTTCGATCTCGGGATGAAACCTAAGACCTCCTATCCTTTGCTAGAAAAATCCCATGATCTTAGAGGTTTTTGGGATCAAGAGTTGGTCAAGGCGAATCTTAGGATAACCCCGGAATAGTAATCGTTGTCTCTCCTCATAAGCAGTCTCTTTGAACTGAGAACTGGCGTTTAAATTTGGGACACCACATGAAGCCGGAAGCCTCCAAGGGCGATTATAGGAAACCAAAAAGAATTTATCCTTCTAGTCATGAACAGAGGACCAACCGTGACCTAAGAAGGATTTTGTAAAGCGAGCAACAAAATAGTACCAACCTCCTCCCGGGTGGGTCCTAAGTGTGAACAAAAGGCGAACCACCTAACAGTAGGTTTAATTCTAAAATGTTGGAGAACTACGATGAAATCTCCCAGCGCCCTCCATGAGTTAGGGGTTAATTGAGAAGGGCAAAGTTTGAAAAATTTTAAGATTCGTCGGAATATCTAGGTAAAAGGAAGACGCAGGCCGGCAACCAGGGCATCAAAATAAATCGTCACCTCGCCATCACGAGGTGTGTTAGCCCTCTCTCTTGACTCAGGGACCCTACAAGTAAACCGGGAGGGTTCTATCAGAAAGCAGTTACCGATTCGATCTATATCGTCGAAAGAGAGACTACTATGAACATCCCCTATGGTTGAGTGACCCGCAGCCGCGAAAGAAGGCCCGACTTCGCCCGCTTCCGTCCTAACAGATTAAGATGAACATGTCATTACTTGTAAAAAACAAAATGGAAAATATTGAAGAAGAGGAGAACGATCTTGAGAAAGGCAGTGCGTATAGAGATAAGAAGAAGGATCGTCAATTTTAACCTATTCTCAGAATAGATCAATGGCTACCCCTTGCCTCCCGTACACATTAACGGCTAGTGTGATTCTGATATAACATCATGCTTTTATACCCATTTTAAACACACCCTTTAGTATGATCGCTTTCTATTGCATGCAAGCATGGAGACATGGAAGCATGATAGTGATTAAGAAATTAACACTTATAATTTACTCGAAATTTCAATAGCACCTCCTCTATTTCTAGGCTCTCGAAATTTATACCGACATTCCCATAATGATATAATTAAAACATATACAATTAAATTTCATCCAACATACATTCCATGGCATCTAGCCCACCTACTTCACAAACCTAAAGCCCCAAAATCATTGTATGATTTCCATCATAGCCCATCCATTTCACAGCCCTAAAACAGCCAATCAATTCCATCCATTAATCTACTAATTAATGTATATAATTTTTTCTCAAAGTTAGGGCTCACAATAGTGAGGGGTGAAGAAGGGCGGCGTCACAGAACGATGGCAGCGTACTAGGCTGCAGGCCAGTAAGGCGGAGCAGTCCGGTGGCACGAGCGGAGCGGGCCGGTGGCATGAGCGGAGCAAGGGCGGCGGATGGTCACAAGGTCGAGCAGTGACTAGCCGTGGATAAAGAAGATCGCGGCGGCGCGCGAGGTGGTTGTGATAAGTGTTCATTTGAGCATAATTTTATATCATATTCCTATATGCTTGGCATGTAATTTTGGAAGACTTTTTGCCCACCGATACTTAAAATGCATTTATTCTAATCAACAGGGCATGATACAAGGACCCTGGAGGAAAGAAAGCATTTCGGGAGAAACCGGGATCCAAGAGCACCCAAGAGGGCCCATACAGGTAATCATACGGGCTGACATACGGCCATATACTGGCTCCTAAAGGGAATACGGGCCAGTATACTGCCCGTATAATAGCTGGTATGGAGATGACTTGCCCATATATGGGCTGATATATGGCTCGTATACAGGCGGTATGAAGGTGGCTGGCCCGTATATGGGCTGACATACGCTCGTATACGGGCCCGTACATCGTCAATTTTAGAGAATCTGCAGATCTTGAAGAGGGCAAATTGGTAAATCTCACCCCAAAAACCCTAGAGGAATAAAAGCTGACTAATTAGGGGTTTAGAGAGAGAGCAGCTTGGGGAGAAAGAGGCTAATCTTGGGGAAAGCTTGGCTATTGGAGCAAGAGGAGGAGAAACCTTTCGAAGAAAATCAAGAAGCCATCAACGGTGATTGCATTAGGTTTAGCTATCATGTCTTCTTTGATTGCTTTCATCTTTGTTTTGGATTGTTACCCCCTTTCATGGAGGGCTAATTTTGTAGATGCTTGGATGAATGATGAACCCTTGGACATGATTTAATTAATGTTGATTTTCTATTCTTGAATGCTTGGTTATATTCATTGAGTCTATTGGATGTTTTAATGTGAGTGAATCCCTCTACGTTGCGAGAGCCCGGAGAGATTCTCATAGTCCATATGGGGGAAGAAGCGAACGCCTCCCCGTGTGTAGACCATCTCCAATGGAGGGGATTGTGAGTATACCGGGAACTTGGGTACTAAGGAGAGTGAGTCCTTTAAATGAATTATTCCCATAATTCTTCCAAGAAATAGGTTCGGGAACATAATTGGTAAGGGCACTAGGATTAGTAACTCACCTCGGGAAGAGGGAGTGAAAGCACGATAGGAACCCTTGGCAAAGAATTAACCAAGTATCGAGATAGAAAATAGCATTCATCTTTTAGAAGTCCAAGGGGGATTCAATTGTCCGAGCATCCCCCCTTTATGATTGTTTGATCTTAAGAGTAACTCGATTCCTTTGTTTGTGTTTTCAATTTGATTAGTTTAGAATTAGTATAACCAACCATCTTTGGATCGAATAAATAGTAGAAGAATAGTGGGTACTAGTACTTCCATCTCCTTGCGGATCGATAACCCGACTTTTACGTCCACTTTATTACTTGTGACGACCCGTACACTTTCGGTTGTATCGCATCAGGTTGCTTGGGCACGGTGGCTAGGTATGGCTAGGTTAGCGGCAGGCTCATGGCGGGGGCTATGGGGCTCCACGCATGACTCCTTGAAGGAAGTCGGCCAAGGCCGGGTTGGTTGGGCGGAGGTTGGTCGGGCGGTGATAAGTGTTCATTTGAGCATAATTCCATACTATATTTTTTGTATACTTGGCATGAGATTATGAAGATTTGTTGCCCACCGATACTCAAAATTGATTTATTCTCATCAACAGGCTATAATACGAGGACCCCGGAGGAAAGAAAGCATTTCGGGAGAAGCCGGGATCCCAAAGCACTTAGAAGGACCTATACGGGCTAGCATACGGGCTGATATACAGCCGTATACTAGCCCCTGGAGAGGGTACGGGCCATCATACGACCCGTACAACAATTGGGTTGATGAATAGCCCATATACGGGCATGCATACGGCCCGTATACGGGCCCATATAAAGGTGGCTGGCCCATATACGAGTTGACATACGCCCGTATACGGGCCCGTACATCGTTAAATCTGGGCGATCTGCAGACCTGGTCGGGGGGCAATTTAGTAAATCTCACCCTTTAAACCCTAGGAGTATAAAAAGCAGAGGAAAGGAGGGGTGAAGGGGGATTGGCAGCTAGGGCAAGAAAGGCACCTTGGAGAGAGCTTGGAAGATCATCTCCTTCAAGCCAGCGGAGCAAAGAGAAGGGGGATCGAAGAAGGAGAATCAAGAAGCTACCAACGGTGATTGCACAAGTTCTACTTTCTATGTCTTTCTTGATTTCTTTTACCTTTGTTGTGGATTGTTGCCCCCCTTTCATGGAGGGCTAATTTTGTAGATGCTTGGATGATTGGTGAACCCTTGGACATGTTTTAATCAATGTTACTTCTCTATTTTGATTGCTTGTTTACATTGCTTGAGTCTATTGGATATTTTAATGTAAGTTAATCCCTCTACGTTGCGAGAGCCCGGAGGGATTTTCGTAGTCCATACCGGGGAAGAAGCGAACGCCTCCCCGTGTGTAGACCATCTCCAATAGAGAGGATTGTGAGTACACCGGGAACCCGGGTACTAAGGAGAGCGAGCCCTTTAGACGTATTATTCCCATAATCCTTCCAAGACATAGGTTCGAGAATATAATCGGTAAGGGCACCAGGATTAGTAGCTCACCTCGGGATTAGGGAGTGAGTGAAAGCACGATAGGAACCCTTGGCCAACAATTAATAAAGCAATTGAGGTAGAGAAGAGCATTTATGTTTTAGAAGTCCAAGGGGGATCCAATTGTCCGGGTATCCCCTTTTCATGATCATTTAACTCCAAGAGATACTTAATTCCCCTGTCTGTGTTTTCATTTAGTTAGTTCAGGATTAGCATAGCCAACCATTTTCTCAGATCGACTAGATAGTAAACAATTAGTGGGAACTAGTACTTCTTTCTCCCTGTGGATCGACAACCCGACTTCCATGTCCACTATTATTACTTGATACCACCCGTACACTTCCGGATACCACGCATCAAGCGGGGACCGGGCATGGGTAGGTCATGGGTGAGGGAGAGGGGAGATGAGAGAAGGGTACAATCCAATTGAAGTTCAATTGAATTTCAATTTCATAACCTAACCCTAAGTCATTCTATACAATCATGTATATTCATTCATTTGATATATATATATATATATATATGGGGCCAAGTATTCTATGGACGTCCCTAGATTCTAAATCTAGGAACGTCCAAACAATAACCGTTGGATTAAATCCAACGGCTAAGATACTCCCTGTCCGTCTCTAGCTCCACCATCCCCCTCCTGATAAAAGAGCTGGCATGTATCACATGGCTCTCTATGTTATTCAACTGTTGCCCCTGTGCCACCACAAACGCCACCATGTTCCGGAACACCTGAAGCAGGTCCAACAAGCTCTTCTTTATCTCCCTCACCGCGTCATACCTCCTGTCTCTCTTTCTTCTATGTCTCTCTTTCTCCAGGGCTGTAGTTTTGTTCCTCTAAACTTTTCACTCCCAACTCCTCTACTCTATTTTTAACTATATATATATATAAATCCCCCTTGCTCTCAACTCTCTCATTCATTCATACATCTCTCTCTGTCTCTGTTTAACTGTATCTGAGAATCAATGGAAACCATGGATGAATCTAGGGGATCAAACATGAGTAGCAACAACAACAACAACAACGAAGGTTTGCTTCCTATAATCAAAGGAAAGAAGACTAAGCGCAACCGTGGAACACCACCTGCGACAGTGGCATCGTCAACATCCTCATCAGGGATATCCGAAGCGACCACGGAGGAGGAGGTGGACATGGCCAATTTCCTTATATTACTAGCACAAGGAGGCCGTCCCATAGAGGAGATCAGTACTACTCTCAAGACACCGGAGGACTCTGGTGTTATGAAGTATGAGAAGTTCACCAGCTGGAAATTGGTCGAGGCCGACGCAACCTCCACTGGCAAGAAAGCCGGGTTCTATATCTATGAATGCAAGACTTGTAACAAGTGCTTCCCTTTTTTCCAAGCTCTTGGTGGCCACCGTGCTAGCCATAAGAAACCGAAACTCATTGTTCTAGGGATCACCGTCAACGAGAAGAAGCCGCTGGCCAACGATGAAGATAATAATAATAATAATAATAATAATAATAATAATAATAATAATAATAATGACCAGTTTCTACAAGCCGGTTGTAGCCACTTCCAGGCCAAGAGTTCATTAGTGTTCTATATGCGGATCAGAGTTCTCTTCCGGCCAGGCTCTCGACGGCCACATGCGACGTCACTGGCCGCTTGACGTGCCGGAGCCGCCAGTGATCAAGAGGGAGAGAATCGGCCTCTTATCATTTGATCTCAATCTCCTAGCTCCTTTTGAGGATATTTCTCCCTCCATTAATTCCTTCCCTCTTGCCTTCTCTTACAAGAGGAACGACGAGGAAGATGCAAAACATGAGCTCTACTCTTTGGTAATAGTGTCTAAAATAGAGGCCGTTGGATCAAGATCCAACATCTAATCTAGGGACCTCACTAGATTTCCCTAGATTTGAAATCTAGGGAGGTCCCTAGATGACGTATTGCCTATATATATATAGGGTTATGATACAATGGGGCGGGCCGGACGTTCCTAGATGATGTATCCTCATAAATATATATATATATATATATATATATATATATATATATATATATATATATATATAATTTACATAACCATTAAATTATCTTATCTACCTAGCTTTTGTCACATGCCCAGATGCCCATTTAATTAAGATTATCTCCTCCCTTATCGCTCATTCCACTAAGTTATAATAAATTAAATATTTATTTAATTTCATCTCCCCACTTTGTACTCACATGGGCCACTATAGGATCACATGTGTCTCTAGAATAATTCACCGACCCACATCCAGGAAATCCGGATCAAATGATTCCAGTGGTCATGGGCGCACTGTAACATCATGGGGTTTATCTTCATACCAGACCATATTCGATATTACTGGCTTAACCCGACCAGATCCACTTTTTCAAGACTCTAACTTTTGTCCAGTATCTTCCACTCATCGTGTCACTTAATTAATCTAGATTATTTACCACATAGTGAATTTCCAATTAATTAACCATGCTTAGCTTATCCATCCACCTCCTACTATTTCAATTACATATGGCCTTACCCAATTAATAAGTCCTTCTCTTGGTCCCTACAGTAGCAAGGCTGGATTTAAAGCCCATTAATTCCTGATTTTAATTTAATTGAGGTTTTAAAATAATTAATTTATTTTTATTGACTAATTAACCTCGATAATTATTTGCAACAATTTAGTCATTTATTGTAGAACTTTCGGGATGTTACAATACATCAATGTACTTTTTTGTAGAAGCACTTGCACAAATGTCGCGATATGTGAAGTTATTGAAGGAATTGTCCACCAACAAGAGAAAAGTAGAGGACGTGTCTCTAGCAACCTTGAACAAACAATGCTTGGCTATCCTCACCAATGCATTACAAAGAAAAGAAAAGGACCTAGCGAGTTATATAATTAATTGCACAATTGAAGGATTGGTAGACGAACATGCCTTAGCTGACATTAGAGCAAGCATCAATCTTATGCCATACATGATACTCCAAAAGCTGGGTATTGGGGAGCCCAAACCAACAAAGGTGACACTTTAGATGGCCAATTGATCAATCTGTTACCCTCGAGGGGTAGTTGAGGATGTACTAGTAAAGGTCGATAAGTTTATCTTCCCGATGGATTTCTATATTTTTGGACTTGGATGAACAGGTGGAGGTGCTACTCATTCTTGGAAGACCTTTCCTAAAGACCGCACAAGGACCATTCGATATTAAAGACGGTTGAATGATATTGAGGGTTGGAGAAGAAAGAGTGGTCTTCAAACTCAAGGATGCCATGCGACACCCCATAGAACTCGATGATACTTGTTATTTCATTGATCATTTGATGACCGTGTTTCTAAATTTATACAGGACAAACTACTGAAGGACCAACTAGATGACCTGTTCAAGGATGCACCACCCTGGGAAGACCTTGTAGAGGAACCAAAAGCAAAGGAAAAGCAAAGCGGACGACTCGAGTAGAAAAAAGGAAAGCGTGGTGGAGGAAATTTAGAAAAAGGAGAAGAAATTATGCTCTTCCCCTGCAACCCCACGTCATGGAACACTTAAGAAAAATTCCTGTGGGTATGAATTTATCGCATCCATAAGTAAACAAATTGCAGGATGCGATCCTCCCAATGGGGAAGCTTAGCGGTTCCATCTTTTCAAGCCTCACTAAGCTTAACATGTAGGTTAAGCTAGTGACGTTAAACAAGCGCTTCTGTGGAGGTAACCCAAGTTAAGTTAGTTTCTAGTTATCATCTTAGGTTTTAGTAGAGATACAACTTTGGTAAATCATCCGGTCGGATGATATTCTCAAAAATTTTGTGGCCCCTACGTACTTAATAATTAATTCTTTGTTTTTGAAGTCACTAACACACAGTTCCAAGGAGAATTAATAGAAAGAAGGACTAATTTAGCAAGACAGAGATGCACAGGTCAATTCACGGGCGTGCATTAGACCATGCACCTCTCAGGATTTTTCCTCTCACAAAGGTAACTACTATGCATGGCCATGCAAGACACTTGAACGGGCGTGCAACGCAGGCCGGCGAACACAATGACTCTAGGTCTTCAAAGGCATCCGCACACCCATGTATCAGACCGAGCACATCACGAAAAAGTCAAGACACATGGGCATGAATCACACACAGCCGTGCATCTAATTTATACGGGCGTGCACTAGGGGGCTGCGAAAAAAAGAAGATACACGTCCCTCCACACGCCTGTGCGTAAGGTCATGCACGAAACGATTTGGGTTTTTAAAACCCTAAATCACATGATGCTGCACCCATTCATCTCCTGCTCAACGCATCATCGGACCACACCGGCGACCATGCATCGCACAACTGGACCTTGCCCGCCCTTGTCCCCCACCTCGTAACCAGAATCCGATAAGGCCAACTTCAATTTCACCGATCATCTACTCCCCTCCCCCACTGTCCCCCTCGCGCATGACTATGCATCTCCATCTCCGGTGAGCCACCACAGTTTCATCACCATGCCGCAGAATAAAGCATCCAAGGAACAGCTAAGGAGGAAGAAGCAAAAGGAAGAAGGAGCTCCCAACCCCGAGCACCTTCATCTACCACCATCCCGTTGGAGTTGACCTTCAGGACGCCAATGTTGGCTAGCAGGTACTTTCATCTCTAGTAGTTGAGCTTTGGCAAGGGACCGAAACATCAATTGGGGCATTCTAGATACAGTAGGCCTCACCGCCGACGTGTAGAGATACCTTGATGTGGAAGGATGGCGACATCTCCTTGACATTTAGGAGACGACATAATGAGTGCTAACTTTAAAGGTGCTCTCTATATTTCAGATTGCCAGAGGTCTCATCTCCTCGCACCGATTGAACCAGATCGAGTTTCGATTGGGATGAATCATGTTCCAAATAAGCTACACCTACTTCACCATCCACCTGGGACTCTACGATAGAGAGTACAACGATGCCTTCGTACTAAGAATTAAGGATCGATCAACAGGCCGGGAAGACACAAGAGTCTGTCTGGAGGAGGCTCATTGGCTCAGCACAGATCCATACTATGACCCGCGGTGGTCGAAGGCATCCACTCTCTGTTCCCAACCCTCAGTTACATAGATATGATTCTTAGCCACTCGATCACAGGGCGGGGACTTAGCACAGGAGTCGTAAACACCAAAGACTTCCTGTACCTCCAAAGCATGATATACAGAATCTTATTATACCTAGGATGGGCCGTAGTTGAGATCCTCATACATCAGGCGATACACGCCAGAATAGGAGCCATTTTCGCAGGGTCATAAATCACGAGACTGGCCTAGGGAATGGACGTACATCACAATATGTGTCTGGACCGATGATGATCGCAAGGAGTGCTATCACTGTCACTATCGACACACTATGGGTGATGGGTATGCTGCAAACCGCATAGACCTCTCACGACACCCGCAGAGCGTCCCGAGCCACAAGATCCGACAGTAGTAGGGCCCACTACGTCATCTCCACTAGCAGCATCAACACTAACCCTGGCGGACAAGGATGCTATCCTCCTATGGCTGATGCGCGCCACCCAATTATCATTAGAGCTCCAGGGCATCGACTGCCCACTCCCAATACTACCATCAACACAGACTATAGGAGATTTGGGGTTGGCAGCGAGAGGCAATGCTACTTTAGGAGACGCCGATCGAGAGGATGCCTTTGATGACACAGAAAACACCGGGGATGAGGATAACTTCGGCATATGAGCATCACCCTTAGCCTTATCTTTTT
Organism: Dioscorea zingiberensis; assembly: GCA_026586065.1. NCBI lineage: Eukaryota > Viridiplantae > Streptophyta > Magnoliopsida > Dioscoreales > Dioscoreaceae > Dioscorea > Dioscorea zingiberensis. The sequence continues at coordinate 12,597,501 of CM048825.1, read as the reverse complement.
ATTTACTACTTTTGTTCTTTTTAGTTTAGTTTTTTAAAAAAGGGTTTAGTCTTTCTATAGGCTATAGAGCTTTACCTTTTGTTTCTTCAATATTCTTAGGAAAGGTTGAAATCCACTTAGCAGGAAACGTAAGGAAAATAACTCGACGCATCACGACATATACTAAGCTAAGTCCAAATTCTCTCTCCCATCCTGTTTTCACAAGTCATATTTTTTTTAGTGCATACATTGCGTGCATTGGGGACAATGCACAATTTAAGTGTTGGGGAGGAATTAATTATCACAAATTATATTGTTAATAATAAGTGTTGATCTATGATGATCTATAAGCAAATTAATGGGAGTCCTCTTTTGTATCTAAGTCAACATTAGTGCTGGGGGCTAATTTTTTTGAAAATTATACTACATATCTTTGCCTTTACCAGACATCTCATAGAATTTTGAGCACAAACACTAATTGTGCTGTCACTTGTCTGCTTAGGTTTGGATTCAGCCTAGTTTGTGACCACTAGTTTATGTTATTTATGAAAAAAAGAGAGAAGAAGGAAAGGAAAAAAGAAAGAAAGAGAAAAAAAGGAGAAGAAAAGAAAGAAATGAAAAGAAAAAAAAATCCGGAAAGTTGAATCCATTAGGATGCCATACCGGGAGGAAAGTCTGATTCATTAAAAATGCCCTACCGAAAAATATGGTAAAAAGAACTATCACCTTCGAAGCGTGAAAGCCACTCTTGAGTAGTCGGATCTTGGGCATCACAAATGTCCACTTGATGACCTACCGGGGGAAATGGCTACCTCATTGGATCTATGCAGCTACTACACAACTAGAAGAGTAAAAAAAAAAAAAGAGTTTGATTTAGGGAATAAGGTCTATAACTAGTGGAGCTATGCTTGAGTCGCTAAGGGACACCATGGAAAGGGTCACACACACACACATTAAGGGAGTTTTAGTACAAGGTAAAACCTATTTTCTATAAAAAACATTTATAGCACTCAATACTGTGTGTCCCCAGGCATCGGAGGGACTCCCAACTATTTTGAGATCGGAGATCTTGCACTTATCTATTTCTTTATATGTTTCCTTAGTTTAAGGCAAAGCAAAACTTCAAGTATAGGGGTATGATAAGTGCACAACTATACATATATTCTATCATATTTGCATGCACTTATCCCATTGTTTTGCATCAATTCCTCTATTTTTGTTCTTCTCTGGGTTTGTTTTGGGATTGAGCAGGTAAAATAGGTACCAGGAGCAAAAGGAATGAGAAAAGGGACAAACCAGGACGAAACAAGCTAAAAGATCCCTTTATAGAGATGTGCACTGCCTTAGTAGAATTGTGCATGGCCGAGCACATGCCCATACAACTCACTGATTTCAAAACGTGTAAAGATCAAGCCGTGGGAGCCTGCACAGGCATGCATTAGATGCACACTCCTATGCCAATTTGGATAAAATTCTATATAAACCCACCAAAGACACAGATTTTGGGGACTTTGGCAGATTAGTCTTCGACTGGTATTCCGAGCTATGGCTAGGGTTTCTGAGAAGATCGAAGGCGGAGTAGACATCAAGCAAGGGAGTCCCCATATTTCAATTATGTTTTTCTCTGTTATCTTTGTTAGTGTTTCTATTAGCATGAGAAGCTAAACTCCTTGTGTAGTACCTCGGACACATGAACCCTAGGATTATTTATTAATTGAATTCTTTTAATTATTATTTTTTTCCTTTATTGATGATTCTTGTGAGTCTGTGCTTAAATTATATGATTGTATTAGCATGAGGCATGATTATAGACCTCGCTATATCCTAGCAGGACATATATGCTCCTAGGGTTATGACTTGCGTGTCTCCTTATGAATTGGTCTATATTCACTTAGTAAATTATAACTATACATAGATAATGAGTTTGATTCGTATACCGAGAGATCGGATGTGGCATCTAGATGGTGCAATTGTTGAACTCCCAAGAATTAATCAATGGATAGAAAATACTTAGGGCCTATTTGGATGCACCATTATTCCTTAGTAATGGCCCTCATTACTATGGAATGGGCCATTACTGTGGAATATACATAAAAGGCCCGTTTGGTTACCCTTTTTATATGAAAAGATAACTATGGAATGGGCCCATTCCATAGGAAATTAAAACTTTGGTCAGACCTATTTTTTTTCCTTCCCTGTGTTTGTCGCGAGCTCCTCCATTCTTTCTCGAGCCCACCGCAAGCGTCTCCATTCTTTCTCTCTTCCCAGACCGGCGACAATCTTCTCTACCGTTAGATCCATGGCGGCAAGAAGCCCCCTCTCAGCCCTCAATTCCCTAGCCGGCGAGCAGCCCCTTTTCCACTGCAAGCTACTCTGCCGTCGGTATCTGATCCACCTCTCTTCTCAGGTTCGTTCATCCTCTCCTTGCTTGCTTGAGATCCTCCTCTCTTTCTTTTGATCATTTGGTCTTGATTGGGATTGTTTGTTTGTTTTGTGGGGGTTTGGGATCTAGGGAACAATGAGATAACATTAGGGCAAAATATTCTCTGGTTGTCTGGGCTACCATTCACTTCACTTGACTTGATCTCTAGTGTTCTTCATCCTTGGGGCATTATCATTTATGATGCTTTTATGGGCCTCTGTAATTTTTACTGACAATGAACCATGAACTCCTCCTATTTATGTATAATTCTGAGAAACTACAGAAAACCATGTATTACAGTTTGAACAACAATGATCAGTACAAAACCCATTTAGGCATCATCAAGAGGCAGCTCTGGTTATTCCCTGAATTGCCATCTCAGGGCTCAATATGTATTTGAGAATTTTTATAACCATTTCTCCAATATCTTGCTCTTCATAGGAAGTGATAACCTTCACTGCAGTAAGGAGATAGTCACTTCAAAGAAAATAATTAGTACTGTAAGTTACCAAACATACTACATACATTTGGTAGACTGAAATATAAATCTTAATTTTTGTTATGTCATCCATTTTCTGCAAATTTTCCATTGTTTTGTACTATGTTTTATGGTTCTGCTATGCTTTTGCATGCAATAGGCGAACAAGCAATAGAATAATCTAAGCTGTTGATGCCAAAAACTGATCCACCTCACTCTTTGGCTACTGTGGCCTCGTGATCTGGTCTCAGCCTTTGACAAACGGTTAATATTTATAGTTGGTGTGGACTCTTACTTCTGCTTGCGAACAAGGAGACGCGGAGGGCACTCAGCAATTCCGTCCGGAATTATCCACTGATAGACCTGTGAAGAGGAGGAGAAGTAATCAGAATTGGGCCTTTCTGCCCGGATTTAACTCCGATGCTTAAGTCAGAAATCAGGGTAAGAAGTTCTAGGAAATGCTTTGTGTAATGTGTAGTGAGTATTTTTCCGGTCCCTTTCCTTATTGTCCTTCCTCTCCTTTTATAGCAAGTGAGAGGCGGTTTAAGCAAATATCTTGCAAGGCGGTGGGGTAAGGCGGTGGGCTAGGTGAATATCTTCTAAGGCGGTAGGAAAATATCTGCCTAGCGTGTAGGTGCTCTGTAGGCAAGTAGGGTAAATATCTGCCCACTGTAGTAAGTGGATAAGGCCTACTTACTGTAGAGGCGTTAGATATTTTACCTCTCTCCTTCCACCCCACGCCTTGTATAAGAGGGCTGTTATAATTATAATTCCGACGGACTTATTCGCAGGATTTTATTCCTCACGTTATTGCCGAACGGAATTGTGCAAGGTTATTTGGTGATATTGCCACGTGGCCAAAGATGCTACGTGGCTGAGAAAACACGGTCCTGTGTGTGACAGGTGGTCCCTAGGTCACTGACATCTGTCTTACCAAATATATCCGTAACACTAGTCCCCCCTAAAATGTACTTTGTTCGAAGAATCTGAGCGAGAGGTGAGCTAATCGCACGTTTCGCTTGGTTCGAGAACAAGTATTCTTCTTAGTTGGCACGTCTATGTAGGGGTGGGCTTCGTCTATGGCTATGGTATACGTGTTTTTAGTAGGTGACCGACTAAGCATCGTGTTCTCTTTGGCGTTGTTATCGAAGTAGATTTTTCTCCGAAATTCTCGCCTATTTTTCTACTTAAGGGCTTGTATGGGTAACGTTCATAGTCAGAAATCTTTTGTATCATGGCTCAACGTTTGTCTTTTTATAAATTCTTCACTTTTAGCCAATGCTCTCGCCACTTGCGAATTCCTAGCTCCTTTCACGAACATCTGTCGGAATTAAGGACTGGGTTTATCCACCTAGTAAGTCCGAACGGCTGTGTGGGGCCAAGCATTCTATTAGTTAACGGGGACCCAGGTGAGATATGTATCGATGCAGGGTGGGAGGCTTTTCATGTTGATCATGGCATTGAGGCGGGGGACCTTTTAGTTGTCACTTATGCAGGGGGTGTACGTTTCGAATTTGAGATGTTTGGAGACGACTCCTGTCGTAGAGAAGTGGGTCCCTACCTTCGCCCCCATGCTGATCCAGGTTCTCCTAGTGGGAACGAGGATAGTGACGGTTGCGGGAGTCCGTGCATCTCCTCCGAGTCTCATTCGAGCGTGGCTTCGGAAGAATCCGCGGATATTTAACTTTAGTCCGTCGGATAACATGTTTTTGTTATTTTTGGTTTGTTTGTATGTAACCTGAATAAATGACGTTTGTCGTTTTGTTTGTAAATCCTTTGGCATTTTTATGGCCTTCACTGGCGATCCTATGTTGGAATATGGCCTTCACTGGCGATCCTATGTTGGAATGTGTGTTTTGTTTTTTATGGTGTTGGTTCTATGGTATTGTGCTCATTATTTCTTTGAGGGACACGTGTCTCTGGCACTGTTTCATATTAAAAGGGGTGATATGGCGTGACATGCGCGGTGTGCGTTTTGTCAACAGCATGATGGGCGCGATTACCAATATGTGTCAGGCGGCGTTTGGTATGCTGACGTGGACGGATTTCTTGGAGGAGTAATAATGGCCTATTTGAACGGTCAGGATTTGGGGGCCTTGGTTCAACGGTTTTGATTGGAATGTAATACTGAGATCGAACGGCCAGGGATTCGTTGCTTTTCATATATATGCGAAATCGTACAGGCCAAAAAGGGTTTATTTCGAAAGTTGAATCGTGTCTTCTTCCTAAGGTTTCTTCTTCTTCTCCGGCGAGCTTTGGTTTCGAGTTTTCTGTGTTTGTGTTATCTTTTTCTTTCCTAAGGTAATGGCTAGCGCCACTTCTAGTGCTACTTTTTCCTCCTCTAGTTCTTCTCATGAGCCCTTGGTCCCTTCTCCGTCCAACCCCGTGGTTTCTGTTGCGATCCCGGCGATTCCGGGTGAACTTGGAGGCGTCCCGGTTCAGGGTTCGCGGGTTCATCCTGCTTCTAGGGCAACGGGTAGGGGGTCGGACACATTCATAAGTCTTCTTGGACAAAAGGAAGTAGATAGCCTGGTAGCGAAGTATGAGATAAATTTGTCCCTGTTTGAGGTTAGGGTTCCCTGTTCTGGGGAGAGGGCAAGTTCTCCTAGGGAAGGGGAGATAGCCATCTATCAAGATGCGCTATTGGGTGGCCTTAGGCTTCCTTTTTCTGATTTCGCTAAGGCAATACTAGAAGAGTATCATTTGTGTCCCTCACAGTTGGCCCCAAATTCTTGGAGACTTTTGAACGGCTTTGTTATTGTTTTCAAGCATTACGGAATAAGTCCGACCGTCCGTTGGTTCCGTATGCTTTTTAGCCTATGCCTAGAGTCTAACGCCGATTGGTATTACTTTTCGGCTCGTTCTGGGAGGAAATTTTTAGGGAAAGTTCCTTCTTCCATTAAGCGATGGAAGAGTAAATTCTTCTTTGTCAAAAGTAAGTCCGAGTGGGATGTCCGAACAAAGTGGGAGGTTCCCCGAACGGACATCGCTTGTGAGGAAATGACGGGAGAAGAGGAGGTTCTTCTTAAGTCAATGACAGGGTTATCCAAAGTGTACATGGATGAGTTCTTGACAAAGGAAAACCTTGTTAAATGTCATTTAATAGTGTCCGCCGGTAGGCATTATTCGTGTATCTTGTTGGTCTGATTTTTAACTACGGTAATTGACTTATTTTGGCCCTTGTTTTGTAGGAAATCCGATGGAGGATGAGGACCTAAGCTATGTTAAGGGTCTTTTGGCCTCTTTCAAGGGCGAAGTTCACCCGCCCTTGCCTCGCGGGCGGAAGAAGAAGGAACTGGTACTTGGCCAAGGGGCTGATACCTCCAAGGAGGAAAGAAAGAAGAGGAAAAGAAAGGAGACGGATTCTTCCAAGAAGGGTGCAGGGTCCTCACGGGAGTGGAGGACCAAGAGAAAGAATTCCGAGGACGTATCAGGTCCCGGAATTGCAGAAGAGCAGGTGGGGGTGCCTCAGGAAGAGGTTTGTGCGGAAGAGGTCCGCCCGGCATTGTCCCCAATTTCCGAGGGTCCTTCTTCTAGCTGACCGAAGGACATCCTTCTCATAGAGGTGAGAATTTCTATATATATTTTTTCTAAGGGTAGAATTTTTAACTTAGGTTCTATTTTATAGGCGGAGGCGGGAGAAGCGGCCCTTTTAGACAAATTAAAAGTGGTGGATTCAGTTTTAAAGGGATCTGCCACTAAGCAAAAGGAGTTATCTTCTGAGGATACTCCTTTTCGCATAATCGGGTCCGTAAGGACGTTTTGATGGCCATGAGGCCCGAAAGCTCTCCACGAAACTCCTGAGGGTGGGAGGGAAGAGGCCACTTATCAACTATTCCGCTTCGGCTATGCTAGTAAGGGTTATTCTCACATTTCCTTTTACTTCTAAACTTGGCGCTGCTTTTTACGAAAGTGTCTTGTTATTCTCAGAGATCGCGTTAGGCGGAACGAGTCGGCAATCTTTGCCAAGAAGATTTGGCAAAGATGGAAATGAATAGGGCAGACATCGCCCAGTTAAGCTCTAGGGTGGCGGCCATGGAAGAGAAGGAGATAGAACAGCTTGATGCTATCCGGGCCCTTGAGCGAGATAAGTCCGAGCGGTTGCTGCAGCTGGCCGCTATGGAAAAGGAGAAGGCCGATTTAGCGGCCCAATTATCTGTTTCTAACGGTTCTCTTCTTACTGCTGAGGAGGCTATCAAAGGGTTACAAAATGAATCCAGCAAATTGAAGAAGGAACTTCAATCGACTCAGGATGAGCGAGCGGCCGCTCGATGGGACCTAAAGATGAAGGCTGCTGAGCTTACCGCCGTACAAGCTGAGTTGGCGGAAATAATGGGGGAGCGTGACATACTGAAAGAAGATTTGGCTTCCCGCTTGAAGGCTCCTAAATCCGACTCGCAAGAAATTAAGGATTTAATAGAGCGAGCGGATAAATTAGAGAAGGAGGTTGCCCTACTTAGGGCTTAAAAGTTAGAGATGGAGCCACTCGTATATATTCCGTGGTGCAACAAGTGGGCCATCACGTTCCTCCTACGGAAGTTTTGTCTATGGGGCTGGCTGGAGTTTTGAAGAAGTTCACGGAGCTGAAAGAGCAACAAGTTATCAAGACTCCAGAGGCTCGTGTCCCCGCTACCTTGAAGCCTTCTACCCAAGTCCCTTTAGAAGCAGGTGGCTGCCCTGGGGCCCTAGCTCTTAGGATTTTTTCTTTTATGAAAGTTTTTGTAAATTCTCAATCACTTGGAAATGTAATTTCTATTCATATGAATGAAATGCAAACCTTTATTTTGGTGAAGATTTATTTCCGAGTGATGGTTGTCTTTGAACCATGTAAGAAATTCGCGAACTTCTTTATTCTTCCTTTGGCTTGTAAACTTCGTAACGAGTCCTTAGTCCAGTCATGGGACTTTGTTGAGTGAGGTACTCGCCTTCATGAGTGAGATTGTTGCCTCATACTTCGATCGGGATTTTTGTCTTTTGAGAGTTGTCGTTTATCTGTGTAAGATAATTCCGACTCGTCTTTTAGGAATGGGAATTTCACCACATTTTAGTAGAATGGGAATTTCACCGCATTTTAGTAGAATGGGAATTTCACCGCATTTTAGTGGAATGGGAATTTCACCGCATTTTAGTAGAATGGGAATTTCACCGCATTTTAGTAAAGAATGGAAAAGACCTGAACTTTACTCCATGAAATTTAAGAGACAGCTACAGAACTTATTGATAGTAGCGTCGTAAGTGTTCAGCATGGAATGGACGCTTGAGCGTTTTTCCGTCCATATTTACTAGATAATAGGTGTCAGCTCGGACGATTCTTTGCACGACGTAAGGGCCTTCCCAGTTAGGAGTTAGCTTCCCCGTTCGGCTTTTATTTCCTTGGAATTCATTTTCTCTTAGGACTAGATCGCCGATTTGGAAGAAGACTCTTTTTACCCTTGTGTCGTAGAACCTTTTGATTCTTTGGCGATAGACAGCGGCCTTTACTTCTGCCATTTCTCTTCGTTCTTCAAGTAGGTCTAGTTCCGCTCGGAGATTTTTCTCATTTTCTTCTGACGAGAACTTCACGTGGTTCGCAAAGTAGGCATTCCTATTTCTGCTGGAATGACGGCTTCAGCCCCGTAAGTAAGAGAAAATGGACTCTCCCCTGTGGGAGTTCTGGTAGTTGTCTGTAGGCCCAAAGGGCGCTCGGAATTTCTTCCACCCAATTGGTTCCATTTTTGGATACCCGGGTTTTCAGAGTCTGGAGTAAGGTACGGTTTGTCACTTCTACGGCCGTTGGCTTGGGGATGTGTCACGTAAGTCAATCTAGATTCAATTCGAAGTTCGTAATGTAAACTCCTGAAAGCCTGGTTATCAAACTGTCGCCCATTATCGGAGATGAAGGCGATTGGAATTCCGAATCGGCAGATGACCGTTCGCCATAAGAATCCCTGGCAAGCTTTCTCCGTGATTTTGGCTAAGGGCTCAACTTCCACCCATTTGGTGAAGTAGTCGATAGCGACTATTAGGAATTTCAGTTGTCGGATCGAAGTAGGGAATAGCCCTAAAAGATCAACCCCCCAAATAGCAAACGGTCGCGGACTGATAATTGGCGTAAGTGGTGTAAGTGGTCGTCTCTTAATTTTAGAATGCCACTGGCAGGCATCACATTTCCGAGCGAACGCTATTGCATCTTGAGTTAGCGTTGGCCAGTAATAACCTTGCCGCAAGACTTTGTAACTCAAGGCTTTGACTCCTATGTGACCACCGCCGATGCCCTCATGAATTTCTTGAAGGATATAGCTAGCTTCTGTAGGATGTAAGCATCGCAAGAAAGGTTGTGTGTAGGACCTTTTGTACAGGCTTTCGTTGATGATGGTGTATCGAGCGGATTTGTGTTTATCCGTCGAGCCTCCACTTTGTTGGGTGGCGCAGGCCCACCTTGTAGGAAACTTTTTATGGGATCCATCCAACTTGGCTCTTCGGCCACACTTTGTACCTCTCCTTCCAGTCTATCGATAGTTTTTGTGGGAAGGTACTGTAGGTTAAAAGAGGATTCTGTATCTCCGTTTGGCGTTGTGGCCTTTTTGGATAAGGCGTCCGCTTCATCGTTTTGCGCTCGGCAAATTTTCTCAATCTGGAAATAGGCGAAGCATGGTACTATTTTTCTCACTATGGCTTGGTAGTTGATCATGTTCTTTTCTTTTGCTTCAAAGCTGCCTAGGGTGTGGCTCAAGACTAGCTGCGAATCGCAATACACATGCAGACGCTGAATTCCGAGCCCCCGGGCAAGGTGTAATCCGGCAAGGAGTGCTTCATATTCGGCCTCATTGTTAGCAGCTCGGAATTGGAACTTGAGCACTGTCGCCATTTTCCATTTAGAAGGAGAATAAAGGACAAAACCTGCTCCTGACCCTTCTTCAGTTGCCGACCCATCAACGTATAAAGACCACGGGATGTTAAGACACTCTTCTGGATTCTGTGAAGGGAGTTCGCTCTCATTCGCAGGAAAAGTTAATTCTGCGATGAAATCGGCCAGTACTTGGGCCTTGATTGCCGTTCGGGGTTTGTAGGTGAGATCAAACTCGCCTAATTCTATTACCCACTTGGGTAGGCGTCCGGAATTTTCCGGTTTATGAAGAACTTGCTTTAGTGGCTGATCAGTCAATATTATGATCCTGTGGGCTTGAAAATATGGTCTCAATCTTCGCGCAGATGTAATAAGAGCAAAGGCCAATTTTTCAAGTGGCAGATATCTTGATTACGCATCGTTAAGGATCTTACTTGTGTAGTAGACTGGCTTTTGAACTCCGTTATCTTCTCTCAAAAGAACCTCGCTCACCGCTCGTGGGGCAACGGCCAAATAGATGTAGAGTTCTTCTCCCACTTGCGGCTTAGCCAATAGCTGAGGCGATCGGAGATAATTTTTAAGCCCTTGAAAGGCTTTTTCGCATTCCTCCGTCCAATCCATTTTTGGCGCTTTTCGCAGGGCTTGAAAGAGCGGGAGATTTTTCTCTCCGACTTTGGAGATGAATCTGCCAAGTGCCGCAAGGCGTCCATTAAGCCGTTGAATTTCTTGAAGACTTTTGGGTGATCCCATGTCAAGAATAGCTTTGATCTTTTCTGGATTTGCCTCTATTCCTCTTTGTGTTAAGATAAATCCCAAGAACTTCCCTGATCGAACACCGAAGGAACATTTATTCGGGTTTAACCGCATCGTGTAACTCCGGAGTGACTGGAAAGCCTCTTGTAAGTCTGATAGATGTTCATCGGCTTTTCGGCTCTTCACCAGGATATCATCTACATACGCCTCAACATTTCTACCAATCTGCTCTTTGAAGACTGTATTTATGAGCCTTTGGAAGGTGGCTCCAGCATTTTTCAGGCCGAACGGCATCACCGTGTAGCAGTAAGTTCCCGTGCTTGTAATGAAGGATGTTTTTTCTTCGTCGCCTTTGGCCATTCGGATTTGGTTGTAGCCTGAAAAGGCGTCTAAGAAACTCAGCATCTCATGCCCCGTTGTAGAGTCAACCAAACCATCAATTGATGGCAAGGGAAACGAATCTTATGGACAAGCCTTGTTCAAGTCTGTAAAATTAACACACATTCTCCATTTTCCGGACGGCTTTTTTACTAGAACAACATTGGCCAACCAATCTGGGTAATACACCTCTCGGATAAACTTAGCCTTTAGGAGGTTTGATACTTCTTCCTCTCAAGGCCTTCCTCGCCTTTACGGCGGAATTTCTTCTTTTCTCGCTTCATAGGCCTAAATGACCGATCTACATTAAGGTGGTGTTCTATGATCTCGCTTTTACGCTGGCATATCCTCCTCATGACCAAGCGAAGAGATCAAAATTTGCCCTTAATACTCTCATGAGGTCTTCTTTGCCGTGAGGTCGCCAAGTTTGCCCCAACTGCACTGCATGCGGTTCCGCTCAAGTTGCGTCTAGGGGAATTGTTATCAATTCTTCAACTGGTGTAGGCTGAAGTCCTTCATCTTCCCGTTCGGCTATTCTGTTGACTAGCATGGCTTCTGAAACCTTTATTTTCCTTTTATTTAGGACTTTCCCTTTGAGGGTCGAGACGTAACATTGCCAAGCTAAGGGTTGGTCTCCTCTTACCTCTCCACTACCACTCTCAGTTGGGAATTTGAGGAGAAGATGGTAAGTAGAGATGATGGCTTTCAAGGCGTTGAGGGTTGGCCTGCCAAAGATCACTTTATAACTTGACGCACAGCGTACAACCAAGAATTTCGTTGTCACGGTTGATGATCGTGGTGAGTTTCCTCATCAGAATCGGTAGAGATATCATCCCTTCTCGTCAGTATCACCCTCAGGAGAATCCTACTAAGGATGATTTTACAGAAGTAAATCATCCGCGTCATACCTCATTCTTTCGAAAGCACTCCAGAAGAGGATGTCAACTGAACTTCCACTGTCTATCAAGACTCTCTTCATTTGGAAACTGGAGACCTTGATGGCAATAACCAGCGCGTCATCATGGGGGTGACGAACTTTACTAACATCGTTATCATAAAAAATGATGGGAGCCGCGGGTCGAGACCTTCTTCGTGGTGTTTCTGTCTCTTGCGTCGTTCCCACCATTCGGGCATAACTTTTTCGAGAGGCGGAACTTTCCCCTCCACAGCCAGGGCCACCACTAATAAACCCCACCATCTCCCCTTTTTCTTCTTCAGGTTGTGAAGCTTCAGGTTCCTCCTGAATCTCAAGGTTGATATATTGCTCCAACTGTCCTCTTCGAACGACATCCTCTATCGCATTCATCAAGTGGGTACACTTTTCCGTGTCGTGTCCTTTAGATTGATGCAACTGGCAATATCTCTTGCTATTCTTTTGTCGTTCAGTATTTCTCGTAGGCTCTTGCCATGTCAGAAGCTTTTGCTCTTTGATTTGCATAAGAATATGGCTTCTGGTTTGATTTAGTGGGGTATGATGATCATATTTAACAATCTTTCCTTCCTTTGTAGGTTCTCGGGGCTGCAGCATATGTCGTTGAGGGCGTGTCGAGGTTTCCAGATTTTTGTTTGTGCCCTTGTCGTCCCTGTATGATCTTCTTTCCTTCCGTATATCTGGGGGCCTTCTGTTGACACTTTGGTAGGTTTTTCCTTTTAGGGTGTCTACGGGCCCACGTCGAGTCTCTTCTTCCCAACCCGTATAAATTTCATCGGAATTGATGTATTTCTGGGCGTGGCTCATAAGGGCGGGAATTGTCTTTGGTGGATCCAAAGTGAGGGAGAAACGAAAGGGGGAGTCTAACAGTCCCTCCATTAAGAAGGTTACGGCCATTCGTGGAAGAAGGTCCGCAACATTTGCTGTTTCGTCTATATAACGATTTAAATAGGCTTGGAGTGTTTCTCCCTTTCGTTGTTTAACGTGCAAAAGGGTAGACGGGGTTTTCTTTTGCTTTGAGTAATTAGCAAAGTAGGCTAAAAAGCGATCTGCTAAAATCTGAAAAGAAGTAATTGTGCTAGATGGAATATCGACAAACCAGTCTTGCGCTTTTCCCTCTAAGGTGGAGGGAAAAGCTCGGCACAAACGAGCGTCGGTAATTCCAGTGAGGAGCATCTTTGATCGAAAAGACTTCAGGTGACGGGACGGATCGGTTCTGCCTTCATATGCGGTCATAATAGGTGGCCTGAAGCTGTCAGGAACTCGTTCTTCCAATATCTCCTTGACAAAGGGCGAACACATATTGAGAATATGCCGTTCGGATTTTTTGTTTTCTTGGGAAAAGTCCTGCCGCTGGGTCCCTCTATTCACAGTTTGTATGGATGGGCTATTTTGTTCCGCTCTTGTCCGTTCGGTTCTTGTAGCAGCTTGCTCTCTACGTCGAACGGAGGGGGGTTCTGAGCTAGCGGAAAAGGCGGTTCTTTCTCTTTTCTTCTTATGGGTGCGGGTTCTTGTCCTCCCTCTACTTTCGGAATTAGCTAACGGGACCGTTGATACGTTCGGTGTTGGGGCTTGTGCGGGAAGAGGTGGAGGATGGGTCAAAGTGTGGACAGCTTGAGCCAATTGTTCCAGTTGTTGCTGCATGTTAAGGTAAAACTCCGGAATGGACCCTTGGGGTTGGACGGACGGATTTTCTGATGGGGGTAAAATGGGTGGATTGTCCGATCGGATTTCTTCATGTCTTTGGGCTTCGCCAAGTTTGATAGGTTCTTCAGGGCTAGTAGGTGCTCCTTGTCCTTGGATTCGTTTTGATCTTCTGGTAGTGGTCATTTGGCTTTTCGTAAGGGTCCCCACGGACGGCGCCAAACTGTTGATGCCAAAAACTGATCCACCTCACTCTTTGGCTACTGTGGCCTCGTGATCTGGTCTCAGCCTTTGACAAACGGTTAATATTTATAGTTGGTGTGGACGCTTACTTCTGCTTGAGAACAAGGAGACGCGGAGGGCACTCAGCAATTCCGTCCGGAATTATCCACTGATAGACCTGTGAAGAGGAGGAGAAGTAATCGGAATTGGGCCTTTCTGCCCGGATTTAACTCCGATGCTTAAGTCAGAAATCAGGGTAAGAAGTTCTAGGAAATGCTTTGTGTAATGTATAGTGAGTGTTTTTTGGTCCCTTTCCTTATTGTGCTTCCTCTTCTTTTATAACAAGTGAGAGGCGGTTTAAGCAAATATCTTGCAAGGCAGTGGGGGTAAGGCGGTGGGCTAGGTGAATATCTTCTAAGGCGGTAGGAAAATATCTGCCTAGCGTGTAGGTGCTCTGTAGGCAAGTAGGGTAAATATCTGCCCACTGTAGTAAGTGGATAAGGCCTACTTACTGTAGAGGCGTTAGATATTTTACCTCTCTCCTTCCACCCCACGCCTTGTATAAGAGGGCTGTTATAATTATAATTCCGATGGACTTATTCGCAGGATTTTATTCCTCACGTTATTGCCGAACGGAATTGTGCAAGGTTATTTGGTGATATTGCCACGTGGCCAAAGATGCTACGTGGCTGAGAAAACACGGTCCTGTGTGTGACAGGTGGTCCCTAGGTCACTGACATATGTCTTACCAAATATATCCGTAACATAAGCTAAAACCTATTTCATGTCAGGATTGGAACCCTTATTTTACAGGCCAACTAGAAGCTACAATAGTATTATTTAATGTCATGTTTGACTTTGTGAAGTGAAACTATAAGGAAAGAACATTGTATAATAAGCCAAGAAGCCACATGTTTTATTTGAGTTGAAGATGTGTAGTAGTCACTGAGTGTATTTTAATTAGGTAAAACAATGAGGTTATCTATATACTTCATTATATATTATTTGCTGGGTACCTATATAGTGTTATTTATATCTATTGTTGGTTACCCATTTCAGAACATATGGCACATAAGAAAAAGACCAAAGCAAGAGCTAAATGGAATTAAAGTCATAGGGCTCATTTAGTCAAGTTGTTGATTGATTACAATACTCCAGCATATCGCTCGCAAAATGGATGGACCAAAGAGGCGTGGAATAAAATTTGGCGCGACATAGTAAATAAATTCCCTAATATGAACTGTAGTGTCATCCAAGTCAAATCATTGGAGCAAGAGATGAAAAATTTCTACAAGCTTTCAAAGGGGTTTTCCGAATTGAGTGGGTTTGGATGGGATCATGAAAAACACATGGTATCAGGCCCTGGTGATCTTTGGGCACCACTACTTGAGGTATAAATTTATATCATTTCATATGAACTATATACGATATTTTCCTTGTCAAATTTTTGTCATAATATGCAGAGAAATAAAGAAGCAAGGAGATGACATTAAAGACCATTTCCATATTTCACATCACTGCAGGAGATTTATGAGGGTAAGCATGTGTTGTTTACTTATGTTTACTCATAAGATTTCCAAATTTTCTAATCAATTATTCATTCATTAATGTTATATAGGGAGATATGCGGAAGGAAGACGCTCTCGTGGTGTAGAATATTATGCGAACATTGATAATGAACAAATGGACACTCCATCTCCAAGTATTCCTGCTCCAAATGATCATATTCAATCATTGTCTACTCTTGAGGTAGAGGGTGGTGACTTTACGCAAGTGGAACCTCCATGCACCCAACCACCCATTTCACAGCCTCAAAGTTCAGGTAATGAAAGGGAAAAGGAAAGAAGGATCCGGAAGAGGAAAAATGTACAAGAGGCATTCATAGAACAATACATAGATATGCGTCGCAATGAGACTGATCGGTATATTAGTGCTATGAGGATGAATCAAGTAGAAGAAAAAAAATATACCATTGGGGAATATGTCACGGCCTTTAACCAAATGTATAATCTTTTTTCAGTTGAAGACATTGCCAAGCTGCAACAATTTTTAAAGATGCCGATAATCGTGAATTCTTCTTACATCTTAAGGAAGAACTAAGAGTGGGGTGGCTTCAGGTAATGTTTTCAAAAATGGATTAGTGGAGCATTATTAAAACAATGTCTTGAATGTTTATGTAGGATGTTTAAGTTAATTTAGAGACAATGTCTTGGATGTTTATGCAGGATGTTTAAGTTAATGTGGAGATGTTTATTTATGAAACAATGTCTTGAATGTTTATGTAGGATTCTAATGTTTGGAGATGTTTATGTTTGTAACAATGTCTTGGATGTTTATGTAGGATTTTATATTTGGAGATGTTTAAACAAGGAGATGCTTATTTTTGTAACATTGTCTTGAATTCATGTTTGGAGATGTTGATGTTTGGAGATATTTATTTTTGTAACATATATTGAGTCAACATTGAAAATAAAACATAATGCATTAAAAAGACAACATTGATGAAAGCCTTATAGATCTTTCATATTACATTAAAAAGACAACATTGATGAAGGCCTTATAGATCTTTCATATTACATTTTTACGTTAGTTACAATAATCCGCCCACATTTGCATTGCTATTTCATCTCTCTTCTGAGCACCTGCATTACGTTCATAGTTTATTGTGCCAACATCATCTCCATACATATCATCTCCATCGGGGATAGTAATTTCTTCAGTTCCAACCCTAATTTCCTCAATGTCATCGGCACCATTGTGTATACGGATGAAATTATGCAGGACACATGCAACAACCACTATATCAGTTTGAGAATCTATTGGATGAAAGGTTGCAACTTTGAGTATAGGAAATCTCATCTTCAAGACACCGATGATGCTTTCAACATGATTCCTCAACGGAGCATGTCTCAGATTAAATAGTTCTCTATGATTGGATGGTCTGCATTGCGTGCGTCCTTGCTCTTGTAAATGATAACGCACACCCCGGTATGGAGCAATGAAATTTTGGGTATTCGCATATCCTGCATCAACTAGATAATATTTACCTCTCGAGACATGGAAGCCTTGGTCGATCGAATGCTGAAGTATCCTAACATCAGAGGCTGACCCTTCCGAACCAGCTCGGATATATACAAACTAGGAGTTAAAATCACAAGCAACCATGACATTTTGGAATAATATTTGTTTTCTATTTCAGTAAGGATCTTGCAATTCCATAGAAATGGTGATCGGAATATGCGTTCCATCAATGGCACCAATACAATCCTACAAAAATTAACCCATAATTTAAAAAAAAAATATGTTAAATAAATTGAAAATAAATCATAATTTATACTTTCATACCTTGAAATATGGGAAAAATTTGCTATTGCTTTGGATAACTGGTGATGTAATTGTTGATGGAGGTTGTTTATATGTTCCAGCAAGCATAGTCATAGCATTAAACACTTTACCAAAATAATTGCTTATTGTTTCTGCTGAATGTTGAAAGCGCTCTTGTACGTCACGTTTACTAGCGTTATGTGCAAAAGTGTACACAAACATCGCTAATTGTTCCTCAACTGCAATTCTTTTCAAGTTGTAAAGAAGAGACCTTTCCCTTAAACAATTAGCCAGAGCTTGGAAAATACGAGGCTCCATACAAAACTCTCTCTTACAGCGTACCTTGTGACCTTCAATGATCTCCCTTACATATGCAGCACCTGTAAATATTGAGGTATGACAAGGTCGACTTTCTGAACTTCCTGGAAATAAACTCGATAAAATGGTGAGCACGAATTCATCATCATCTTCATTAATCCTTCTCCAATGATTCAAATCCATATTGAATACGGGGCTTGAAGGTGTGAAAATTTAGAGGCAAAGGGAGATAAGTTTGTGAATGAATACCATTGCAAGAAGAGTGTTGGGTATAAATAGGGAAAAATGGTTAACGCCTAGTATATAACGGCTATTTTTCAACAAATAGTTTACAACAGATATTTTTTGCAAAACTCTAATCGCTATTTTTTTTAAAAAAAATTATTTTTTAATATTAAAATTATTCCATAGGAAATTTTTACTGTGCGTAACCAAACACTCATTCCATAGGAATGTTTACTGTAACTTTCCCCATAGGAATCAGGTCCACATACTATGGAATAAAAATCATGTAGGAAAGTTTATTGTGCATCCAAACAGGCCCTTAGAATTCAGTTATTAATAAAAGAATCCTAGGGGGATTGAGATCCGAGGTGCCACGTTTCATCTCTGATTGCTTATAGTCTTCCAATTGTTTGCGTTAGTTTCTTTTTAGGATAATCAATCAATCACAACTCCTTCTATAGTTTTAGACTAGATAGCAAGGATAGTTAGTACTAGTATTCCAGTCCTTGTGTATTCAATAACCCTACCTTTGGGTACTTCACTACTTGATCGACCCCGTACACTTGCGGGTAGTTTGTCGCGCATGTTGTGCATGCATCAGATGCGACCTTAATCTGTCATGCCCCAAGCCCAATTGGGGAATCAGTAGCTGACAGCATACATGTGGGAATGGGCCCCACTATGTATGCAAGGCCTCAAGACTTACAAATACCTGAATAACATAAATTTTATTGCTAATACTCAAATACTAAGTCCAACATCCAAAATGGCATAACGTATAGGAAATGTCTACAAAATAAACATAACAATCTAACATATTCCAAATTCAAAATAAGTCCACAGGACACTAATCACTTGATCAAGCTATGGATAACCCATCTACCCATTATCTATCTACTCCTCGTAATATGAAAAAAGGTCTAGAGATTAATGAGCTTGGGAGTTCAGTAAGTACCAACTAAAAACAGTAAAAAATACAAAGTTTTAATAACACTAGTAAAAATGAAACATGATAAGATACAACAGTAAAAGAAACAATTCAAAAGTATGTCAATAAATTTGCAAGAATTACAATTTCTAAAGATATCTTAAAAACACGCTATCATAAGATTGGTTTTATACTAAAAATACTAAAGTGTCCCAAACATGCTATGACCACTAATAACTACGGCGGTACGGATCAGAAACAAAAGTTTGTTATTATAACCGACAACACAAAAAATCAAAAGGCTGCTTTTATTACTGGTAGCACGGAAGATCAGAAGATTGTTATTATTATCGATGTCAGCACGGGTTAAACTAGTTCATAACAAATATGTGTTGACACGGTCAATGTTTTAATCGCCATTGACAAAGGTCAGAACACAGACAATTTAGAGACATATGCGAAAATCAGAATAAATCGAAAATAATAAATCATACTAAACAGAATAGCTATATTTGAAAGTGTTTCAAGCAAATATATGTCAATAGTTCTAACCCAATATACATGCATGGTTCTGTTTTGTACAGAAAATAGATTGCTTAGATTTTCATCGAGAGATCAAATAAAATTATTAAATAATTCATTTATAATGAAAATAATTTCTATAAATATATATGAAAAACCGTGCTTAATTTTTAGGTGGAATACTTATCGTAGGTTCCAATATTTTGCGGCTTAATGAAAACCTTAATTACCCCATAATGATGTTGAATTAATTTGTTTCCCTACTATGGATTTAATTTGACTAAAGTATGGGGCCTAATGGAAAATTATCCTCTCATGTGATTAAACAAGAGAGGGTCCACATATGAACTATTAAACATTCAGGGGTATTTTTACAAAAGAGGAAACAATCAAGTCAGGCACAAACTTAGGTGATTAATGGGTAGGATTAAAAGTTGATGGGTATTGAAGTGTATCAGACGGATGATATGGAGACACGTGGCCACGCGTTGAGAAAAAACACGCGAAGTGGAAACCGATTCTCCAAGGGAGACGAGGATTTAATGCAGGTGAATCGCCACATGGGAGCCCACCGGCCATCTTCGCAAATGGGAAACGGTTTCATCCGGAACCACATTCCCTCAACTCTCCATGTGGAACATGAATCACCGCTCATCTGGAGTAGAGCCCGTATCTGAGGCAAGGAAACGAACTCTTCTTTTAATTCGAGTACGTGGGAATAAAAATCCATCACTCATCTAAGCGAAACCTGGACCCGAGGCAGGCACACGAGTTCTCCTCTAACAACTGAGCACGCCTTCTATCCCAAGATTTTTCGTAGTCGGGCTGCAGGATTTATTATACAGGGGTGAGTAGCGCGCGGCAGTGAGCCATCCTGTCTCTCACCAGCCTCTCAAGCCCTCAATGCCACTAGCTCGGTGATAAGAAGGATCTAAAACCCTACCCATGAGGAACACTATCACCCCATGATCGGAGCTCACAGTCACCACCCGATTGTCATGATACAACGGGCAAAGACAACAGGACAAGCTTAACGACTTGCCTTCCTCAATGCCAAGTAGTTGTGCTTTCGTACCTTACTGGGAATGAGAGGAGGGCTGGGAGAACATCACAGCCATCGGAGAAGACCTCTGAAGTTAGCTTGCCGGAGCTGATGTCGAGCCGGACGCAGAGGAGCTTATTGTAATGCCCGCCACCAAAGCATCATCTCGTAAGCGCCGAAAACCACTACAGGCGTAGTAAACTCACTTAACACCCCTTTGAGCATTCATGAAGACATTTAGTTAAGTCCCTATCCATGCCTACATGCCTAGAAGCCACATAGAACCCTCAGGTCCCACTCTGAGCGAGTTTGAGCCCCTTCAAGAGTTGCATGAGTAGTTGACCAGGAATGCAAGTAGATAATTAAGGGGATTAAATAGTAACTATGAGTTTTGCATAAGTCTCTGTGTTTAAGAGTTTTAGTTGGTTAAGAGTGGAATTAGAAGAACAACATGTATGGGTAGTTCGTGAGAGGTTGCATAAGTTGTTTATTTTATCATTAAGTTCGTAACCTGTGAGATACTGCCAGTGGATTAGTATACATGAATTGGTCAAGTGGCTTCCTTCAAATTAAGCTCTTAAGATACTAAACATGACAGAAATCCAGAGGAATAGAGGCAGAGAGAGGAAGGGGGTTGAACCCCATAAACTTCAGTTAAGGCTTGGTAGGCGTAAATGAAGGATTAGAGGGGGTAATACTCAGGTTTACAAAATACTGAATGACCAGCATGCAAGGGGGAACAACCCACGTAGCATGAATGCATGGATGATGCTTGGTAGGCTTAAGAGTTAAGCTTTAAAGGTTTAAAGGGTTCAAAGGTTTAAGATTAGTGGGTCATGGCCCACTTTCTAGAGAAAAGCCTTGGAGATTTATTAAACAAGGTTGGGTGGTTGATAAGCCCACTTTGTGACTAAACTTGTTAATGTAATTTTATGGGCCAAGGTCCATCTCATATAACTAACTAGCCAAGGGCCTGAGTATCAATTGGGCCATGTGTGTAATGAGAATGATAATTAAGGAAGTTATAAAGGGAGGATTAACATTTTTGTGGGCCAAACCCCAGTTAGTGGCCTGGTACATGGGAAGGATTTTTAAGTGGGCATGGGCTGATTTTCCTTATCTTAGTCATTGAGCCTTAAGTTGGCTGAACCCAACCCAATAAGGGTTGATGCAGCTAGATAAAATGACTATCGATATAATTAAGCATAATTATGGTTATTCTTAAGTAGAGGTTTTATTACTAGATACCGACGTGGAGCATAAAGCCACATCAAAAGAAAGCAAGGATTCATTCTAGACATTTATGCACATATATGTAAGTATTTCAGCCTATCTTCCTTATAGTTGGATAATTGCTTCCTTAATACTCGATTCCATGCTTGTGTATGTATACTTGATTCGTTGGATGATTGCTTCCTTAATTCTTGATTTCATGTTTATGCATGTATACTTGATTCGTTGGATGTTTGCTTCCTTGATTCTCGATTCCATGCTTATGTATGTATACTTGATTCGTTGGATGAGTGCTTCCTTGATTCTTGATTCCATGCTTATGCATCAATACTTGATTCGTTGGATGACTGCCTTGACTCATGAGTCCATGCTTGTGTATGATTCGTTGGATTATTGCTTCCACCTGATATGTACTTCATGCTCGCTGACCATACTTACCTGTGAGCTGGCTCTTGGCCATGAAACAATTTGAGCTTGCGTTCTAACAGGGTAGGTGTGGGTTAGCTATCTTATTTTTGAGGATTCTCCCACCCAGCGTTGTGTTGCGAGGGAGCTAGTGGGGAGGACATACTGGAATCCACTCAGATTGTGGTTGGACCAGGATGGTTTGGAGGTTCTTGTCCCGTATACCCGTTAATGCTGTGGTACGCTAACCATATACGTACATGTTGATTGTAGCACTGTCGGAATTTCAAGGCCGTATCTTATGTAGGAGAGCCCGAGTCCGACGATGTCGAACTGTCTGATTTCACCACGAGAGCTTTGGCATACCAGGACTTGGCGGACCGGCATAAAGGTGGAAGGTGATCGAGCCAAGTCCAGAATTTGGGAGCACTTTGGACACGTTTCGATATTTTGAAAATAACTTTGGCTACCAATATCGGATTCGCGCGCTCAACCCCAATTTGGAAAGCTTTGCCTGATGAACCCTTCCTTCATCCTCAAATTCCACTGTTTTCCCCATCGTTTCTTTGTTTTCGGTTTTTTTTTTCATTTTTGGTAATACTTCGTATGCCAATTTAGGATAGGATATGAATGCGATTTGAACTCGGATTTTTTGGAGTTATCTGATTTGTTTAGTTATTTTAGAATTAGATAACTTTTTCTATTGAACCAAAATTTACCGATTTGGGCAAATTTAGAAAAGACGATAGATTTTCTAGGTTATCTAGGTTAGTTTTTTTTAGTTATTTAAACCAGGCTTTGTGGGTTGAATTTTAGTCATTGATTATTAAATAATATTTTTCCTTTGAAGTTTCAGAGACTTTCTTCTCTGTTTCTCTTCCCCTTTCTTGCTCTTTTTTCAATCCCCCTAGTTATCACCGCCCACAGGTTAATCACTATCTTGCCCGGCGTCAGTATCGACCGAGGGTCGATACCGGCTTAGGCCGATGATCTGGCTCTAGCCGTGATTACTCAGGGAGATGACATTTGAGCCTTCTTAGATACTCTTCACGATCTTGTTATTATTGTTTGTTTATGGATTGAAGTCCCTACCATTTGGTGTATCTTTCGGGGTAGGTTTGAGACTCCCGCTCTGCTTGGATCGTATCAATTATGACCCCCGCATTGTTTGGCCCGGCTATGTTCATTGGTTTGCTTCATTCTATTTTGGATTGCTTTCCTTTTGCTTATATTGCATTATCCATGGCACGACTTCGTTGTATTCCAGCGGGTGTATTTACTGAGTTTTCCTTTCGAAAGCTCATCCACTTGCTATCTATCTTTTTTAGATCCTGATAAGTAGGATGCGGGATAGGGGAGCACCGTTTGGGACTTGTTGTTGAGGTCTGCGAACCTCTTTCCTTCTAAGTGAGGACACTTATGTTTTTAGGTCCCTTGTAGGGCCATTTATGTTATTGACTATGTAGGGTGTATGTATCTTTAGGATATTTCATTCCGCTATTTACTTTGATATTACTAGACTTTTATTATCTTGATGGATTGTTTCGCTGCTTATCTAATGTATGGATTTTGACTACTGAGGCTATGTATTCGGGTAGGGCCCGTCTCTGCTCGCGAGACCCTAGATTTGGGGTCGGGGCGGACAAAATTTATACTTTGTATACAGTATTTGAGATCTATATAATCTATATAGTTTTAATACTGATTCAACTCATTAATTTATATTTCAAAGCGGATTCCAAATCAATGCTACTAAAATTAACATATTCAAAATTTCAATAAATCAAATAATTTCAAATTTTACTTTCCCCGATTTATAGATTCTCATCTTTTCACAACTTATTGAAATTCGGATTACAGAATTTCACAAATTTTCCTATCCTCCAATATTTATTTATAACATCTATTCTACTAATTGGTTTTTGTTGAAATAAAATTCATTAGATTCTTAGAGAAGAGAAGAATCTGAATATAAAATTTTTAAGAATTAAATTAGAGAAATAATTGTTCAATTCTATAGAAACTTCAAATTTGCTGGATTCTGTGAGGTTTTTGTAGATCAATTGTATCTTTTAATTCGAAAATTGGATCATATTAAAACAATATTTAATTGATTCTTAAGAGCAATAAGAATCTAGATAAATTTATTTTAATATGATCAGAAGACATAAAAGGTTCTTAAAGTGTCAAAGTTTCCTTTTTTTTTTGTTCTACATGTCATTGGATTCACCTGTAATTAATCCAAGCTTCTAATCTCAAGAAATATTCAATGATATTCAATGAAACCCTAAGAATCCTAGATCCATGCCTAAAATAATCAATATGATAAAATAAAATTAATTAGTATATGTGAAGGCAAACCTTTATCTACTCAAGGACTTAAATCTGAGGAAAACTCTTATGGAGATGCAAAAGATGTTTCCTCCTTTGTCCCCCTCTTTCCTCTCTTGACCTTGGTCATCGACGGATAAAACAAAAAACAAAAGAACAGAGGCGGCTAGGGTTTCAGATGTAAACAATATTATAATGGTCAATTTGCATAAAACCTCCTATAAGAATGCACAATTTTATTAAGGCTCTAAATAGGGGGGTTTTCCCCTTAAATATCAAGGTATTACACCAGTGATGTCACCAAGGAGCGGATGATGTTGATTTATGCTATCATCAAGGACATGGCTATCGATGTAGGCGCATTGGTGCACAACATGATTATCACTTCTATTTAGCGCACCCAGGGCAGACTGTGGTTCCCGTCATTGATTATGGTGCTTTGCGAGCAGGCAGGCATTACTTGGCTCAGTCGCAAGGAAACATTCCCTCCTCTCCAACTGATCAATAAAATACTGATCAGCCAGAGGATGACACCAGTGACGAGCGTCGAGGATGCTCCTACTAAGACTATCTCTTCGTAGACGTGATCACCCATTGTCCCACCTCCTATGCAATACAAACATCGTGGATTGTAGGCAGTTGAGGAGTCAGAGCTGTCAGTTTTGCGTCATGATGTAGAGGTACTCCAGCATCATATTTCAGGCTTGAACCGGATTATTATCACCCAATAGCGCCACACAGAGTTACTCCTCCAAATAATCGAGCAGGTGGAGTAGGAGGAGTCTGACGACGAGCAGTCCTCGCCACACCGCCACTCGTTCACACAGTAATGAGTAGCACAACACCGTGTGGCAATGCAACTTAGGAGAGTCTTATTCTACCCCTATACTTATGCTTTTATCGCATACTAATTATTGTTATTGTGTTACCCACTCGAGATGAAGTTATCAAGGTGATGACTTGTCTTGAGTTGTAGCAAGACAACACCCCTAAATTCAATGAGGTTTCTTCCTGAGCTAAGGTACTTGTGAATATGGTGACTTAGGAGGAACCTGAGACTACTCATGCTTAGGAAAGTGGTATGTTGGATTTACTCTTGTAGTAGAACGGTATATTTATGGTGTGTTTGATTGCCTTCTTTTTCCATGGAAAATATTTTCATAACCAATTTTCCTTCACTTTGGATTGTTTGATTGTCCACAAGTTCCATGGAAATTGTCACGCCCCGACCCGGATCCCGGGACCTCGGGCACGCGCACAGACCAGCCGTACCCAAGTAGAGGCGCACCTCACTTGGATACAAGGCCAAGTAAGTATAGCAGATAACAAATCATAAACAATATGTCATAAATAAATATCCTCAGAGTCATACAACGGAAAGTAATCATAAAGGGTTCAAAATACCCTACAATGGTTTATACAAGATCAGGCCCTACAAGGGTCCTAAAACTCTCACACACAACCTGAGGTCCTCGAACCTCTCCAACCTGTCCCAGTCCCACGCGCAGCTCCAAGTCCTGAGTCATCTGTCCCTCTTAACCTGGAAGGAAAAGAAAAGAAGTGGAATGAGCTTTCGAAAGGAAAGCTCAGTAAGTACCCTGCAGAAAATCACAATGATGCCACAACAGATAACAACAAATAGTCAAACAGACATATCAAAGAAAATAATCAGCACAACAAGCCAATCAAACGGGGCCCCCTATATTCATCAAATCATACCTCCACGGTCAGCACAAGTGCCGTGCACCTTAGTGGTCAAGTGCCGGACGACAGGTGGCTATGCTAAATGGGTGCCCCTACCCATCCAGACGCATACCAACCCAACCTAAACACAAGCACCACGAGTCTCACAGTAATGTCCCGGTCCACGGTGGCATGCTCAGTGAGCATCCAAAAAGACAACTTGTCCAAACAGCCAATCACAGATGTGGGAAACATCAAACAAAACATGTATACCGGGAATCAACAATAGATATCCAGATCATACCACGAGCACAATCATGATAACAATCAAGAATATACCAAACCAGGTAATAAGAGTGCCAAAGAAACCCATCTCTGGGTGGGAGCTAGGCAAGTGTACTTACCTTTAATCGCACTCCAACCGAACGACCTGTGTCTGTCCCGACGCAGCTCAACGCTCCATGTCGATATCTGGTAAATATAAGCTAACCTCAAACAATGCACACGTGTTCATAAACAACTAGTTCTACGATGCATGTCTACTAATACTTAATAACAATAGTAATGCAGAATTCCTGAATCTGTCGCGCAGTCCCAAAGAATAGGAAATAACTTTTGATCCAGGAACCCGATCGAGTTGATCTAAAATTCATTGCAAAGATCTCTTTTTTTATCTTTCCATCGGTATATTATATGTTTCTATCGGGGAACCACAGGCTACCCAGATATCCCTAGAGGTGGACAACCAAACAGCAGCCCGTCAGCTAACTCCCGACTCCACCTCATTGTTCCAAAATCAAGTCCAACCCACTAAAATCCATTCATCTGAACCAGACCTGTGACCACTCTATCAACAACCGCTCATCCTTGTCGACTAACCTCCGTGTTAATCAGGTTCATAATGACCACACAAAACAAGCAACCACTTGAGGATGAATCAACCTATTATGCGAGCCTAAACAGACAAATTCACACCACCTGCTAACTAGATCCAAACAAAACCTCAATGAATACTAATTAAACATGAGAGCTCTATTAACCAACAAAGATCCTCACAAACAACCATCCTCTATAATCTCTCCACTCAAAAAATGCTACTAATCTCTGAACCTTTAACTGTTTATGCAAGTATAAGCAATAGTAAAACATCTATTACTTTCATAGAGCTTTCACTAAGCCCTTCATTAGCAACTAAGTTGAGATCCTCAACCTTATTAGTCCTCATCAAGAATCTATTCATTCTCACAACTTGAGCACCATCCAAACCATCCACTACCTCATAATGATCACCAAAACCAAGTCTCACTAAACCTCCCCATCATAGACTTACTACATTGGTGATGCTTTTCCTCTTTCTCTCTCTCTCTCTCTCTAGATTTATGCTTTCCATAACACTTCATCTCTTCCCAAGCCATGCATGATTAACAACGTATTTTAATGAGAGATCATACATGCATGCATGAATGACTATCAAGAAAATAACAAGAAGGAGAGGCTCACCAGCAGCCAGTAATACTTGTCCCCATCCGAGAGAAGGTTTCTACTCTCTTGCACCGGTTTGTGATTGATCTAATATCTTTCCTCTCGGATGAGCGGCCCACGGCGTCGTTATGGAGAAATTTTGGTGGGGAGCGGCGCCAAGAACAGCCCCATTTGCCGGAGACGGTGGGCTTCTCTCCTCCTCGTTGATTTCCCACAAAGAAAACGAAGAGTTAATCACGCCGCCTCTCCGAAGATGATGCTACGGTTCTGGGAGACGACCCTCTTTTTATAGACGCCCTCCAATGGATCAAGGATAATCTAACAGTCTGGCAGATAAGCTTAATTATAAATTCAAAAGATTTGGCCGTGTGAGATCAACGTCGAAAATCAAGTTGGCAATCTTTCTCTCCCTAAAACCCTCTCCATATCACTCTACATCTCTCTATATATGTATAGTTATATTTATATTTATATATATGGTATAATATATCCTCACACCTTCAACGTATTTTTATTCTAAACCAAATTCAATTTCAGCCATGCGTTTCATCTCAACCATGCACGTCCATGTAAATAATATTTTTATTATTATTTCTTCTTGAATTCAAAAGTTCTGAATAATAACCATATAATATACGGGGAAGTAACGAAAGGTCCCCCCAAATTTCAGAAATCCCTAAAACATCCCTGTAAGTTTGCTTATTCCTCTTTAGTCCCTCCTTTATACAGGGATTTATTTTCTAGTCCAAACTGTATGAAATGGTGTTAAAAACCTTGTGAAAAGACGCTGCTGCCCCTGGGAGTTAATGCGATGTTCTATCTTCACGCCTCGTCGTATTGTCGCGTCCGGGCGTGAAATGACGCTGTCACCTCAACGATTTCTCCTATTCTCTTCTTCGTGATCCCCATCTTTCGAGAAAAAGCCCTAAAACGGAAACGTAAGTACTCAAGACACCGAGACCAAGACCATCAACCCCGCTGAATTTCCTTCATATTCTCTTCCAAAGAACGATCACGATGAGTTCAAGGGAGTTCGCTAAGATAGGTATCAATGCAACGCAACCCTAAACCTTCTTCTACTTAGGAGATTAGGGATTCGGCCCGGTTCGATTCTATTGTTTGCTTCTTTTTTTTTGAGTTTATTCTTTCCTTTTTCTTATCATCTGTAGCAGAATACAATTTGTGCATGTGTATTGTAATCAAATTGTGGAGATTTATTGGTTAGGGTTTTGGGGTTTGATCCTTTCTCATGTTCCTTACTGAATGTGTTCATTGTGGGTTGTTGTTTTAGAAATCGTTAATAAAGTGTTTTAAAATCACACTATTCATCGCTTAGTATTTTCCTTATGTGTTTAGTAGTATTTGCCTTATGTGTTTAAAATCTTATGTTTCTCGCTTAGAACAATACACATAATCAATTGTTTGTATGTAACCCTAAACCTTCTTCTACTAGGAGATTAGGATTCCACGTGTTCGATTCTAATGTTTGCTTCTTCTTTTTGAGTTTATTCTTTCCTTTTTCTTATCATTCAGAAGTGTAATTCAATTTGTGCATGTGTATTGTGATCAAATTGTGGAGATTTACACTTGCTAGGGTTTTGGGGGCTTGATCATTTCTCATGTTCCTTACTGAATGTGTTCCATTGTGGGTTGTTGTTTTAGAAATCAGTAACAAAGTGTTTAAAATCACACTATTCTGTTTAGTATTTTCCTTATGTGTTTAGTATTTGCCTTATGTGTTTAAAATCTTATGTTTCTGTTTAGAACAATACACATAACTGAATTGTTTGTATGTATTTTGGCGTTTTCGTTGTAGATAACCACACCAAGTCCGAGAATCGTTAATGGACTGATGTTACACGGGTCCAATGGTTGATTGCCTCACCGAATTGAATGACTTATGAACCAAAACACAGGCAACTCATTAACACTACCCCATTTAAGCCTGCTTGGTATGAAGCGGGTAGTAAAGGAAAGGGTCGCTCGACGCACTCATGAAGGCCTATGACATTCGGCTTTCAAAAATTTAAAAATCGGGCAAAGCTTGGTGACTTTTCCGCCTAGAGGTCGCCGCCATAATACTTGGATCGCTATGCAATGATGGAATTCGCGGATTTCAACGCCCAAAGCTCATCCGCATTCAGGCGTAATACCTCACAAAGCCTACTCTAGAATCGGGACTGCATGAAGAACACTCACTGATCTTGTTCATAGGAGTAGGGAGGAGGAAAATTTTGTCAAATTGCTAGTAGTGTATTTGATGGGTGTCTTCCTCTTCCAACCACAAACCTGCCGACCCCCAAGTTGGAGCGCACATTATGCCGACAACCTTCGGGGCCGGGTACATATGCATGGGCACAAGCCAGGTGCATAAATTTCTCATGGACGACGCCCAACTGACATCCGCCGAGTAGTAGAAAGGTGTTGCAGGAAGAAGCCCAAGAACACGGGCTACCCCGAGGCCGCATTTCGATCGTCCTCATAACTGGTTCTATGAAGTAACCAAGGTCGGAAAGAAGCCGGAGTTTGGGCATGGACTCCAAGAATTCTATGTTACCGGAGAAACCAACAAGTAAGAAGACCACCATCAGAACTACACAATCGGACTTGATCATTCGAGGGGAAAGAGGTAAGCTTGCTTTAATGCTTCAACTCTTAAGTTTTAAGTTGCATGCTAAAATCTTCGCTTTTTCAAAGTCTTTAGTATTACGCTAAAGTATTTAATATTCGTACTAAGTGTTTAGTATTATGTTAAAGTATTTAGTATTGGTACAAACGCTTTAGTATGATGTTAAAGTCTTGATACTACAAAGGCTTTAGTATTACGCGATTAACGCTCTTTAGTATAAGGCTACACCCTTTAGCATTTTACTTTACTTTTGTAATATTGTTTTGTAATATTTTTCAGATTCTTACAAAGGCTTTAGTGTTACTAATGTTTTGTAATATTGTCTCACGCCAGTGACCTCGGCCCTGTGAACGCAGAAGAGGCATCCTCACCAACATCTAGCCTACTCCATACCGCGGCCATGGAAGAGAAAAATTAATCTGGCCGGTCCACGCTAGCCGCAGATGATCGACGCTAGCAGCAGCAGAGAAATGAGAAAAATCCCGCGACCGGAGTACCGTGGAGCCGCCATCGCTCGGCTCCATCTCGCTCGCCCGGAGGGAGCCCTTCCCCACGCAACGACGCATGTAATGTTGCGCTTTGTAGACCGCTAGCTCTATACTCTACTGCGGGTCTCTACAATGCGCTGGCAAGTAGATATGTTGCTTGCCGTGGAGCAATGACGGCCCGGAGCAAGGAGCTTACAAAAGCTCCACAGCAGCCCCACCTAATTAAACACGTAAAGGCAAGCTGTTTCAAGGTGCCGCAAAGCTCCCCACGCATCCCCGGACATGCATCGGGCGGATATCAAGCCGATGAAATCAGCTTTACCCGCGAAATCAGCGCGGTCGAAAGAAAGAGGAAATCTACGGAACTCAAGAAGAGGGTAGCCCACGCTACGTAAAAAGAAGAATCAAGGCGAGGAACCAACTAAAAGTGTCGATGAAATAATCGAATCTTTTCGCTTATCAAGAACGCCAAGAACTCTAACGACGGCGTTGGTCCCCACTGGCGACGAAGCTCCCATAGAAGGCCCCACGTTTGTGGGTATGGTTCCCGCCACAATTGAAGCCGGCTGGCCCCCAAACTCACTATGGAAGTTTACAATCTCTTTGTCGGCTGATGCATCTGACCATTAGAGATTCACCTATTGGCGATCCACATCCCGCTGGCCAGCGCGTGGCGGTTACCAAAGAAGCGAGGCGGACCCTCACCAGCATTCTTTGTTGAAGCCGATAGTATCCTCAATATGAAAAAGACCGCCATCCTCGGAGCCCATCATACCGCCGGCGGAGTCAGCAAGGTGGACTGCCGATGAAAATGTGGTTGATGCGAGACGGCCGCCTACGCTCGAGAAAATGAAGGTGCCGACAAATTTTATTCCTAAAACAAGCGGCCAATGTGGTTCAAGCAACCAAGAAATGTATAGCAAGTACCATCGCTTTCTATCTTAACCGCTTGATGGATAAAAGCGAGAACAATGTTCATACTTTTATTGACTGCTTATTATTTAACACAAAAGGCTTTAGCATTACCCTAAAAGCATTAGTATTAGATGGAAGTCTTTAGTATTACACTAAAGACATTAGTATTATAATGTAAGTCTTTAGTATTACACTAAAGACATTAGTATTAAAGCGTAAAAGGCTTTAGTATTTAATATAACCGCTTAGTATTTGACCTAACTGCTTTTTTAACGTGTCTTGATTTCTTTTGTAGCACAATTATTTGGAAGAATGAATGGGCTTTTTACTACTCAGCCACTTGTACCCATTGGTCGAGGGTAGAAATCTTGTCTCCGATGATGTCATGGACGCCTTCGCCTCGCATGTTCTTTGGAAGAACTGAAGAAGACGCCTTCCCATTCAAGAGGCGCTGGATCCATCACGCAGGCCTTTGCGTTGATATCGCGAAAACAAGACCACACCCTCAAATGAGTCCTCGTGACTAATGGCCGAGGCCGCCAAATCTTTTCACTCATTGGAAGTTGTTCTTACGCCTATCATTCGGGACAAGCATTTCCATCTCCTTGTCTTAGATAAAGAAAAGCTACAAAGATATTCACTACTCATCTCTCAACAACCTGGACATACGATGTGGTCGTGCTGTGGAAATGGTAAGTTTACTCAATTTTTCATGTTTCTCAGATTCTCCCCTTCGCATCTAACTATAATTTTAAAATGCAGAGGGCACTTTTGAATGTGGAATTAATATCGAAGTATGGGGAGCGCTTCGGAATAGACAAGTTGGAACTCTCACGACCGGATCGCCCTCAACAGTAGAGAGGATGTTGTAGATCAGCCAGTTTACGCCATGCGGTTCATGGAGCGTATATCGAATGATGAAAATCTTCACTCAATCGCCCGAGGTCCGCACGCCTAAGGCCGAGTATGTCGCGCGATAATCGCTGACGTGGATTCAAATGAACAACTCCACCGTAAACAGGAGAGACCACAAACTCGAGAGGAAGCATCATCAAGAATATCTAGGTCTTTACAATCATAGGCCAAGTGTTTACTATCATGATCAATCGCTTCACTAATCAAGCGTAAGACTTTAATATTATCTTGTTATAAGTGCTATTGTCCGACTAAGTCTTTAGGATTTTGAGTGCTTTAGCATTTTAATCAGTGTTTATTATCAATCATGTAACATTTTATAAATGTATATGTGACACTTTCTACTTCAAAAATTGGTTAGAATCACAAATATTTACATTCAACGCTTCCAACTATTCATCAATCACGATATATTTACATTCAAAGACTCCAACCATTCATTAATCGGATATTATCTTGCAAGTAAAGTCCTCCTCGGTTGTGGCTTTGTTTCTTGGCTACACCGCAACTCTCACGCCTAAGGCCCAGGACTCACTCTTGTCCGCCTCGCCGCCCGGTGCCTTCTCTTCGTAATAGGTGGCCGAAATTTGGAGGACGGGATGCATCTCGCTGGCTTTTATCGTGGCCGTGGATCGGAGAAATATAGTCGCGATAATGCGCATTGCATATCCGCATGTTGAAGTAGTCATCCACGTAATTGATGTACACTTGCCTCTCGGTCACGACATTGCCACGCAGCATGCGTGCAAGGTATTCCATGGACTTGCCAACGCTCGCAAGAGCATATCCTTGTCCGCAGAAATTGACCGCGTAGATTTGCAGGGTCAATAACTTCAAATTGTTCGCCATCCGAGCTGCCAACACGGAAGCAAGTTTAATTTGACTCGATTATGTCTTCGAAGTTTCCATGTATTACATTGGGCAAAGATGTGTTCCCATACGGACATGCTCGTGCTCGGCATTCATCATATTCATGAGTTTATACCATGCTAATGCGAAACGATGCTTGATTGTAAAAAGATAATCAAGCTTGTGGAGAAGAGTTACGTGCGTGATACTAAAGCGCTAAGGTGATACTAAAGTGTTATGTGCAGGATACTAAAGGGTTAAGCAGGATACTAAAGAGTAATGCAGTAATATTAAAGAGTTTATTCGATACTAAAAGCGATAGCTACTGCATACTAAAGTGTTATACGTGATACCAAAGTGTTCCTTCCGATAGTAAGCTGCTAAGCCCATAGTAAAGAGAGTTATCTACGATACTAAAGAGTATCCCAAAAATAGTAAAGCTATCTAGTCGCGTCAATATTACTCCGATTGAGTCCACCATTTCCGCGGATCGGAGGTGGCGCGCTTCCTCGATCCACGATTGAACGACCACTCAAGGACGCTAGAGAGTACATCTCGCACCACCTTGCCCCTTAAACAAATAATTCACCAATGGGCAACATCGTAATTTTTGATTAGCCAACGTGCGCTTTGTTCCTGGACGAATGTGAGATCCTTTACCGCTGCCATCAATTCTTTTAGAAGTACATGCGTATGCGGGGTAAAGAGGGCCCAACACTCCTCCTTCAATGCTTTCCCAAGACTTGTATTTCCCTTCATGAAGTTCGCCTCTAGCGCCGCAAAAACAATAGCGTGAGACGATGAAGAACACCTTGCGATGGCATTAACTAGACCTTTTGATCTATCGGATATGAATGTAATGCACTTGTCATAATCCTCATCGCCATATATTGTATCCCTGAGAGCGGTGAGGAACCAGGTCCAACTATCTTCGGTTTCATTATCCACTACGGCTTAACGCGACGACGGAAGAATCCATCATTGCCGCCTTTGCCCGCCTCCTAACAAGATGCCACCGTGATTTCCCAAGCAAATGTGTTCTATCAACTAACAACGTCTCGCGAACTCCAACTTGAAGCCAACTACACAAGCACGGAAACGTAAATAACCACGCTTTGAATCGCGGCCATCACTTTCAATTGTGGCAACTTGTTGCCGTGATTTGTCTCCATCACCTTTCAACGCATCATAATAGCAAATCGTAGCTTTGTACCTCACTCCCGTGTAGAACGCCGGGCAACCTCTTTTCCCATCCATGCTTGCTTGTACTGCGGAAGACCAACGCCGCTCTCGCAGTAATATCCCGCTGGAATGTCCATGCACCATACAAGGGACGCATCCTTGAGCTTTTGGATCACACGACAGAAACCCATTTTTGATGCTTTGGTGGGAACTCGCCCCGAGCACCCACCACACACATGTGTGGGCTGCAATGTCTTTATTCTAAAGGTATGCATATTTCCTCGAGAAGCATGAACCCTCCAATCAAGTACTGCCTTGGCACATCTAGCACCCTTTTCTCTGCCATTTTTTATGAAAGGTGAAATCAAACTTCCTTTTGATAGCAAGGTCACGGTTTATTCCTCAAGTGTTCCACATTTCAAATGGACCGTCCCCATAATCGGCTGCAATCTCGTGAGTTTGAGAAGAACCCTCAATGTTTAAGGACATGCTCTCTGCCAGAGGATCCCTCAAGTGATTGATAAGAGACTCTAAGTGAGATGGTACTAAATGAAGAACAAAATACTAAACAGCTTAAGTCGGATTTTAACACTTACAGAGGATACTAAAGGGATAAACTATAATACTGCAAAGCGCTTTGAGTCTATACTAAAGAGATAAGATCAATTCTAAAGACTTTAAGAAATTCAGAAAGTCCTAATGGTTTGTATTACACTGCTACGGAAAATAATAAACACATACTAACAAAGAAAGTAACTTACGTTGAAAACGTAAGACCAAGCCGCTTGGATACAATCACTTCACCCGTGTCCACAATAAGGTCGCACTATATTTTTGTTAACGAGTGAAAATGTTGCACATAATGCGACAAAAATCCAGAGAATTGCTTCAATTGGACAAGTTGTTCGACGCATCGTGGCGCTATATAATGCACTCTCATGCCGTGAGGGGGTCAAGGTCCCACCGCTCACATATATCACCTATTACCGACTCCCAACAAGAGAAAGACTGAAGCTCCAAGGCTAGACCTTCTCCCCATATTGCGCGACGGCAAAAAATGGTTTCCATCAAAAATCCCGCAACAAGAACGCCGCTGCAAAACAAAAGAATTATACTACGCGACGCTATGAAACCACGCCCTGGGAAATCTATTACCTTGCAATTCTCGCTGAAAGAGTCTCCTCTTGCCAAGACTCACTACGTCGTAGCTTCTCTACAAGACTAAAACCCAAATACAAGCTCTCTGCAAAAGAACAAGAAAAAGGAGACGAAGAGAAGGAGAAGAAGAGGACTGACTTGCTTCTGCAGCAAGAATGAAAGTACACAGCATGGTCTGAAAACCAAAAAGCCTGCTACATGCTCCCTGTCATGTCAGCCAAAAGGTGGTTTTTGGGGGGAAATGGGAGGGGTATTTTCTGGTTTTTTCCTTAAAGTAACGGGGCTGTCTCACGGCAGGGACTAAAAAGTCAGAAGTTTAGAAAGGAGGGACTGAATAGTATAGTTTTTGGTCAGAGGGACTGAAAAGTTAGAAAGTGAACAGTCAGGGACTCTACAGTAATTTTCCCTATAATATAATATGTATATATTTAAACTTTATATCCTCCAGCCATGCACATGCACGTGCCTTCTATATATATATATATATATATATATATATATATATATTAATCTTTTATTTCACTTTCTTTTCTTTTGAATATAACAATCCTAACTCAAAACTATGTTATTATATATATATTTCCTTTTGAAATCAAGGATTCTGATTCTCATTCATATATATATATATATATATAAAATTTATAATATCCATCATAAAATCCTTAATATATATAGGTATATATATACATATTAAAATAAATCAGATTCTTATCTTTAACATATATATAAATATAGATTTGTATATATGCTTGTAAATACAAATTTTATCTCATCTAATCCAACTAATGCCAAATATGGGGAGTTTCTTTAATTACTAATTAATTGAATAAATATTAGAATCGATTTATTCCACTAGAAGTTCAATTAACTCCAATCCTTGGGACTCTCCATCATTAACCAAATAATCAAGGAACATAATTAGAAAAATTTATTTCCCAAAAATTTCCGGATTTTACAGAAATATTTTCCAAAAACCATGTCATGTGACCCTTTTTCCTCATAATTTGTTGAAATTAATTCCTTCACCCAACGCAAGAAAACTTTTCCATGGAAAATTGAAAGGGTTGTATGAAAAAAACCAAATAAGGATTGGTCTTGGTTGTTTGAATTTCAAATAGATCTATTAGATATACACAAACTTTTATGTCATCGTTTTGAATTTTTTATTCTTTAAAATTGTTTATGTTGTGATTCATTGGTTCATTGTCTTAGAAAAAGGTTAATTTTCCATGGAAAAATATTAATTTTCCATCGAAATTATTGTAATCAAGCAAAAAATATTTTTTTTTCCTTAGAGAATGTTAATTTTTAACTAGAAAATAAGGGTAATCAAACAGTAAAGCAAGAATTTTTCATGGAAAATGTTAGATTTTCTAACCAGAAAATAATTGCAAACAAACGACCACAATCTTGTTTTTCACAGAAAATTTTTCCACAGAAACTTTTCCATGAAAATATTTTCTTTTCCACCAATTTTCCATCTTGCAATCACACACACCCTTAGATTTAACTTTCATTTGAATTTATATGCCTTATGGAAAACATGCATGTATTGTGGAATAGGGGTAGGGCATGAACCTCTTGGAAATCGAGTAGACTTGGACACTTAGGGGAGACACGATGGTTAGGGGTACAAGTGAGCTTTTGAAACATCGGGGTGACTCTCTTGTACCAAAAATAAAAAATAAAGAAGATAGAAAAACAAAAAAAATAGTTCAGACTTAGCGTTTAGATGTATGTGTGAATAAGGTGAGGAGATAGTCAAAAAGGTGGAAACAATAGCTTGCCTATGAATAGTATCTCCTACTAGTCGAAGGTGTCAAAAGGTTAGACCTTGTAGGTTCATGTTGCTAATCCTATTCCACACCTTGCATGCATCTATCCATATGGCATATAATATTCTTGTTGATGTGTATCAATTGTGCCATTTTACTACAAAAATTAAAATTTTGACGAGTACAAGCATTTGAGATATTGTTCCTCCAATCTTTTGCAAGAGTACATGTATTCCATGCAAACAAGGAGGCAACCTACGTTCGAAAGCTCGGTCATTGCTTGTATGTGTTCCATGTTTTCATTATTTGAGGACAAGCAATGGTTTGGGGGTGTGTTAGCGCTCTGAGCTAACCATGTTTTCATTCCATGTTTGTTGCATGATTCGTGCATGGTTAGTCCTAATTCATATTAAATGACCATCTTGTGCTAGCTCAATCGAATTAGCCATACTTTGCATGATTTCAATAAGTTAGGTATTAATTCGAGATAGTTTACTGAATGCTGGAAATGCTATGTTGTGGTCATTATTATGAGCTACACAAGCATGAGGAAGCCCTGAAGCAAAGGCAAAATGAGCTGCGACGAAGGAGATATACTCCGGACCATGGAATAGAAAGACGACGCATCGAGATGCAGAAAATGATGCGTCATAACGTAGCTGGGAGCTGCTGATTCTAGCCAAGAATCCAAGAAGCAACAACCTGTAAAGAAGACGCAACTTGGGCAAAGTCAAGAGAAAGGTTGAGACTCCAAGATGTGCCACCTTCTTACTATCACCGCGTCAACAACTCGAAGGCATCCGGAGGCCGAGTATCTCACGATGCATAGACCTTGAGGGTATGATGGATTGGTTATCCCAGCTATATAAAGACTAAGGGTTTCTTCACTTTCTTTCATTTTAGATTTTAAGACATTCTGTAGCGGTCGAGGACATACGACTCAAGGACGTACAAAGGGAGTTTCTAATAGTTAGTACTGACAATCCGAAGAGATAGAGCACATTATGGCATGGGAAGATCCAAGGACAAAGATCCTCATCATCATCATTTAGTATCTTTTGCTTTGTCCTTGTTTTTGAACATGAACTCTTTTTTGAGTGAATCTTGTGTTTGTTTTACTTTGAGTATTATGTTTCTATGCTAGAGCATTTGTTCTAGGGTTGTATGGGTTAAAGACTTAAACATCCTTTTTATCTATTGATTAATGGTTTACTAGTTGTCACTTGGTATATTTGTGAGACAATCACTTTGAACCGTTAGTCGATGGACATCGGCACATCTTTACACATTAGTCTTAGATTAGTGTTGATGGTTGTTTATGCACAAGGTAGAAGTCGGGGCGACAACCCTAGACCCCACTAGCATAGGCACATACAGTGGTCTTCCACAGGCAGAGTTTAACCCAGGTCTAGCAACACCTCAGCTTATCACCATAGACATATGGGGAGCATTGAGATGTACTCCTAGTGACAGGGAGTTAGGATGATGTGCCCGGAGCACACGTGAAGTACCTTAGGTTACCTTTGTGTGTACACTTACCAAGCCAATGAAGTAAACCGCATTTAGTTAGTAGAGAACATATTAATCAAGTATGAACCCCATACAACCCTAGATCCTTATTACAGAGTGTTTTTAAATCTTACATACCTTTGTTAAGTTATTGAGCATTGAGACCATTCGTCACAACAACCACTTCTTTTCTACTGTATGGTGCAACTTCCTTGTTTAGTTCGAGTAAGCTAGCATCTCACTCCTTGTGTTCTACCCAGGCTTACCGGTATAAATTTTATTACTTTGACGATATGTATACTTGCGTGCGTTTGTATCAAAAAAAAAAAAAAGAAGAATATGAGTCTCGAAAACACAAGGCACCAATGTTTGAAGGGCCAATTATGAAATATTTTATATTTTAAATTTAAATGAGATATATATATTAAAAGATACTGAAATTAAGATATTTTAATATATCTCATCCTATCCCGCGGCAAACTAAGGACACAGCACTAGAGGCAAGCTATGGACTCACATCCCGAGGCAGACTAAGAATATGACTACCAAGATAGCTTGATAATAGATCTCGAGGCAATCACAAATCTCAAGATAGCCTGATAACACAAATCACTAGGCAATCTTATGTTGGGATGTATGCCCTAAAGCATATGATGCTATGAATATTATTTAATTGTGATTAAAATAATATAATTATTACAAGTGCATGTATTGTTTGAATACTTTATGAATATCACAAAATTTCATAATTATCTAGGTAACCTTGAATAAATGTATATAAGTGTTGTATATATGGGAGGATATTATTTAAGGATGATAATTTAAATTAGTCCGTGAAAACTAGTCAATTGACTTAACAATTAAAGTATGGAATCTTTAATTGATTTTCACAAGTGCGGCTCATTATCATTAAGAATGAAATGATTTTATCTAAACCATTGATGTAGAGGGACATCTAATGAGGGCACTATACATAATGAGATTATGTAGGACTGGGACACGATGTGATTTGAATCATTGATAATTTCCGTTAAAATATAATGCATTCAAATCATGTCACTGATGGTCGGATATATAATGATCTTAATCCTGAGTGGTTAGCAAACTCCTATTTGTTGTGTTACATCTTTTGATTTACTCGGTACGGATTATAAGATCATAATCCTTAAACTTTGTATGTTGGAGGTGTAACAAAATGAATAGCAGGGAATGTTAACATCGCAAGACGGAATCCATTCCTTCTTCATAAGAAGTAGACAGATAATTCCCTTAAGTGATGATTCAGGGCTTGAATGGTATGAGTACTCAGATTCTTGATTTGTTCTTGAATCTTATCATTCATTAGAGAATCATTGGTACTTGAGGATAAAGATGTAATTAGAGAGGTTAACGGATCTTTACCTAGCTCTAATTATGAATTATTTATGGAGGATCAAATATATAGGAGATGACTATATCATATGGACGACTCGAATCCCGAGTAATTTTATATCCATAATTTCGGGAGTGCAATTCCAAGTTTTTAGTGGAGTAACTTTGGAATTAATAAAACATATTGATTAATTAAAGAGTTTAATTGATTAATATAAATTTTTGTTGGAGCCCGGGATTATAGGTCCATAAGTCCCCCTCCGGACAAAGAACTCCGATTGGACAAGTTTAGTTGATTTTGTGTTGATCACTTTATTACAAATTAATTGAGAATTAATTTGTAGTATTTATGAATAATAAGATTATTTATAAATAAAATAAATAAATACATAATTTGATTATATATTTATTTATGGACTTATTGGATAATGTGAGCCAAGACACATGTGTTTAAATTTGAGTTAAAATTAAGATAAACTAAAATTAATTTAAATTTAGATAAGCTTGTGAAGCATATGTCTAGATTCAATGCATGTAGTAAGTTGGTTGCTAAGTTTGATTTTGATCGAATAACTAAACACATGGAAAAAGATAAATATAAAGATATTTTATCTTTTAAATTTGGTCTAAAATCTCTCTAAATTTTTGTATGACAAAAATTTGATTTTGAATTCAAAAGGGTATTTGAATTCAAATCGAAACTTATCATAGTTTAAAAAGGAGAGTTATTTTCTCTATAAAAGGAGTAGTCTTTCTCCTTTCATAATATGAGTTTCATAAGAGTTGATGATGACTTTCAAAAAAAAAAAAGAGTTTGATATAAGTTATAGAGAGTGTGAGATAGGAACCAATTGAGGAATCCTAAGAGAGAAAAGAGAGAGAAAAGTTCTTTCTCAAAAGTCCTAGTCTCAATTGCTCATTGGATGAGTTTTAGAGAGAGACAATAATCAGTTTAGTGATCTGATTAATCTTGAGTTGTGCCCACACACAAGTCCATCTCGGATCTTTGTTACCGGAAGGAAGACCGTGGTTTCGGGAAAAGGAGATCTACCGATCTCGGAGGATTTAAACTTCTACAAATTCAAGGTATGCTAAGAAATCTGGAAAATAGCTAGGGAAAATTTCCCTCGCGAAATCATCAATTTCCGTCGCTAAGATAAATCAGCGACGGAATAGCGAGGGAAAAGTTTCCGTCGCGATTTTTGTTCTTATCTAATTTTATTAATTCATAAGTAGAATTAATTATTATAGTTTACAAAGTATTCATAAAAAGTGTTTTTGATGAATACCGATCCAAGATCTTGGTTTTATACGTGTTTATTCACGCTTCCGCATATTTTGAAAATTGTTTTCCCAAGATCTAAAACCAACATCTTAAATCCCAAGATAACTTGAGAGCAGCTCTCGAGGCAATCTCAAATCTCAAGATAGTCTAAGTAAACATCGAGGTAATCGCAAATCCCAAGATAGCCGAGAGCAGTTCTCGAGGCAATCTCAAATCTCATGATACCTATGGAACAAAGATCCCGAGGCAACCCCAAATCTTAAGATAACCCGAGGACAAATCTCGAGGTAATCTAAAAAAATTACAAATCCCAATATGGCCCAAAAAACATATCTGGAGGAAATCTTAAAATAAAATAAAATAAAATAATTAATATTCAATTTTCTATCTCATCTCGGCTACAATTGAGAGGTTGATTCAAATTTTAAGATTTGAGATTATCCTAGCTAGTTGTGTGCCTACGAACGTTCTGGGTCCAAGGTTACAATTTTGCGGAAAGGGGGATTTTCCGGAGAAAAGGATAAAAAGGACAGGGTATAGGACTTTTTTTGGGTGAAGAGAGAGCTCCTGTGAGAGAAAATTTTAGAGAGAAAATTTTAGATAAAGTTAGACAAAGAGAAGAGAGGTACTCTTAGCTATAATATATATTATTATATATATTATGTATATTATATATGTTAGCTCCAAAATTGGATCAAGCCCCAATTTCGAGCAAACACTTTAGAATTTGTATTTGAGTGGGAATAAGATTCAGAAATCAAAGGGAAAACAAACTCAAGATCAAAGGAGACTCAGGAAATAACGTGGAAAACCCCTGGAAAAGGGAAAAAACCACGATCATCCCCTATGGAGATGGAATTCACTAAATCATTCAACATGATTACAAAATCTAGCTCCATTGATGAGCTTGAAAGAGAGAAAATTCAAGAGGAGAAGAAGGAGGAGATGGAGCTCCGATGCTTGAGGAGAAGCGAGGGCTGGATCTCTGATTCATTGCTGTTGAACTGCAGGAAGGGGGTATTTATAGGGTCTGGAAGCTGAGGTGTTGCTTGGAGAGCAAGCTTTCTAATTCAAGCACGTGGGTGCCAACTAAGCATGCCAGCTCAGCATGCTTCCAGAAGCTTCTAGACTCCAGGAAGGCTCCTCAACCGTTTAACCATTTCCCAACCGCCCAACTGCTCAGAATCGACCGGACCTCTAGAAGGTCTCGAATCATCGCGCGTCGAGAAGCTGGCGGAAGAGGAGCGAAGGTGGCTTGCGCCTTCATGCGAATTTCCGAGCTCCTCCATGAGGACCTCGGAATTCATCACAATTTCCGAGGTGAAGGAGCTCGGCCATAGAGAGGAAGTGAGTCTCGCCCTTCAAGGACTGTCACGTGACATGCACACGCCTGGATACCTGTGTGCCACGTGTCCTCGTTTATTACCACCCTATCATCAGTCCCCCCTCAAGTATGCTTGCGATGAGCTAAGCATACTGAATTGCTGGAGGATCTACTCTTTTCTGCTGATGTTTTCTGAGGTGCTCCAAGCGAAACAGTAGCAAGTGTTATCTTCGATGAACAGCAACTGCATTTATTGCTAGCTGCCCGCACGGTTTTAAATAACCTTTTTCTCTAGTGACGGTATGGTGTGCAACAATGCGTAATGATGGGCTCGTTCTTCATGGTCTACGTGGCATCCATCCACGGTGGCTCCGCAAGTAGCGATCTCTGTCCGTTAGATGAAGTGGACAGGTGTCCTTTGGATATTGTACTGATTTTGAACGAATTTTCTTCGGCCGTTGGATTCTTGCATGCCCTTCAAGTATTATCAAATATTGCGTTGGAGTTCGCGACGCAACTGCTCATCTTCTTCTTCTCCTTCTTCAAACCCTGACGGCGGAAACTGCAACTTATCTTTTCTTGCGATTCTCCCGTTTTTTCTGAAACTCTTCAAGGTATGGCTTCTTCTTCTCATGCTGTTCCTTCGACTAGCAACGTAGATGCAAAACGTAGCAAAAGGCAGTTTCCTTGTTCCGATTCATATCCTAGCATTCTTCATCAGGATGAAGTTGATGCTGTAACCAAATATTATAAGAGTAGATATAAGAACTTCCAACCCGAAGTCAGGTTGCCTGATCCTTCTGATAGAGCGAGTTCCGGTAGGGATGATGAACTTGTTATTTATGTAGATGCATTATTAGGAGGACTTCGACTCCCCTTCCCTCCTCTTTTCCTTGAAATTTTCCAATCCTTCAATGTCTGTCCATCTCAATTAACCCCAAATTCTTGGAGATGTCTTTGTGGGTTTGTAACTGTATGCCTTGATCGCCGAGTTACTCCTATATTGTCTCTGTTTGAGGCACTATTTTGCCTCAATAGGGAGTCCAATACGGATTGGTACTTCTTTGGTGCGAGGCCTGACAGACGTTTCTTAGGTCCTGTACCGACCTCCATTAAAAGATGGAAGGAGAGGTTCTTCTTTGTTTCATTAGAAGGGGGTTTTGGAGTTCGGACTGAGTGGGGAGCACCTCGGACTCAAGTGTTAAGTAGAGAGAATCTCTCCAAAAAAGAGACACGTTATCTCAAAAGATTGCGAGAGTGCTCCCAGATTCCTCCTAACCACTTCCTGACCAACAAAATCTTACGGAGGAGTGGACCTTTTGTAGTGAAGGGTAGGAACTGTTATACTTTTGTTGTTCTTTTCCGAACTGCTTCTTTCTGTCGTTAACGAAATTTCTTTTCGTACCAGGTGAAGGTATGGAAGCTTCCAAGTGTGCCAAGTCATTGTTGGATAAAGCCCGAGCTCGTGCCGAGAAACTCAATACAGCACGTCTGGAGAAGCAGAAGAAAACCGAGCTTCGGAAGAAGGCAGCAACTGAGGAGCTCAGAACGGAGGACGTCAACGAGTCTGCGGCTGCTGAAGAATTGTCCACGGCCCATGGGGATAATGAATCTTCAGTCCCCCCACAAGTGGTGGAGGTCGAACCGCCTATGTGTCCTGAGATAGCCTCAAGAAAAAGAGGTCGAGATCCGAAAGAAGTTGTTGAAGGCGAACCAGCTCGAAAGATAGTGAGCAGAAAGAAACAAGTTGTTTCTAAAGGGAAGAAGAAACAACCTGAATTAGCTTCACGGCCTAGTTCTGAGAGGGTTTTGGCCATCTCTCCTTTATCTGCACATATCCCTGCTGAGAAGGAGACCTCTGCGAGTGATGCTAACACTGAATCTCGTCGCGATAGTGAAGGAGGAGATTCACATGAGCAGAGGAATTCTGCAGAACCCTTCCCTTCTATTCCTACTGAAGAAGATATTTTTGGACACATTCCTGATCTTCCAGAGATTCTCGGAGATTTCGCGGATGACGAGGTTGAGGTCATTGGGGTTTCTGAAAAGGTGAATACTGACCCCACTATTAACTATGACCCAGTTCGGATTCGAGTCACTCGACCAACTCGTCCTTCTTCAAGTTTCCGAGCTTGTGGCCCCAGTTTTTCTGAAGGTTCTAAGGGATCACCTCATGTGGATCCAAGGGAAGGGATCTTGGTCGACGATCCCAAAGTTGCTGCTTCGGTGATTAAGTCCGTTTTGCCAGAAGAAATCGAATCTAGACTT
Organism: Dioscorea zingiberensis; assembly: GCA_026586065.1. Taxonomy (NCBI): domain Eukaryota; kingdom Viridiplantae; phylum Streptophyta; class Magnoliopsida; order Dioscoreales; family Dioscoreaceae; genus Dioscorea; species Dioscorea zingiberensis. The sequence continues at coordinate 12,552,707 of CM048825.1, read as the reverse complement.
GGACGATTATCACGACTTGATCTTGCCGAACTCCTCCGCCTCCAAGGGCTTTCCGTAAGTGCTTCTTTACCTTGAATTTATTCTTGACTTGGACCAATTCTGAACTTATTGTATCTTTGTTTGCAGAACTTGTTTCTTAGCCATCGTGCCGCAAGCATTTTGGAAGAAGAGGAAGAGAACCGGGTCTCTCTACTTACAGAATACCTCCGGAAGAATAGGGACTTAGAAGCTGAAGTTGCTCGACTGAATTTGGAATTAAAGAAAAGTTCTGAAGAGAAGGCTCTCCTCCTTGTTGAGAAAGGCAAAGTAGAGACCGTGCTTCGTCAAGCCAATGAGAAGGCCGAGAGACATCTAAACAAGGAGCTCAAGGCTAAGAGGCGGATCTCAGATTTGGAGAAGGAGGTCGCTGAATTGGAGGCAACTAACTCCGAGCTTCTCAAAGATAAGGGAGTAGTTGAAACCAACTGTTCCTTTGCTGAGGTAAAATTTTTGAAAGTTAAGGAAGAAGCTGAAGTCCTTTCTTTGGAGATGTCTTCAGTGCAGGCTATTGCCGAAGTCCTTGAGAAGGAAAATGGCGAACTTCTCATGCAATTAAAGGAGAATAGCTCTTCATTGATGGCCGTTACCTCGGAGAAGGATATTCTGAAGAAAGACTGTGAGAATATCTCTGTCAGGTTGGAGGCTTGTCAGAAATCTCTTTCTGAAAATGAAGACAAAGTGAAAGAACTGGAGAAAGTTTGTGCTGAAGCTTCTCAAGTAACAGAATCAGCTCTTGAAGAAGCTCGAGATGAGGGGAGGGAAGAGAGTTTTCCCGTTTTGAAGGAGTTCGTCTTGAAATTCCCCAATGCTGATTTTACCAACTTAACTTATATTGAAGCCCTTGAAATTCTCGCCGGTGCGGCAGGTGAAGTTGGTGCTGGGACAGGGAGCGTTGCAGAGGCAGAGCGAGACGCCGGTGAGGAGCTTGGTAAAAAATGAAAATATCACCCCGGCTCCTCCGGGCGACGAGGAGTAGTTCGGCTTCTGGGGCGTTTACCTTGTCTTGTATCTTCTTTTTCTTGACTATATGTAGCCTCAATTGTTTTTCCTGTCACTGATGTTAATATTATTTTGATAAATGAAATTCACTTTTACCTATTTGAGTTCTTTGTGACGCCTCTATTCCGCGCTTCTAACTCTTCCGTTCCTTGGTTGCCAACGATTGAGTTCCTTGTTGTGCGTTCTCACTCAGAGTGATTCGAGCCTAGACCCGCTATCACCTTGTTTGGAGAAATGTGTTTGTCATTTGAGTTCCTTAGTGTGCGTTCTCACTTAAGATGGTTCGAGCCTAGACCCGCTACCATCTTATTTGGAGAATAGCGTAAGAATTCTTCGACTTTGATTTCCGAGCTCCTCAGAAAGGAGTTCGGATTGGTTGAACTGGTCGCCGAGGGGCTCTTTGATAAATTGGCTCGTTAATGGAACTGTCCTCACTGGCTGGTTGCTATTATGTCACAGCTCGAGCCTAGACCCGCTGCTGTGTGTAGCAACTAAGCACTTTGTGGGGATTTTCCAGGTTGCTTGCTATTTTCATCACAGCTCGAGCCTTGACCCGCTGCTATGTGAGTTAGCAAGAACTCCTTTGTGTTATGCTATGACTCGAGCCTTGACCCGCTGTCTAGCTTTAAGTTGAATTTGGAAGATTCGAGCTATTTGCTTCTACTTCTTGAGGCTTTGTTGAGAAATTCTTAGGCATATTGTAGAACAGGAAGCTTTATTGATAATACCTCCTAAGATGTTCGGAATTGTAAGGGCGTTTGAGCCTTTCTCCGACCATCTTGGAGAGCCAATAGGTGCCAGGCCTTACAATCTTGGTTACAACATAAGGGCCTTCCCAATTAGGATTAAGCTTCTCTGTTCTACTTTTGTTGCCTTTAAAAATGTTCTCCCTCAAGACCAAATCTCCTACTTGGAATGTTATCTCTTTCGCTTTGACGTCGTAGTGACGTTTGACCTTCTGGCGATATGCAGCAGCTCGGAGGGCAGCTTCTTCCCTTCTCTCTTCCAGCAAATCGAGCTCGGCTCGAAGTAATTCTTCATTGCTTGTCGGATCAAAGGCCTGGATTCGTGGAGTTGGGACCTCAATTTCTGCAGGGAGGACTACTTCTACTCCAAATGCAAGCGCAAACGGAGTCTCTCCAGTAGGAGTCCGGCAAGTAGTTCTGTAGGCCCAAAGTGCCCCTAGCACCTCATCCACCCAATTAGATTGATTCCGGAGCACTCTAGTCTTGAGGGTGTGAAGCAAGGTTCTATTCGTTACTTCCACCTGCCCATTTGCTTGAGGGTGAGTGACCGAAGTAAGCCTGTGCTCAATTCCGAGCTCCTCACAGAAATTTTTGAATGTAGCATTCGCAAACTGTCTCCCATTGTCTGTGATGAATGCTACCGGGAGCCCAAATCGACAAATCACTGACTTCCATAGAAATTTCTGACACACCTTTTCAGTGATGGAGGAGAGGGGCTCTGCTTCTACCCATTTGGTGAAATAATCTATGGCAACAATCAAGAACTTCATCTGCCGAGCTGCTTTCGGAAAAGGGCCAAGGAGATCTACTCCCCAAAGTGCAAATGGCCTGGTACTCACTATGGGGGTGAGTTGGGAAGCTGGGCGTCGCTGGATATTTGAGTAGCGCTGACACGCATCGCATCTCTGGACAAATGCTTTTGCATCCTTCAGCAAAGTGGGCCAGTAATAACCTTGCCTTAGAATCTTATGACAAAGTGCTTTTCCCCCTGTGTGATCTCCTGCAATACCTTCATGGATCTCTTGAAGGACATAATTTGCTTCACTTGGACGCAAACATCTCAACACTGGGAGAGTAAATGATCTTTTATAAAGGCGTCCATCCAGAATAGTGAAGCGGTTGGCCCTAACCTTGATCTGGCGTGCCAGCTTCGGATCTGAAGGTAGAGAACCATCTTGGAGGTAATTTAAGATTGGATCAATCCAGCATGGTTCATTCGTCACTTCAAATAATTCATCTTCAGGTCGGCAATCAATCGTCTACGCCGGCAAGTACTGAATATTGACGGGGGATGTTACTTCAACTTTGGAGGAAGCAAGTTTCGAGAGGAGGTTGGCCTCTTGATTTTCTGCCCTCAAACTCTTTGCAATGGATAGTTTCTGGAAGCTAGCAGCTAATTTTTGTACCAAAGCTTTGTATCTCACCATGTTTTCTTCTTTCGCCCCGAATTCCTCGCTCATGTGACCAACAACTAGTTGGGAGTCTGTGTTTGCCAACAAATTCTGGACTCCAAGGCCTCTGGCCAACTGCAAGCCTGCAATCATGGCCTCATACTCAGCTTCGTTGTTGGTCGCCTTGAACCCAAACTTTAAGATTGCCGAGGTGCTCCATCCTGAAGGGGATTGTAGCACAATGCCAGCTCCAGAATTCTCGGCATTCGCTGAGCCATCGGTATGTAACACCCATTGCGCCATAGAAAAGGAACTCGGTTCACAGGAATCCATAAGAATAGCTTCTCCAGAATCAGTGGTTGTGAGCTCAACGATGAAGTCAGCCATGACCTGACCTTTGATGGCTGTGCGAGGCTCGTAAGTGATGTCATACTCACCAAGTTCAATAACCTACTTCGTCAATCGTCCAGAGGCATCTGGGCGATGGAGGACTTGCTTTAAGGGCTGATCTGTCAGCACCTTAATTTTATGTGACTGGAAGTAAGGACGAAGTTTCCGAGCTGCTGTGACTAGAGAATAGGCCAACTTCTCGAGAGGATGATACTTGGATTCGGCATCATTGAGAACCTTGCTGGTATAATAGACCGGCTTCTGAATTCCGTCTTCCTCCTTAGTGAGAACCGAGCTCACAACCATATCAGAAACTGCCAAGTAAATACTGAGTTCCTCTCTTGGTTTCGGTTTGGAAAGCAAGGTAGGTGATTGCAAGTACTCCTTTAACTGTGTGAGGGCCTTTTCACACTCTTCTGTCCACTCTACCTTTGGAGCCTTCCGAAGTGCTCTGAAGAATGGAAGATTCTTTTCCCCTGACCGTGAAATAAATCTTCCAATCGCTGCCAGCTTCCCATTTAGACTTTGTATTTCCTTAATGGTCCTAGGGGACCTCATCTCCAAAATAGCTCGGATTTGTTCTGGGTTGGCCTCGATCCCCCTCTCTGTGAGCATAAAACCCAAGAACTTGCCTGAGCGGACACCAAATGCACATTTGGTTGGGTTGAGACTCATTCCATGAGCTCTCAGTGTTTCAAATGTCTCCTGGAGGTCGGCAGCATGATGCTCAGCAGAGGTGCTCTTCACGAGGATGTCATCAACATATGCCTCGACATTCCTCCCCATTTGTTTCCTAAAGACCTTATTCACTAGTCTTTGGAAGGTTGCTCCCGCATTTTTCAAGCCAAACGGCATCACCTTGTAGCAATAAGTCCCTCGGGAAGTAATGAAGGCTGTTTTTTCTTCATCTTTCCTAGCCATTTTAACTTGGTTATAACCAGAGTATGCGTCGAGGAAACTGAGCATCTCATATCCTAAAGTGGAATCTACCAGATTATCTATCATAAGCAGGGGGTAGCAATCCTTGGGGCAAGCTTTATTGAGATATGTGAAATCAACACACATACGCCATTTCCCGTTGGCTTTCTTTACAAGGACAACATTGGAGAGCCATTCGGGTTATTGGACCTCTCGAATGACCTCTGCCTTAAGCAACTTGCCGACCTCCTCTTGGCTGACTTCCAAAATTGCGGTGACATAATTTCTTCTCTTCTCAGACACCGCTTAACAAATTGGATCAGCATTCAAATGGTGCTCCATCACCTCCCTTGGTACTCCCGGCATGTCCTCGGCTGTCCATGCAAAAACATCCGAGTTGGACTTGATCAATTCGAGGAGTTGTTTCTGCTGATCAGCACTGAGCTCAACTCCAAGCTGCACAGTTCGCTCCGGCAAGGCCTCGTCGAGGGGCAAAGCTGCGAGTTCCTCGACTGGGGTAGGCCTGCGGGCTTCTCTCTTCTCATCTTCCTGCTGGAAATCTTATATAGCAAGAGACTCAGAAGTTTTGCTTGTATCGCAAGGTTGTCTCTTTAAAGTGGCAAGGTAACACTGCCTAGAAGACGGCTGATCTCCCTTCACTTCTCCACAGCCGTGATCAGTCTGAAATTTCAGCTTCAGATGATAGGTCGAAGGTACAGCTCCGAGCTTGTTTAGAGAAGGTCTTCCCATAATTGCATTGTAACTTGAGGTATGGTGCGCCACGAGAAAGTTGATTGGAGCTGTAACAGTTCGTGGAGGAGTACCAAGAGTAACAGGAAGAGTAATGATACCTTCTGGGTAAATAGGATCTCCAGTAAATCCAGCTAAAGGAGTCTTGCATGGATTAAGATTCTTAGCTCCAATTTTCATTCTGTCAAACACGTCCCAGAAAATTATGTCAGCCGAGCTCCCAGTGTCAACTAGCACCCTGTGCATCCTGTAGATCCCAATATCAAGGACCACGACAAGAGCGTCATCTTGTGGTTGACAGATTCCCTACAAATCTTCTTCAGAAAATTCAATTGGGAGAGTAGTTCGGCTCTTCTTCTGTGGTGCAAGCTCCTGCATCGTACCCACCATGCGGGCATAACTCCTTCTGGAGGATGAAGTTTCTCCTCCACATCCTGGCCCGCCGGCTATGACAATGAGATCTATCTTCTTCCGAGGAGGTTCTGACTGGGTGTGTTGTTCCTCCTTCTTACTGGTTTCTTGTTTGAGGAATTCGCTCAGCTTCCCCTCTCTGACGAGATCTTCTATTACATCTTTGAGGTGGATGCAATTTTCTGTAGTTGACCTTGGACTTTGTGGTAGGTGCAGAATTTGCCGCTTCTCTTTGCCGAGGAAGTCTCCTTGACGGGCTCCGTCTGCTTGAGGATCTTCTTATCTTGGATCTGCATCATTATGTGCTCTCTTGAAGTATTCAAGGGGGTGTAATTGTCATACCTGGGGCGAATACGGGGTCTGCTTTGGTCCCGTACGCCTCTATCATCAGCTCGAGGAGGTCGGTAACGGGTTTGCTCCATATCCCTCCGCGGTACCCGTTCGCTTCTTCGACTCTCCTCTCTGCGGAATTCCTCTGCTCGCTGGAGGGCCTGTTCTTTCCTTCCTGCCTTGAATTCATCAGAGGCTATGTACTTCTGAGCTCTGCTCATCACCTCGGACAGGTCCCTCGGAACATCTCGAGTCAGTGAATCAAGGAATGGGCATTCCCGCAGCCCATCTAGTACCGCTCCAACTACCATGATGGAATCCAGATCAGACATCCCATGAGTTTCTTCATTGAATCTGTCAAGGTAGTTCCTGAGAGATTCTCCCTCTCTCTGCTTGCATCTTAGCAACATAACTGGATTCCTCTTATGCCGTCTGCAATTGGCAAAACGGCGAAGAAAACGATCAATGAGCTGGTCGAAGTAAGCAATACTGCCTTCAGGTAGGCTTCGAAACCAATCATACGCGGTTCCGGATAAAGTCTTTGAGAAACCGCGACATAAGACCACCTCGGAAGTGCCATTCACCGTCATCTCGGAGCAGTATCTCTCTACGTGCTCATATGGATCTGAGGTACCATCATAATATCTGATGTTTGGTGGAATGTATTTCTCTGGGAAGGGGGCTTCCCAAATGGCCCTGATAAACGGAGAGCGGAAATGTGGTACGTTTCTCAAGACACGCTCTCTGTCAGAGAGATATCCCCGACGTCCTCTTTCATGCTCCTGGGGATATGCAGGGGAATGATGTCTCGACCCAAGTCTCTGGGGAGATATGTCGCGAGGTGAACGACTCCTGAAGCGGGGACGAGGAGGCGTGTAGCGCCTCGGGGGAGAGTACCTCGGAGAATAAGGTCGCGCTTCATACTGAACCGGTGACCGAGGTCTCTGTGAGTGAGACGAGGTGGTGATCTCGAAGGAGGTCGGCGTCTCCTCTCATGTCCTCCAGTGGAGTGATGCCGCCGATCTACTCTTCTTCGACGGGAGGGATCAGAACTCTCTGAAGATGATGCAGGGCTCCTCCGTTCCCTGGAAGAGCGCCTTTGACGAGCTGGGCTCTCTTGAAGTGGTGGTGGGGGTGGCACAGTAGCCTGCGAGACATGGCGTTCAACAGCCATGATCGTGGTAGTGAGCGCTGCCAACTGTCTCTCCACAGCAGTGAATCGCTCTTCTGGAATGACCACCAAATTTAATTGAGCTAGTGGATTCTCAGCAATTGTGGGGGCTCCATTAGGAGCCGCTGGGGTGTTCACTTCTCCCACCATGGATGTCGCTGGAACTGGAATCCTCTTGCTCGAGTGCAGTTACGCCTTGATCTCCTGGTTGCAGGCATGGCTCTTTGCTCTATGTCCCACAGACGGCGCCAAAAATGTTAGCTCCAAAATTGGATCAAGCCCTAATTTCGAGCAAACACTTTAGAATTTGTATTTGAGTGGGAATAAGATTCAGAAATCAAAGGGAAAACAAACTCAAGATCAAAGGAGACTCAGGAAATAACGTGGAAAACCCCTGGAAAAGGGAAAAAACCACGATCATCCCCTATGGAGATGGAATTCACTAAATCATTCAACACGATTACAAAATCTAGCTCCATTGATGAGCTTGAAAGAGAGAAAATTCAAGAGGAGAAGAAGGAGGAGATGGAGCTCCAGTCGCCAGAGAAGCAGGGCTTCGCCGGATCTCCGATTCATTGCTGTTGAACTGCGGGAAGGGGGTATTTATAGGGTCTGGAAGCTGAGGTGTTGCTTGGAGAGCAAGCTTTCTAATTCAAGCACGTGGGTGCCAACTAAGCATGCCAGCTCAGCATGCTTCCAGAAGCTTCTAGACTCCAGGATGGCTCCTCAACCGTTTAACCATTTCCCAACTGTCCAACTGTCTCTGTAACTGACTGGACCTCTAGAAGGTCTCGAATCATCGCGCGTCGAGAACTGCTGGAAGAGGAGTCGAAGGTGGCACGCCTTCATGCGAATTTCCGAGCTCCTCCATGAGGACCTCGGAATTCATCACAATTTCCGAGGTGAAGGAGCTCGGCCATAGAGAGGAAGTGAGTCTCGCCCTTCAAGGACTGTCACGTGACATGCACACGCCTGGATACCTGTGTGCCACGTGTCCTCGTTTATTACCACCCTATCAATATATATTATATACATTATATATTAAGATAGGGGTCTAAATGGGAAGACACGTTGCATTCATCTGACCAGCCACATGTCAAAACCATGAGACCTTCTCTATGCGGATACAAACTCTCACAGCTTGATATTCGGCCAGCACTTAGCTTTATGCGAGGGAAAATTTCGAGAAGCTTCCAATAGTGCGTTTATTACTTGATTATTGACAGTTCGTTCCTTATTTGGAAGTTCATCCATCCTTCGGCCTCTAGAAAATCATCCGCTCCTCGGTCTTCCACAGCCTATTTATTATTCGTCCTGTAACAAGTTGCCCAATGTTCGGACACTCTATGCCCATTTGTTACTTGACTTCACATGATGGAAGAGCTCCTAGAAGCTTCCGGACACTTGTTCTGCAGAATACTCGCCCAACAGAACACTCGCCCAACCGAACGGAAAACTTTCATGTTCGTCCAACAGGACAACGGAGTTTCCAAATGCTCGCCTGGCCTTCTAGGAGAATTCATAGCTGCTATCTGGCTGGCCTTCTAGAAGGATTTCTCTAGCTGTTTTGATGCGTAGTAACCACAAGTGCATAGGTCGTATCAAGTAATAATAGTGGACATGAAAGTCGAGTGTCGATCCCACGAGGACCAGAAAGTACTAATACATGATATTTCTCTATAGTCTAGTCGATCAGAATATTGGGGTTAGTACCTAATCTTAAAATTAAAGAAAACTAATAACCAGAGCTATGGAAAACGAGAATTATCCTTGATAACAATCAATCTTGAGAAGGGGATACTTGGGCAATGAATCTCCCTTGGATTTTACTCTAAAAATAGATAGAGATTTCTATGTCAATGATTGGCAAGGTCTGAGCCAAAGGTTCAAAAGTGTATCAAATCCCTCTCTCGAGGAGACCAATACCTAATTACGTCAATTGTACTACGTTCTAGGGAACATATATCTTGGAAAGATTGTGGGAATAAGTCATATTAAGGGCTCACTCTCCTTAGTACTCGATCTCTCAGCGTACTCACAATCTCCTCTATTTGACTATATCTACACATGGGGAGGCATTCGCTTCTTCCTCTGTATGGACTACGAGAATCTCTCCGGACTCTCGCAACATAGAGGGATTAACATAACAATTAAAACGTCCAATAGAATCACACATGCATTGTAACACCCATCTCCTAATCAGGGGACACGTGTCACACCAGCCAGGTCAAGGGAATTAACTCTAAACCTAAAGTTGTAAAACTGATATTCAACAATAATCAAGTAATTGCGGAAGCTATTAAAGCAAACATATCAAAACTTCAACTCAGAATACCATTTAATACATCACAAAATAAGATACTAACTTAGACTTAATTGTCTCAAATATAATACAACAGTATATGATCGAGACTAAAATACAGGGAGTCAGAGCCAGCTACAGGAAATCTCAATAAGAACTCGCGATTAGACAAAACCCTCTATCTAGTCTCATTCTATCGCCTGCATAAAAATATCATGAAAAAGGGGCTGAGCTACTGGAGCTCAATGATCTGGGAAAAATATTGTTGGGTATAAAATTATACCCATATAATAAAATAAAACTGTAAAAGCTGAAGTATAGATCTATGCATATATAAGTAACTGAAAATAAATACTGAAATCTGAAAGTAATACTAAGCAACTAGAGATGCTGGTCAATGAATTATCTTCAATCTGTTTTAATCATGTCAAATGTATAGAAATCTCATATATGCATATCTCATAATCTATTTCTTTGTACTGTGAATAATTTTCAAAAGGATTATTTACACTTTTCGTCCCCGAAAATGGTGTCATTGTTCACTTTTATCCTTGTATTTTAAAAATGTTCAATACAGTCCTTGTGTAATGCGTAATACAATGTTAGGGACCCAAATAGAACAAAATACGCAATACACAAGGACTGTATTGAACATTTTTTAAAAATACAAGGATAAAAGTGAACAATGACCCCATTTTCAGGGACAAAAAGAATGAAATACGCAATACACAAGGACTGTATTGAACATTTTTAAAATACAAGGATAAAAGTGAACAATGACACCATTTTCAGGGACGAAAAGTGTAATTAATCCTTTTCAAAATTACCCTAAATAATTTGTACTAATCGCCTCTACGGTGGATCTCTAATCGCTACTGGGAGGTTGGTAATACTGAGTGATCTGATCATTACAATACTATCCTTTCTAACTAAACATCTACTTTAATACTGGGATTAATTACACTTTTCGTCCCTGAAAATGGTGTCATTGTTCACTTTTATCCTTGTATTTTAAAAATGTTCAATACAGTCCTTGTGTATTGCGTATTTCATTCTTTTTGTCCCTGAAAATGGGGTCATTGTTCACTTTTATCCTTGTATTTTTAAAAAATGTTCAATACAGTCCTTGTGTATTGCGTATTTTGTTCTATTTGGGTCCCTAAAATTGTATTACGCATTACACAAGGACTGTATTGAACATTTTTAAAATACAAGGATAAAAGTGAACAATGACACCATTTTCAGGGACGAAAAGTGTAATTAATCCTTAATACTGCAGGACCAGCAACCAACAGGTATATCTATCTACACTACACGGGATCAAACTTATATACGTACACTAGGCACTCAGAGAGTATGGAAAGGGGGTTTTAATTACATAAAAATAAAATATTTTAAAACATATCGTTCGGTAATGAAAATCAGAGTTTTAAATCACCCCTTTCCTAACCTATTGTCGTACTCTCTAGCTCTCTACGGGCCACCACTGATACAAGAAAGTATATCAATAAAGTGTAGTCTATTAGTTTTTGTATTTGTTTCTCTCTTTTGTTACTGATTACTGTGCATTAATAATTTTCCAAAACTCTAGAGTTTTATGAAAGTTCTAATTCATGCTTTCAAATTGAAATCAAAACTGTAATAAAAATAAGATAAAAATACATACTGTACAGCTAGTTGTCTCACCTGAGTCTAATTTGCTCTAGGTCTAGCTTGGTCCTTTGGCAGCAACTGACTTGCCTTGGCCTTTTCCTTTTCCCTTTCCTGATAATCGAAATATGAAAATTATGAATACAAAGGCCGTATTATTAACTCATACTCTAATTTAAACTCGATAGAATACTGTAAAATCATTTTGCTCTCTAAGCATGATTCTTACTTAACTTATAATACATGCTTCTAAAATTCATAAGTACTATGATTACATTTCATAGCTTTAGTTCTATCGTTAAGAATACGATAGAAATACGATGAACTATAACATGCTCGTATTTCTCCATACTTCCAACTATTTTTTACTTGTATTTAATTATCACCTTCTTAACTTGATAACTAACACATTAAGCATGGAAGGAGATAATTATCTAAGCATGAAGACATGCAACTAGAGATCAAATAGATTTTTAACTCCTATAAATTTTCATGAAAAATCGGGTAGCATCTCCCCTATTTATAGGCTCCCGAAATTAATACAAACATTCTTCATTTCTATACAATACCTATCTATAATTCTCTATAGAATATACTATTTATCATGTCTCCATCCCAAGCATACACATACATACAATAAGACCCAAATTCCTTCAATTTATGAATCTAATTCAGGGTTTCCCCAATCTTAAATTTGTAGGGATTTACTTGAAGAATTGGAGCTGTTCGCCGACGTTCGGGTCTTGCCGGAGGAGAGGAACGAAACAATGAGTTGTACTACGGGTGAAGGATCGTGTGTAGGGAGAAGCGACACCGAAGGAGCTGCTTGTCGGAGTAGGCAGACCGGCAGTTGCGGTGCAGGGAGGGGCGGCGCACAGCAGGGACAGCGTCGGCTAGCACCAAGCGATCGCGCCGGGCTAGGGCCGCACGGTGTTGGGGAACTCTGACTGCGGTCGCGCGGTCCAGGCCGGTGGCAAGGCCGATCACGGGCGGCTAAGGTCGGGGACGACTAGAGTGGGGCGGCGACGCCGCTGGATGGTGCAGGCGTGCAAGGAGGGGGCAGCTGGCCGGTGAACTTCGCCGGAAAGGGAAGTGCGAGTGATTCTAGGGCTTCTAATTTGGTCGAGGAAGAGAGGGAGAGTCATGTGTTTGTTCTAAGAGATAGAGTTAAGAGGGAGATGAAATGTTTTCATTTCTTTCTCTCTCTCTGATTTGATTTTTATAATAACACTAAAGTTATCATTATTAATATAATAATTCAATTTAATAAATTAACTTATATATTAAAAAGCATTTGATTAAACTATGATATCTTCTAAAATATCTCCTAGTAAAGGTCGAACAACTTTATTTGGTCTTACCTTGTTATTGTACTATCACGAGAGCGACTAATAATTATCTGGCTCATCTTTAACCCCGACCCAGATCCGGGAATCCCGGGTCAGATGACCCCAGTGGCACGACTTACTGTAGTATCACGAGTTGTCTCTTTTCCCGACCCAGATTTATTTTTCTCGGCTTTTAACTCAGCCAGATCTACTTTATCGGGACTCTAATTTTTGTCTTGTTACTCCCACTTAATTAATCTGGAATAATTAGTATTTAATTAATTTCTCATTTAATTAATCTGACTCTGCTGACTATCCACCTGCAACTATTCTAAGTAAAAGTGGTCAGGCCCAATAAGGCATTCTCTCGGTCCTATAGTTGCGAGGCTGGATTTCAAGTCCATTAAATCCCGATTTTCTTTAACTTTGAGGTTAAAGTAATTAATTTGTTTTCTTTGATAGTTAACCTCATTTAAAATTTAAAAATTTATTGAATATTTATTTAGAAAAATCCAGGGTGTTACAATTCTCCCACCCTTAGGAAATTTCGTTCCCGAAATTTTCTTACAATAGGTAACTAAAATAACTGAGGATATTGTTCCCTCATCGGATCCTCTCTTTCCCAAGTGGCTTCTTCCACTAGGTGATGACTCCACAACATCTTTACCAAAGATATTATCTTGTTCCTTAATGTCTGTTCCTTCATGTCAAGGATACGTACTGGTCCCTCCACGTACGTCAAATCTGTTGCTAGTTCTATGGTTGATCCCGTTAGAACTTAATTTGGTGCCTTGATGCACTTCCGCAACACCAATATATGAAAGACATCATGTAATCTCGACAGCTCTTCTGGTAAGGTAAGTCGATAAGCTACAAGACCTACCCTATCGACTATCTGATATGGCCCGATGTATTGTAGTCTCAGCTTCCCACGCTTGTGGAACCTTAGTACACCCTTCCATGGGGATACCTTAAGGAACACCTCATCTCCTACTTCAAACTCTAAATCTTGGCGGCGAGTATTGGCGTAGCCCGTTGCCTATCTTGAGCTTTCCTGAGGCGCTCTCTGATGAGTTTGATATCCTCTGAGGTGACCTGTACCAACTCTGGGCCTAGAATCTTTCTTTCACCTTCCTCATCCTAGCACAACGAAGTTCTGCATCTTCGGTCGTATAATGCTTCATACGGTGGCATACCAATACTTGTCTTATAACTATTGTTGTACGCAAACTCCAACAGTCCCAGATTCTCATCCCAGCTCCCGATGAGTTCCATAATACATGCTAGGAGTAGATCTTCAAGTATCTGAATTGTTCTCTCCGACTGTCCATCGGTGTGTGGATGGAATGTTGTGCTAAAGTTCAGCCTGGTCCCCAGGACCTTCTATAAACTCTGCCAAAAGTAGGAGGTGAATCTCGGGTCTCTATCTGAAACGATAAACTCAGGTATGCCATGTAGCCTCACTATCTGGTCTACGTACGATTGTGCCAACCGATCCCTAGAGTAGGTTGTCTTGATCTGGAGGAAGTGGGCAGACTTGGACAATCTATCTATGATAACCCATATGGCGTCCTTGCCTTGACTGGTTCAAGGAAGACAAGTCGCAAAATCCATGGCTATCCTTTCCCACTTATATTATGTGATCTCTAAAGGTACTAATAACCCATGTGGATTCTTGTGCTCAGCTTTGATCTGCTGGCAGATCAAGTACCTCGCTACATACTCAGCTATCTCTTTCTTCATCTTCCACCAAATGTAGTTTTCTTTGATGTTGTGGTACATCTTTGTGATTCCCGGATATATTGCATAGGCTGAACAATGAGCTTCCTCCATGATTTACAACTTGAGGCTCTCATTGTTTGGTACATATAACTGGGTACCTAGCATTATCGCTCCATCGGAGGATAAGGAGAAATTGCCACTTCTTCCATTTTGCATCTTTGTAGCAAATTGTTTCAATCTGGAGTCATATCGCTGCGCTTCCTTGATTTACGATATCAATGTCGGCCGTAGATGGAAATTTGCTAATAACACCCGCAGCTCATCCACTATGAACTGGACACCAGTGTATCTCAACACATGTAGTTAGGCAAAGTTGGTTATTCCTAACCGTGCCTTCGTCTTCCTGATTAAAGCATCTGCTACTACGTTCGGCTTGCCAGGGTGGTACTCAAAAGTACATTCATAATCCTTCAACAACTCCATCCATCGTCTCTGCTACATGTTCAGCTCCCGCTGGCTCATTAAGTACTTTAGGCTTTTGTAGTCGTTAAAGATTTTATAGGCTTTACCATACAAATAGTGTCACCATATCTTCAAAGTGAAAACCACACCAGCTAGCTCCAGATCGTGAATAGGATAGTTTACTTCGTGAGTCCTGAGTTATCGAGATGCGTAGGCAATAACTCTGCCCTGCTGCATCAAGACACAGCCCAAGCCCCTATACGAAGCATCACTATGAATTTTAAAACCTATGTGTGCAGTAGGTAAGGTGAGGATAGGAGCAGACACCAGTCGATTCTTCAACTCCTGAAAGCTCTGCTCACATTCTTCGGTCCACTCGAACCTTGCATTCTTCCGCAGTAGCTTGGTCATAGGCTGGGAGATTGAAGAAAACCCTTCTATGAATCACCTGTAGTAACCAGCCAACCCTAAGAAGTTCCTAATCTCCTTGACTGTGGTTGGGGCTTGCCAGTTAACTACTGCTTCAATATTCCTAGGATCCACATAAATCCCTGACGCTGAAACGATATAACCAAGGAGAATTCACATTTGCTCCGCTTGGCATACAGTTGTTGCTCCTTTAGCGTCTGCAACACTATTCTTAGGTGGTTGATGTGCTCCTCCACGCTCCGAGAATACACCAGGATATCGTCGATGAACGAACTGGTCTAAGTAGGGTGCGAAAACCCTATTCATCATCCTCATAACTGCGTTTGGGCAATTTGTCAATCTGAAGGGCATTACTAGAAACTCAAAATGCCTGTATCAGGTCCAAAATGCCATCTTTAGTACATCCTCCTCTCGTACCCGTAACTGATGGTAGCTCGACCTCAGGTCAATCTTGGAGAACACACACGGTCCTCGTAATTGATCAAACTGGTACGTGGCAATGGGTACTGGTTCTAGGTGCTAACTCTATTCAAAAGCCGATAATCAACGCACATTCTCATGGAGCCATCCTTCTTCTTCACGAAGAGTACGAGCACACCCCAGGGAGAGCCACTTGTCCTTATAAACCCTTTCTCCAGAAGTTCATTCAGTTAAACTTTCAGCTCCTTCAGTTCTACTCGAGCCATCCTGTATGACACCTTGGAGATTGGAGTTGCTCCTAGGTGTAAATCAATAGTGAACTCCACGCCTCTATATGGGGCAATCCTAGTAGCTCGTCGGGAAATACATCTAAGAATTCACACACTACCGCGATCTCCCGTACATCTCCCTTGGGGGACTCTGCTTCCACCATATTCACCAAGCAAGCTACTTGCGTCTATTCCGTCTGGGCTCGCCTCCTGTAGAAGAGAATTTTTGCCTCACCTGGTCGCTGAAATCTTACCATCTTTACGTAGCAATCGACTGTAGCATGGTGGATCGACAACCAATCCATGCCTAGGATTGCGTCGACATCTAGGATCATCATAGGGATCAAATTTGCTGCTAACTCTTGATTGTCTATCCTCATATCGCATCCCTCAAACACTACTTTTACAATGATGAAACTGCCTATGGGTGATGCTACAACCATAGGTTGAGCCAATCTAGTAGCATAAATATCTTCTGGCATATTATGTAATATAGCTATGTAGGAATGCGTGGAACCAGGATCAATAAGAATGTAGGCATCAATACCATAAATCTGGGTCATACCTGCAATAACGTCTGGTATGTCCACAACCTCCTGTTGTGTCATTACGAAGCCTGGGTCTGTAGCTAGGATGGAACTCCTCTGCCTCCACCTCTGTACCTTCACCCGAAAGATCCTTCTCTATTGCTCCCAGTGCTGCCCACAATAGAAAACCCTAGCAGCTGTTGTGCACTCTGGCCACCAGCTTGGAATTGAGGAGCTGTATCACTTCCCTGAGTTAATAAGGAACACTACTTCACATGGTGTCCCGGCTGTTGGCAGTGATAGCAGATGCCAGCTCCAATAACGGCTCTAGAAACTCCAAAGTGATACCTCTTTCAAGTCTGACATTGAGGCCTCTTTTGTTCCTGTCCTTCTGAAGAAGAGTCACCACTGCTGCTGTTGTTGCTCTTCTTGGACGGCCTCATGCTGTCGCCCATCTGAAAACTTGGCGTGTTCCTCTTCTTGAATTTGTCCAGGCGCTTCTTCTGTCTTCAAAACTCATCTCTACTATGAGAGCACCCTCAATTAAGGCAATAAAGTCGGTAAATCCAGATATTGTGACAATGTTTCAAATCTCATCCCGGAGTCCTTGCTAGAACCTCTGGCATTTTTCATATTCTTCATTGATATCGTAGGGTGCATACCTCCCCAGGTGTGTAAACTTGGCCTCATAATCGGTCACTGAGAGGTTCCCCTGAGTCAGACACAAGAACTCTTGATGCTTCGCGTCTCTATAAATTCGGCACATGAACTTTCGATCAAATACTGCTCGAAACTCAATCCAAGTGAAAGCCGTCTGATCTATACGGGGCCGCATGATGGTCAACCACGAATGTAGGGCACCCTGTCCCAGCAGCAATAAGATAGTAGTCACTTTCTCCTCATCAGGGCACCTCAAGGCCTAAAAAAGTAGCTCCAGATGTGTGATCCAGTTTTTTGCCTCCTCTGGGTCAGTGGTGCTCATGAACTGGACTACTCCTATTTGCCGAGCTCTGCGTACAAAGTCATGTTCTCTGGGCCTCGGCTGCTGGTAGTTGGGAAAGGCCACAAATGACAGCGCCATCTGGTCAAAGAATTATTGCATTCCAGGGTTATACCCCGCCCTGGTTGCATTCCTGGATTATACTCTGGTCCAGCTTGCATTCCTGGGTGGTATCCTGGTCCATGCTGTGAATGGGATCCTTCCGCATGGACTTTTTCTTGCTCTGGAGCATCCACATTAAGCTCCTTTACGGGTTCCTCGCGTGGGACCCAAGGTGGTCTACCGCATCTCTTGGGCAACATTCTGAAAAGACAATGTGTCAGTATAATTCTTAAGTACTTAAAGCAGTTATCAAGCTTTACTCTACTGCCACATACTCCCACGCTAAGGCTCTGACTATCCTAAGACTTCCTAGGATTAACTTGTTCTGATACCACTAAATGTAACACCCATCTCCAAATCAGGGGACACGTGTAACACCAGCCAGTTCAAGGGAATGAACCCTAAACCTAAGGCTGTAAAACTGATAATCAACAATAATCATGTAATTGCAAAAGCTATTAAAGCAAACATATCATAACTTCAACTCAGAATATCGCTTAATACATCACCAAATAAGATACTAACTTAGACTTAATTGTCTCAAATACAATACAACAGTATATGATCAAGACTAAAACACAGGGAGTAAGAGCCAGCTAAAGGAAATCTCCATAAGAACTCGTGATTAGAGAAAATTCTCTATCTAGTCTCCTGTCTATCTCGCCTGCATAAAAATAACACGAAAAAGGGGCTGTGCAACTGGAGCTCAGATATCTGGGAAAAATACTGTTGGGTATAAAATTGTACCCTTATAATAAAATAAAACTGTAAAGACTGAAGCATAGAACTATGCATATATAAGTAACTGAAAATAAATACTGAAATCTGAAAGTAATGCTGAGCAACTAGAGATGCTGGTCAATGAATTATCTTCAATCTGTTTTAATCGTGTCAAATGCATAGAAATCTCATGTATACATATCTCATAGTCTGTTTCTCTGTATTGTGAATGATTTTCAAAATTACCTTTGGTAATCTGTAGCAATCGCCTCTACGGTGGATATCTAATCGCTAATGGGAGGTGGGTAATATAGAGTCATCTGATCATCACAACACTATCAATTCTAACTAAACATTTTCTTCAATACTGCAGGACCAGCGACCAACAGGTAGATCTATCTACGCTACATGGGGTCAAACTTATATACGTACACTAGGTACTCCGACAGTATGGAAAGAGGGTTTTAATAACATAAAAATGGAATGTTTTATAACAGATAGTTCGGTAATGAAAATCAGAGTTTTAAATCACCCTTTTCTAACCTATTGTCATACTCTCTGGCTCTCTACGAGCCACCACTAGTACAAGAAAGTATATCAATAAAGTGTAGTCTATTATTTTTATATCTGTTTCTCTATACGGTTACTGATTACTGTGCATTAATGATTTTCCAAAACTCTGGAAAGTTTCATGAAAGTTCTAATTCATGCGTTTCAAACTGAAATCAAAATTGTAAGGAAAATATGATAAAAATACATACTATACAGCTAGTTCCATTACCTAAATCTAATTTGCTCTAGGGCTGGTTTGGTCCTTTGGCAACGGCTGGCTTGCCTTTGCTTTTTCCTTTTTCCTTTCCTGATAATCGAAATACAGAAATTATGACAACAGAGACCGTATTCATAAATACTATGATTACATTTCATAGCTTTAGTTCTATTGTTAAAAATACGATAGAAATATGATAAACTATCACATGCTCGTATTTCTCCGTACTTCCCACTATTCTTTACTTATACTTAATTATCACCTTCCTAACTTGAAAACTAGCAAATTAAGCATGAAAGGAGATAATTGACTAAGCTTGAAGACATGAAAATAGAGATCAAATAGATTCTTAACTCTTATAAATTTTCATGAAAAATCGGGCAGCATCTCCACTATTTATAGGCTCCCGAAATTAATACAAACATTCTCTATTTCTATACAATACTTATCTATAATTCTCTATAGAATATAGTATTTATCATGTCTTCATCCCAAGCATACACATACATACAATAGGCCCCAAATTCCTTTAATTCATTCATCTAATTTAGGGTTTCCCCAATCTTAAATTTGTAGGGATTTACTTGAAGAATTGGAGCTGTTCGCCGGCGTTCAGGTCTTGCTGGAGGAGAGGAAGGAAATAGTGGGTTGCGCTGCAGGAAAAGGACAGTGCGTAGGGAGAAGTGACACCAGAAGTGATGCTCGCTGGAGTAGGCAGACCGAAAGCTGAAATGCAAGAAAGGGCGGCACGTAGCAGGGGTGGCGACGGCTGGCGGCGTGCGATGGCGCCGGGCTACGCCCGGGTGGCATTGGGCAAGTCTAACCGCGGTCGCGCGATCTCGGTTGGCGGCGGGGCCGATCACGGGCGGCTGAGGTCGGGGACGACCGGAGTGGGGCGGTGACGCCGCTGGCTAGTACAGGCGCGGGCAAGAAGGGGGTAGTTAGTCGGTATGCTTCGCTGGAACGGGGGGCACGAGTGATTTTAGGGCTTCTAATTTGGTCAAGGGAGAGAGGTGGAGTCGTGTGTTTGTTCTGAAAGATAGAGTTTAGAGGGAGATGAAATGTTTTCATTTCTCTCTCTCTCTCTCTCTTATTTGATTTTTATAATAACACTAAAGTTATTATTATTAATATAATAATTCTATTTAATAAATTAACTTATATATTAAAAAGCTTTTTATTAAAATATGATATATTCTAAAATATCTCCTATTAAAGGCCGAACAACTTTATTTGATCTTATCTTGTTACTGTGCCATCACGAGAGCGACTAATAATTATCTGGCTCATCTTTATCCCCGACCCAGATCCGGGAATCCCTGATCAGACGACCCGAGTGACATAGCTTACTGTAGCATCACGGGTTGTCTCTTTTCCCGACCCAGATCCATTTTTCTCGGCTTTTGACTCGGCCAAATCTACTTTATCGGGACTCTAATTTTTGTCTAATCTCTCCCACTTAATAAATCTAGATTAATTAATAATTAATTAATTTCTCATTTATTTAATCTGACTCTGCTGAAAATCCACCTCCAACTACTCTAAGTAAAAGTGGTCTGGCCCAATGAGGCGTTCTCTAGCCCCTATAGTTGCGAGGATGGATTTCGGGTCCATTACATCCCGATTTTCTTTAACTTTGAGGTTAAAATAATTAATCTGTTTTTTGTGCTAATTAACCTTATTTAAAATTCAAAAATTTTATGAATATTTATTTAGAAAAATCCGAGGTGTTACATGCATTCAATCAAACAAACATAGAAACCAACATCAAAATTAATTCATACTCCAAGGGTTCATCACACCCAAGTATCTACAAATTAGTTCCCTATCAAAGCGGAATGAGTTTCCAAAACAAAAAGAGTACAAATCACTAAAACCATAACAAGAGATGCTATTACATACACCGTTGGCGGCTCCTAGTGACTTACACCTCGATATAGCTCCTTCCTTCACCCTCCAAAGTTGGGAGGCGGCGCTCTCAATCCCTAATCCAAGTGATAATCCTTTTCCAAGATGCTTCTCCCTCCTCCCCCCTCCCCCCTCCCCCCTCCCCCCGACCCCACAAAACCCTAATTAATCGTATTTATATTCTCCACTAGGGTTTTGGGGCGTCAATTTACGAGACTACCCCTACCTTGGTCCGCAATTTGGGCGAGAGTGGGACATACTGGCTTTTATATATGCAGTATGAAAGCCATTATGCTCTATACCAGCCCGTATATGAGCCGTATAGAGACCATATGGGTTGTTGTTTGACTCTCACGAGTCATATACGCTACCACGAGGCTTGATGCAGAGGTCGTCTAGCTGCCCAGGTCCATACAGTTTGTATGGAGCCCGTACGGAGCCCATATGGAGCTTTCTTCTCTTCAAGAATGCTTCATTTTGGACTTGATTTCTCCTTGAAAGCTTCCTTTCTCCTGGTGTAACCTCATTAAGTCTTGTTCATCAAAAATAACACTTTTTAAGTACCGGCAGGCTAAGAATCCATCAAAATAGCATTTGAAACATACTTGAATATGATATGAAATTGTGCTCAATTGAACACTTATCATGTTTCTCGGTTGTCATCTAGCTGGCCTTCCAGAAGGAAATCCAACTGTTGCTCGACTAGTATCTACCTAGCTATATAGCTGGCGCCATGCAGGAGCTTATGTTGAGCCTACTTGTCAAACAAGTGGGCAAATTGGTAACTTGGGCGTCAAGCAACCCAAGTCTATAAAAGGCAGAGCGCGGGATCCATTTAAAAGAGGATGACTTTTGGGACGTCATTACTCTGTCACTCTAGAGATCTTCTTGCCTCCATTTGACAGTTCAGCTTCATCTTTACCAAGTAGGCAACATCGCTCACTACATTATTGCTAACCTCGGTATTATTCATCGTGACATCATTCGTCGCGACCCCACATATCACGACATCGCTCGCCATGGCCCTACTTACCTCATTGCCATTTATCACCTAAAGAGGGCCACCCCTAGGGTCACATTACCAAAGAGGAGACGGTCATGAGGCATGTACCTCAGTTGCTCTACCATTTTATCAGAGCAATTTGTGACTCCCTTCCCAGACAGTTTCAAGCCCCCCAATATTTGGCAAAACGATGGTTCATCAGACCCACGTGATCATGTGGAAGTATACTATATAGAGATGTTGATCAATAGACCCACCGAGGTCGTTATGTGCTGAGTGTCCCATAGAACCTTATAGGAATTACTCACGAGTGGTTCAAAAGTTTACCACTCGACACAATACAAGTTTTAAACAGCTTACTAATCTTTTTCTTAGGTGCTTGACCAGCAACCGAAGGCATAAAAAGAATATAGTTTCTATCCTAAGATACGAATAGAGATGTTGATGCCAAAAACTGGTCCATGTCCCGCTTCGGCTACTGTTGCCTCGTGATCTGGCCTCAGCTTTCGACCAACGGTTAAAATTTATAGTTGGTGTGGATGCTTACTTCTGCTTACGAACAGGGAGCACAGAGAACATCCTGAAACTCCGACCGGAATTACCCATAGGCGAACCTGTAAAAAGGAGAGGGCAGTGATCAGAATTGGGCCTCTCCGCGGATTCACTCATGCTTAAGTCAGAAAACTTGAGTAAAGAGTCTTAGATTTAGACAGTTCTTTGTGTGATCAGTTTTTTTCGGATCCCCCTTTCTTCTATTACCGCTCTCCTTTTATAGCACCTTAGAGGCGGTTCAGGAAAGGCGGTGGAATAAGGCAGTGAGTTAGGTAAATATCTCCTAAGGCGGTAGGAAAATATCTGCTGCCTAGCGCGTAGATGCCACGTAGGTAAAATAGAATAAATATCTGCCCACTGTAGCAAGTGGATAAGGCCTACTCACTGTAGAGGCGTTAGATATTTATCTCTCTCTCCCCACCCCACGCCCTGTATAAGAGGGTTGCTACAATTCCGACGGACATGTGCGTAGGATTAAATCCTCACGTTATTTGCCGAACCGAATTGTGCAAAGGTGGTGATATTGCCATGTGGCCAAAGGAACAAGTGGTCCTTTAGGTCAATGACACCTGTCTTCACCAAATATATCCGTAACACTAGTCCCCCCCAAAGTGTACTTGTTCGAAAAATCTGAGCGAGGGGTGAGCTAACCGCACGTTTCGCTTGGTTTGAGAACAAGTATTGTTCTTAGTTGGCATGTCTACGTAGGCGTAGGCTTCGTGTACGGTTACTACGTCTAAAGTACACGTGTTTTAATAGGCGACCGACGTTTACTGTGGTATCCTTTCGCTGTTATCGAGGTAGATTTTCGTTCCAGAATTCTCGTCTATAGTGTCGATAGGTTCTCCTATTTAAGAGCTTGTATGGATGGCGAGTTTGGGCAGAAATCTTTTGTACTCTTGTATCTTTGTATCATGGCTCAGCGCTTGTCTTTTTATAAGTTTTTTACTTTTTCTCAATGTTCTCGACACTTACGAATTCCTAGCTCTTTTTACGAGCATCTATCGGAACTAAGGACTGGAGTGATCCACTTGGTAAGTCCGAACGGCTGTGTATGGCCGGCTATTCTGTTGATTGACAGGGGGGTAGGTGAGATGAGCATCGACGCAGGGTGGGAAGCTTTTCATGTCGATCACGACGTGGAAGCGGGGGACCTCTTAATTTTTACTTATGCAGGGGTATGCGTTTCGAAGTTGAGATGTTTGGAGACGACGACTCCTACCGCTGAGAGGTGGGCCCCCACCTTCACCCCCGTGCCGAACCCAGTTCCCCTAGTAATAATGGGGACAGTGACGGTTGCGGAAGTCCGTGTGTCTCTTCTGAGTCTTATCCGAGCGTGTCCTCGGACTGGTCTGCGGATATTTAGCTTTAATCCGTCGGAAAATATGTTTTTGTTATGTTTGTTTTGTTTGCATTCGTCATGTAACCTGAATAAATGACGTTTGTCGTTTTGCTTCTAAATCCTTTGGCATTTTTATGAGGCCTTCACTAGCGATCCTATGTTGGAGTGTGTGCTTTGTCTCATACGGTACAGGCTCTACCTTCCAGTAATGCTAATTGCTCCCTAAGATGACACGTGTCCCTTCTACTATTTAGCATTAAAGGGGGATAGTGGCGCGACGTGCGCGGCGTGCGCGTTTGTCAACGTCATGATGGGTGATGAGCGTGGCTTTTTATGTGTGTCAGGCGGCGCTTGGTATTGCTGACGTGGGCAGAATTTTGAACTGTTTTGAGGAGGTGTAATGATGGTTATTTGAACGGTCCAGATTTGTGGACCCTTGGTTCAACGGTTCTGATCGGAATATAACCCTGAGATCTAACGGCCACGGATTCGTTACCTTTGTATATAAGCGTTTAAATCGCAGTGCGTAAAAAGGTTGTTTCGAAAATCGAATCGCGTCTTCTTCTTCAGGTTTCCTCTTCTCCGGCGAGCCCTGGTTTTGAGCTTTCTGCGTTTTTCTTGTCTTTTTCCTTTTCTAAGGTAATGGCTAGTGCTGCATCTTCCTCCTCTAGTTCTTCTCATGAGTCCTTGAATCCTCCTCCGTCCAACCCTCGGTTTCTGTCGCGGTTCCGGGCGAACTTGGAGGCATTCCAGTTCAGGGTTCGCGGGTTCACCCTGCCTCTAGGGCAATGGGTAGAGGGTCGGATACGTTCATAAGCTTTCTAGGGCAGAAGGATGTAGATGACCTAGCAAAGAGATATGAGATAAACCTCTCTCTATTCGAGGTTAGGGTTCCTTGTTCAGGGGAGAGGGCGAGTGCTCCCAGGGAGGGGGAGATAGCTGTCTATCAGGATGTGTTGCTAGGCGGACTTAGGCTTCCTTTTCCTGTTTTTACTAAGGCGATCCTAGAGGAATATCGTTTGTGTCCTTCGCAGTTAACTCCGAACTCTTGGAGGCTGCTCAACGGATTTGTCATGGTTTTTAAGAATTACGGGGTAAATCCGACTGTCCGCTGGTTCCGCCTGTTGTTTAGTCTTTGTTTGGAGTCTAATGCCGATTGGTATTATTTCTCGGCTCGCCCTGGGAGAAAGTTTCTAGGGAAAGTTCCTTCTTCCATTAAGCGATGGAAGAGCAAGTTTTTCTTTGTTAGATGTAAATCCGAGTGGGATATCCGAACAAGGTGGGAGGTTCCCCGTGCGGACATTACTTGTGAGGAGATGTCGGAAGAAGAGAGAAATCTTCTTAAGTCAATGACGGGGCTATCCAAAGTTTATATGGATAGGTTTTTAACCAAGGAAAACCTCATTAAGTGTCATTTAATAGTGTCTACTGGTAGGACTCGTTCGCGTACCTAATTTGGTTTGATTTTGGCTTGTAATGTCTAACCATATTCGGAATCTGTTTTGCAGAAAATCCGATGGAAGACTAAGACTTGAGCTATGTTAAGGGTCTTCTGGCTTCTTTCGAAGGTGAGGTTCATCCGCCCTTGGCTTGTGGGCGGAAAAAGAAAGAAGTGGTACCTAGCCAAGGTGCTGATACCTCCAAAGAGGAGAAGAAGAAAAGGAAGAGAAAAGAGACTGACTCTTCCAAGAAAGGGGTTAAAAGTGACCCTGGTGCCGGGTCCTCACGGGAGAGGAGGACAAAGAGAAAGAATTCCGAGGACGCATCAGTTCCCGGAATTGCAGAAGAACAAGCGGAGGTGCCTCAGGAAGGGGTTCGCGCGGAAGAAGTCCGCCCGGCTTTGTCCCCAATTTTCGAGGGTCCTTCTTTCAGCCGGCCGGAGGATATCCTTCTTATTGAGGTGAGAATTTCTACACACATATTTTCTATGGGTGCTTCGCGCTTCGTTCAGAACCTTTAACTTAGGTTATATTTTATAGGCGGAGGCAGGAGAAGCGGCTCTCCTGGATAAACTGCGGGTGGCGGACTCGGTCTTAAGGGGGCCGGCTCCTCAAGAGAAGGGGGTGCCCTCCGAAGACTGTTTTGATGGCAATGAGGCCTGAACAGCTCTCCTCCAAACTTCATAGAGCTGGAAGGGAAGAGGCCACTTCTCAACTATTCCGTTCGGTCATGCTGGTGAGGATTATCCTCGTATTAGTTTTACTTTTTGGCTCGGTATTAATGCTACTAACTTATTTGTTTGTTATTCCGTAGACTGCGCACTGGGCGGACCGAGTCGGCAATCTTTGCCAAGACGACTCGGCAAAGATGGAAGCGTGTAGGGCGGAAATCGCCCAATTGAACTCTAGGGTGGCGGCCCTGGAGGGGAAAAACAAAGAGCAGCTCGCCATTATCCACACTTCTGAGAAGGATAAAGCTGAGCGGCTTCAACAACTGGTTGTTGTGGGAAAGGAGAAGGACGATTTGGCGGCCAAGTTGTCTATTTCTGAGGGTTCCCTTCTTACTGCTGAGGAGAATGTTAAAAAGTTGCAGGAGAACTCTAGCAGTTTGGAGAAGGAACTCAAATCTACTCGAGAGGGGCAAGCTGAAGCCCGATGGGAGCTGAAGCTGAAAAATGCTGAACTTGCTGCTGTTCAGGCAGAGTTGGAAGAGCTAAAGGGGGAGCGCGACACACTTAAAGAAGACTTAGCTTCCCGACTGACAACTCCTAAATCCGACTCGCAAGAAATCAAGGATTTAGTAGAGCGAGCGGATAAATTAGAGAAGGAGGTCGCCCGGCTTAGGGCGAAAGCTAAAGAAGGGGCCACCCGCATTTATTCGGTAGTACAACAGGTGGGCCGTCATATCCCTCCTACGGAGGTTTTGTCCATGGGGCTGGCGGGAGTTTTGAAGAAGTTCACGAAGCTAAAAGAGCGACAAACTATTAAGACCCCAGAGGCTTCTGCCCGTGCCCCCTCGAAGCCTTCAACCCAAGCTCCTCCAGAAGCAGGTGGCGGCCCTGAGGGTCCTAGTTCTTAGGATGTTCTTAGCATTTTTGAGAAATGTTCTTGTAAATTCGCAATCATCTGGAATGTAATTTCTATTCGTATGAATGAAAAAGCAAACCTTTATTTTGGTGAAGATTTATTTCCGAGTGATGGTTATCCTTAACCATGAGAAGTATTTTCTGAAGTCCTTTGTAAACTTCTCCCTTTTTTCTTTTGGCTTGTGAGATAAGCTTCGTAACGAGTTCTTAGTCCAATCATGGGATTTTAAGCTGTTGAGTGAGGTACTCGTCTTCATAAATGAGATTGTTGCCTCATATTTCGATCGGGATTTTTGCCCCTTGTTTTTTGGATAAGAGTTGTCGTTTATCTTTGCAGGATAATTCCGACTTATCTTCCAAGAATGGGAATTTCACCGCATTTTCGTAGGATGGGAATTTCACCGCATCTTTGTAGGATGGGAATTTCACCGCATCTTTGTAGAATGGGAATTTCACCACATTTTTGTAGGATGGGAATTTCACCGCATCTTTGTAGAACGAGAAAGGCTTGAGCTTTATTCCATGAAATTTAAGAGACAGCTACAGAATTTACTGATAGTAGCGTCGTAAGTGTTCAGCATGGAATGGAAGCTTGAGCGTTTTTCCGTCCATATTTACTAGATAATAGGTGCCCGCTCGGATGATTCTTTGTATGACGTAAGGGCCTTCCCAGTTAGGAGTTAGCTTCCCCGTTCGGCTTTTATTTTCATGAAACTCATTTTCCCGTAGGACTAGATCACCGATTTGGAAGAAGACTCTTTTTACCCTTGTGTCGTAGAACCTTTTTACTCTCTGACTATAGATGACTGCCTTTGTTTCCACAGCTTCTCTCCGTTCTTCGAGTAGATCAAGTTCTGCTCGGAGTTTTTTCTCATTCTCTTCTGATGAGAAAGTTTGCTGTGTCCGCAAGGTAGGCATTCCTATTTCTCGGGGATGGATGACCTCTGCCCCATAAGTGAGAGAGAATGGGGTTTCTCCTGTAGGAGTTCTTCTTGTTGTCCTGTAGGCCCAAAGGCGCTCGGGATTTCTTCTACCAAGTTAGTCCCATTTCTGGATACCCGAGTTTTCAGTGTTTGAAGCAGGGTGCGGTTCGTCACTTCTAGTTGGCCGTTGGCTTGGGGATGTGTCACAGACGTTAGTCTGGATTCAATTTCGAGCTCTGAACAAAAGCTTTTGAAAGCCTTGTTATCAAATTGTCGCCCATTATCAGAAATGAAAGCGACCGGAATTCCGAATCGACAGATAACCGTTCGCCATAAGAATCCCTGACAAGCATTCTCCGTGATTTTGGCCAAGGGTTCAACTTCCACCCATTTGGTGAAGTAGTCAATAGCGACTATTAGAAACTTCATTTGCCGAACTGAAGTAGGGAATGGTCCTAGAAGATCAACTCCCCAGATGGCAAACGGTCGAGGGCTAATAATTGGTGTAAGCTGTGCCGGTGGTCGCCTCTGAATTTGGAATGCCGCTGGAAGGCATCACATTTCCGAGCGAACGCCATTGCATCTTGAGTTAGTGTTGGCCAGTAATAACCTTGTCGTAGGACTTTGTAACTCAAGGCTTTACCCCCTATGTGTCCTCCTCCGATGCCTTCGTGAATCTCTTGAAGGATGTAGCTAGCTTCTGTAGGACGTAAGCATCGCAAGAAAGGCTGCGTATAAGACCTTTTGTATAGGTTCTCATTGATGATGGTGTACTGAGCGGATTTGTAAGAAATCCGTCTGGCCTCTGCTTTGTTGGGTGGTGCAGGCCCACCTTGTAGATAATTTCTGATGGGGTCCATCCAACTTGACTCTTCGGCTGCACTTTGTACTTCTCCCTCCAATCTGTCGATGGTCTTTGCGGGAAGGTACTGTAGGTTAAAGGAAGACTCTGTGTCTCCGTTCGGCGCTGTGGCCTTTTTAGACAGGGCGTCTGCCTCTTCGTTTTGCGCTCGACAGATTTTTTCAATTTGGAAGTAAGCGAAGTATGGAACTATTTTCCTCACCACTGCTTGGTATCTGACCATGTTCTCTTCCTTTGCTTCAAAGTTGCCCAAGGTGTGGCTCACAACTAACTGCGAGTCGGAATATACGTGCAGATGTTGAATTCCGAGCCCCCGGGCCAGATGTAATCCTGCGATGAGGGCTTCGTATTCGGCCTCTTGTGGGCTTGAAAATACGGCCTCAATCTCCGTGCGGATGTGACAAGAGCGAAAGCCAACTTTTCAAGCGGCAGATATCTTGACTCCGCTTCGTTAAGGATTTTACTCGTGTAGTAGACTGGTTTTTGAATTCCGTTATCTTCTCTTAAAAGGACTGCGCTGACTGCATGCGGGGCGACCACCAAGTAGATGTAGAGTTCTTCTCCCACTTGTGGCTTAGCTAGTAGCTGAGGCGATCGGAGATAATCTTTAAGCCCTTGAAAGGCTTTTTCACATTCTTCTGTCCACTCCATTTTTGGTGCTTTTCGTAGGGCTTGAAAGAGTGGGAGATTTTTCTCTCCAGCTTTGGAGATAAATCTGCCAAGTGCGGCGAGGCGTCCGTTAAGCCGCTAAATTTCTTGAAGACTCTTGGGCGACCCCATGTCAAGAATAGCTCTGATTTTTTCTGGATTTGCTTCTATCCCTCTTTGTGTCAAAATAAATCCCAGGAATTTTCCCGATCGAACGCCAAAAGAACACTTATTCGGGTTTAACCGCATAGTATAAATCCGAAGAGGCGAAAAGCCTCTTGTAAGTGCAGCCGGTGTTCATTGGCCTTTCGGCTCTTCACCAAGATATCATCCACATAGGCTTCAACATTTCTGCCAATTTGTTCTCTGAAGACTGTATTTATGAGCCTCTGGAAGGTGGCCCCGGCATTTTTCAGGCCGAACGGCATCACCTTATAGCAGTAAGTTCCCGTGCTTATAATGAAGGACGTTTTTTCTTCGTCGCCATTGGCCATTCGGATTTGGTTGTAACCTGAGAAAGCATCTAAGAAACTTAGCATCTCATGCCCCGTTGTAGAGTCAACCAAACCATCAATTGATGGTAAGGGAAACGAATCTTTTGGACAAGCTTTGTTCAAATCCGTGAAATCAACGCACATCCTCCACTTTCCGGACGGCTTTTTTACTAGAACCACATTGGCCAACCAATCTGGGTAATGCACCTCTCGGATAAACCTAGCCTTTAGGAGGTTTGATACTTCTTCCTCTGCGGCCTTCTGCCTTTCTGGTGCGGAATTTCTCCTTTTCTGTTTCGTAGGCTTAAACGATTGATCGATATTGAGACAGTGCTTGATGATATCGCGTTTTACGCCCGACATATCTTCTGAAGACCAAGCGAAGAGATCGGAATTTGCTTTCAATACTCTCATGAGATCTTCTCGCTGTTCTGCTGTCAAATTTGCCCCAATCCATACCCGCGCGGTCCGGCCTCGTTGTGTCTAGGGGATCGTTAGCAATTCTTCAACAGGTGTAGGTCGAAGCTCTTCATTTTCCCGTTCGGCCATTCTGCTGACTAACATGGCTTCTGAAACCTTTGTCTTGCTGCTGTTGAGGGCTTTCCCTTTGAGGGTTGAGACATAACATTGCCGTGCCAGGGGTTGATCTCCTCTCACTTCCCCGCTACCACTCTCAGTCGGGAATTTGAGGAGAAGATGGTAAGTAGAGATTACGGCTTTCAAGGCGTTGAGGGTTGGCCTGCCCAGGATCACGTTGTAACTTGAAACACAACGCACAACCAAGAAATTTGTTGTCACTGTTGATGATCTTGGCGAGTTTCCTACCGTAACTGGTAAGGAGATCATTCCTTCTGGCTGTACTACCCCTCCGGAGAATCCTACTAAGGATGATTTTACCGGAAGCAAGTCATCCGCGTCATATCTCATTCTTTCGAAAGCACTCCAAAAGAGGATATCAACTGAACTCCCACTGTCTATCAGAACTCTCTTCATTTGGAAACTGGAAACTTTGATAGCAACAACCAGCGCGTCATCATGAGGGTGGCGAACTCCGCTGACGTCATTGTCGTAAAAGATGATTGGAGCCGTAGGTCGAGATCGTCTCCGTGGCGTTTCTGTTTCCTGCGTGGTTCCCACCATTCGGGCGTAACTTTTCCGAGAGGCTGAACTTTCACCACCGCAACCAGGCCACCCACTAATAAACCCCACCATTTCTCCTTGTTCTCCGTCAGGTTGTGAAGCTTCAGGCTCCTCTTGAATCTCAAGGTTGATGTATTGCTCCAATTGTCCTCTCCGAACGATATCTTCTATTGCGTTCATCAAGTGGGTACACTTTTCCGTATCATGTCCTCTAGATTGATGAAACTGGCAATATCTCTTACTATTCTTTTACCGTTCGCTATTTCTTGTGGGTTCTGGCCATGTCAGAAGTTTTTGTTCTTTGATCTGCATAAGAATATGGCTTCTGGTTTGATTCAGTGGGGTATGGTGATCATATCTGACAATTTTTCCTTCCTTTGAAGGCTCTCTGGGCTGTAGCATATGTCGTTGGGGCCGTGTTGAGGTTTCCGGACCTCTGTTCGCGCCCTTGTTATCCCTATGCGATCCTCTTTCCTTTCGTACATCCGGAGGCCTTCTGTTGACATTGTGGTGGGTTTTTCCCTTCTGGGTGTCCACAGGTCCACGCCTAGCCTCCTCTTCCCAACCCGTATAAATTTCCTCGGAATTGATATATTTTTGGGCATGGATCATGAGGGCGGGAATGGTTTTTGGTGGATCCAAAGTGAGGGAAAAACGAAAGGGGGATTCTAACAGTCCCTCCATTAAGAAGGTTACGGCCATTCGCGGAAGGAGGTCTGCGACATTTGCTGTTTCGTCTATGTAACGATTTAAATAAGCCTGGAGTGTTTCTCCCTTTCGTTGTTTAACACGCAGAAGGGTAGACGGAGTTTTCTTCTGCTTTGAGTAATTGGCAAAATAGGCTAGAAAGCGATCTGCTAAAATCTGAAAAGAAGTAATTGTGCTAGATGGGAGATCGACAAACCTGTCTTGCGCTTTCCCCTCTAAGGTGGCGGGAAAAGCTCAGCACATGCGAGCGTCTGTGATTCCAGTGAGGAGCATCTTCGACCGGAAAGACTTCAGGTGACGAGACGGATCGGTTTTGCCTTCATATGCGATCATAACCGGTGGACTAAAGCTATCAGGAACTTGTTCTCCCAATATTTCCTTGACAAAAGGCGAACACATACTGAGAATATGTCGCCCGGACTTCCTGTTTTCTTGAGAGAGGTCCTGTCGTTGAGTTCTTCTATCAACCGTTTGAACAGATGGACTATTCCGCTCTGTCCTTGTCCGCTCGGTTCTTGTAGTGGCTTGCTGTCTGCGTCGAACAGAGGGGGGCTCTGAACTAGCGGAAAAGGCGGTCCTTTCTTTCCTCTCTTTATGGGTGCGGGTTCTTGTCCTCCCTCTACTTTCGGAATTATCTCGTGGGGCTGTTGGTATGTTTGGTGTTGGAACTTGTGTAGGAGGAGGCGGAGGATGGGTCAAAGTATGAACAGCCTGAGTCAACCGCTCCAATTGTTGCTGTATGTTAAGATAAAACTCCGGAACAGATTCTTGGGGTTGGACGGAAGGATTTTCTGATGGAGGTAAGATGGGTGGATTATCTGACCGGATTTCCTCATGTCCTCGGACCTCGCCAGGCCCTTCGGGATTACTTGGGGCTCCCTGTTCTTGGATTCGTTTTGATCTTCTGGTAGTGGTCATTTGGCTTTTCGTAAGGGTCCCCACGGACGGCGCCAAACTGTTGATGCCAAAAACTGGTCCACGTCCCGCTTCGGCTACTGTTGCCTCGTGATCTGGCCTCAGCTTTCGACCAACGGTTAAAATTTATAGTTGGTGTGGACGCTTACTTCTGCTTACGAACAGGGAGCACAGAGAACATCCTGAAACTCCGACCGGAATTACCCATAGGCGAACCTGTAAAAAGGAGAGGGCAGTGATCGGAATTGGGCCTCTCTGCCCGGATTCAGCTCCGATGCTTAAGTCAGAAAACTTGAGTAAAGAGTCTTAGATTTAGACAGTTCTTTGTGTGATCAGTTTTTTTCGGATCCCCCTTTCTTCTATTACCGCTCTCCTTTTATAGCACCTTAGAGGCGGTTCAGGAAAGGCGGTGGAATAAGGCGGTGAGTTAGGTAAATATCTCCTAAGGCGGTAGGAAAATATCTGCTGCCTAGCGCGTAGATGCCACGTAGGTAAAATAGAATAAATATCTGCCCACTGTAGCAAGTGGATAAGGCCTACTCACTGTAGAGGCGTTAGATATTTATCTCTCTCTCCCTACCCCAAGCCCTGTATAAGAGGGTTGATACAATTCCGACGGACTTGTTCGTAGGATTGAATCCTCACGTTATTTGCCGAACGGAATTGTGCAAAGGTGGTGATATTGCCATGTGGCCAAAGGAACAAGTGGTCCTTTAGGTCAATGACACCTGTCTTCACCAAATATATCCGTAACAAGAGAGAAGGAGAGAGCCTGAGCGATTACCTCTACTCCTTCAACGCGGAGACAATTGGGATTGCTAAATTTGATTTAGCTCTGACAATAGCTGCCATGATGGAAGGTCTCAGGGACTGCTAAATTTGGTTCAGTCAAGAACGTATCACCCCTGAAGAGATCTCGACCATCTTTTCGTATCTTTTTCTTCGATGAAGATTCATAGGAGTCTGTCACCTGTACGACGGCGCTTTGGTCATCACGCGAAGATTGGAGTTTTCACAGTTTAGCAGGTATTGGTCGATACTGGGAGCTCGATAGACATCATTTTTTTCTAATGCATTTGACCGAATGAAGCTCGGTACAGGAAATCTAAAACTGGTTAAATCTTGACTAGTGAGCTTTAATGGTAGTCCATTGCAACTAGAAGGAATAATCTCCCTCTCCCTGACACTTTGGCAGTCCTCCTCAGACAGTGACTGCCCTCATTAAATTTTTTTATTGTCCGCTGCCC
Source organism: Dioscorea zingiberensis (assembly GCA_026586065.1). Taxonomy (NCBI): domain Eukaryota; kingdom Viridiplantae; phylum Streptophyta; class Magnoliopsida; order Dioscoreales; family Dioscoreaceae; genus Dioscorea; species Dioscorea zingiberensis. The sequence goes on along the minus strand of CM048825.1, from coordinate 12,519,095 downwards.
CTCAAGCTATAATGCTATTATTGGAAGACCATCCATCAACATATTCGGGGCAATTCCATCTACCTACCATATGATAATGAAATTCACGATAGAAAATGGTTGTGGAGAGGTGCAAGGTGATCAGCTCGCTTCTTGAACATGCTATGCCACCCTCCTCATAAATTTAAAAGAGAGATGCAGTCGGATTTCAGAAACTCTCACTGTCGAAGAATTGTAGGAAAAAGATGAAGCAAGGGAAGCGTGCTGACCAACACCAGTGGAAGAATTAAAAGTGTTATCCCTAAACAAAAATCAACCAAAGCGAACTTTGTAGATCGAAGCTAAGCTAAGTGCTAAACAACAAGAGGAAATGATAAATATCTTGAGGGATAATTCTGATGTGTTCACCTAGACGGACGAAGAGATGCCTAGAGTTCCACGAGATGGCATAGAACATCAGCTTAACGTAGACTCGACACATAATCCGGGATTTTATTTAGTTTTTGGAGAATAAATATTTTTCTTGTTGGTCTTTGATTAATTAGTTTCCTTAGTTGGTTGGACAATAAAAGAGAACCCTCAAGGTTGGATGTAATTGGATTTATTTCATGGGAATAAATATTTTAGTTTATGTTATTTGGTTAAAGATAAAAATAAAAATACAAATAAATATTTTATTGGTATGAATTAGATAAGATAAGGAGCTAATGTATATATATTAAAGTTGATTTGATTTGATGGATATACTTTATACGAATGGTTTGGTTAAGATGATGATTTGGAATAAAAATCGGATTTAATTTAATATGTATATATAAATCTATATTTATATATAGAATAAAGAAGATTTGATTGATGTGATGGGTAACTATAATATATATAAAGGATGAGATTGGTTGTTAGTTTTGAAATCAATATATATATATATATATATATATATATATATATATATATATATATACAGGCCCGTTACACTCAGGCCGGCCGGATCACTGTGCTGATCCGACCGCCTCCCATTTTGGCCCTTGGAGCATGTTTGAAGGATTCCTAACTGTATGGATGGGAAGATCATCGAAAAATAAGCTAGCGTGTCCATTTTCATACAATTTGGTTACCGTTTGGTCTTCCCACTTAACAATTGAAATTCTTAACCGTTAAAATTTCTACAAAATAAGAACCGTTAAGTGGTCGGACCAAACAATAACCAAATTGTATGAAAATGGACATGCTAACTTATTTTCGATGATCTTCCCATCCGGACGGTTGAAAATCATTCAAACATGCTCCAGGGGCCGAAATAAGAGGCGGTTGGATCAACAAAGTAATCCGGCTAGCCTGACTCTATCATGAGTTTATATATATATATATATATATATATATATATATATATATATATATATATATATATATATATATATATATATATATATAAATGGGATCCACGTGCAGGCAAGGCTGAAATGGAATTTGAATTAGTTTTTGAATCAAAAGGCGTGATGGATCATGCATGATGTCCTTTAAATAGAAATACTTATATATTGAGAGAGAGATATATATGGTCACTACAAGAAAAAAGATTTTTTGGGACCACGTTTTAGGGACCGGATACGAAATTAGTCCTAAAAGATACATTAATAGGGACCGTATTTTTAACCGTCTAAAGAATTCCAATTTATCATGTGACATTAAGGACCAGATTTTTTTCTAGTCCCTATAAATATAAAAATCTGGTCCTTATTTGGGATATTATATAACTAATCATAATTCATTTAATTGGGGGGAAAACGCAAGAGTTAAAAACTAAAAAAAAAAAGAAAATAAATTTAAAAACCTAAACAGTCCCTCAAGCAGCGATCGAGAAATTTCGGCATCAAGATCGTACGAGAAGAGAGATCGCCAAAGTACGCTAACTAGCGAGGAGAACCTCCATACGATCTTTGGAGAACTTCGGGTAAAGAAAGCCAAGACGAAGGGCAAGAGCCTCCCTATCACCACCTTCAGCGCACAAGAGGTGAGTGTTGTTATGCGCTTTCTAGGGTTTCCGATCCTTCATGTTTTCCCCTAATTTTCTCCAATTTTGATTTGTGTTAGCTTTATCCCTCCCATGATTTTCATTTTATTCTTTGTGAAATCTTAGTTTTATCGAAGTCTTGATGAGAATCTCGAAATTGAAGCTTTTACATCATGTGAAAAGATTGCGTTTCTCTGCTTTATTGCTTTGATTTGCAAAAATATAATACCTTTGCATGATTTGATTCAATTTCACAAAGATTTATTTGTTCTTGTTTAATTCGGTTTGCATGAATTCTTTTTGATCAAATTTCAATATAGATTTTCTTGTTCTTCTTTAATTGGGTTGTGTGGTTGTTTACGCGGATTTGTTTCAACTCAGGAAGGCAGTTTGTTAATTAGATTCATTCTTTGTAGACTTGCCTGAATTATATTGTGTTTGTGTAGATTTTTTTTGAAAGTTTTAATATGTTCAGTTCGGTTAGGAAGCTTTAGGGTTTTAGAATGATGGAAAATTGCATTTTAAACTAGATAAAAGAGTTATGGGTTGTTAAGATTCTGTATTATCTCTGTGAGGTGCCAAAATTTTAAATAACATGTTTTAAGTCTCTTATCTTAATTTTATTTGCTCCATAATCTTATGGTCTTGTCTGGTTTTTCTTTCTTTTTCTTGTTATTTTTTTAAACTCTAAAAGTTTTGTTTTTCATCTTAGGCTATAGTGTATAAAAGATGTTGATTTGTTTCACTAATATATGGTTATTGTCTGGAACAAGACTAATGATAGAGTCAATTTTCTTTCCTGTAATCTCTGGATGTGTATAGTCTTCCATTAGCCTAGTTTTCTCAACCTTGTCATCCATTGACTTCTCTAGTTCAGCCATCAGTTGCTTGTTCATCATAAGCCTCTTTCCTTTGGTGATGTAACTAATCATATTGTAAAATGCAAACCAAACACATGTTAAGCAAACAGAAAAAAAAAATCTAAATGTATATATTTAAATCCATATTTACTAAATTAACAAACATGAATGTGAATCTACCTTGAAAAGCATCTTTTCATTTGATATGTGCTTTGCCTCAGTAACTACAGCATCTTTGTTGGCAATGGTATCCAATCTCTTGAAGCTAAGGGAAACAGCATGATGAGATCTTATTTGTTTCAGAAAAAAAATAAAATGAGTATTTCTCAAGATGAATGTGTGTTAATGGTTATATGTTCTTGCTATCTTGAGGCCTTTGAGAAGACTATATTTATAGTCTTTGTAATTGTTTGCAACAAATCTTTTTTACCTCTGATTTCTTGGAATAAAGGATTGCTTGATCAATGAAACTAACATTGAGGCATTCCTTGGAGAAGTTGCCTCAAAGGAAAGATGGAAGGAAAGTAAGGCATTGATCAAAGGGGCGAGATACTTTGACTCCAGTTATAAGTTTAGGTTTTTTTTCCAATCCAGATATTAATATCCATAAGAAGATTTAAATTAAAAAATTTTAATTGTACCTATTTGAAGAAAACATTTTGTTACTTTTATTGTTTTTAAAGATGCATAAATATATCAAATGTTTAATTCTTTTACTGTTGAACATAAATAATGTTTTTCTTATATTTCCATATTCTAATTGTAAACAATTCAATTCATCATTGGTTTTAGATATAAAGATTTTATGTGTTCTGTTAATATTTATATATTGTTACTTGATTTCATTGTTGTAATATATTATAAACACCATGTCAAATTTATATTGCTGCAGTTTTCTAATTTTGATTGTTGGATTACACGTTTTAATCTCATGGTTTCTTTTGCATAGCAAGAGTTTGTATTATATATTTGATTTCCACATGTTATATTTTTAGAAGTTAAGAAGTTCAAGGGAAAACTATAGCTTGTAATTGTCAGAGTTCGAAGGACAGAAGTGCTCTAAAGCTTGGACAACAGAGAGGCAAGGTAAGGCTACACCTTTCGGACTTTCTTCAAGTTTTCTCTTCCCAAAGCCTTGACTTCTTGTTGTGTTGAATAAAAAGCCAAAGACTCAAAGCTACATGACTTTTCCTATAGTTATGCATTATTTGTTTGGCTCTATCAACTATCCTTGGAAATTAAGTTGCAAGTATGAATCCAATAAAAATGTAACCTATTTCATTGAGTTGATCTTATTTATCTGCTATATAGATTCAGTTGCCCAATCCCCAGCGTACATCATGTTGAAAAGCCTTCTATTTGTTTTACTCAAGCTATATATATCAAATGCTGCCAATTGTCAAAGAAGTAAACTAATGGTAATAATATTGAATGTTGAATCTAATATAGCACAAAATACTATTCTTAAACAATACTTGTAATAAAAATTGTTGCATTATTGGTGGCACCAGAAGTAAACCAATGGTAATAATAGATGTATTTCAACTATGAAAAGTATTCTATTTCAAGTTTGACATTTTACTTGATTGAACCTGATAAATTAATATTCAAAAGATTTCTAGATTAAGTCAACAGAGTTAATAATGCATTTATTGTTTCATTTATTTATTTAGTTATAGCTTTGCAAGGGAGAACTAAGATTAGTCAAAAGCTTGCACAACACCTTTAAAAAAACAAAAGAGTACATTTCTTGTATGTTATGTACATGATGAGTCAATTATTTTTTATTAACATATAAGGTCTAACTATAAATACTCAAATGACATTTTAAGATATTAATTTCTCATGTATTCTTTTAAAACCAAGATTTTTTCATAACAAATTTTGTTAGTAATATTTGTGTATATACCTCTCTGTAGGGATGTATGCGCAGGAGAATAGCCAATATTATTGTTTTTAGGATTGAGGAAAAGTTTAGAAAGAAAAAAATAAATAAGAAAGAAAATTTTGTCAGTTTTATTTGATTGTTAAAAATTATTTTAAATTTTCATTAGCCTAGAAAATAACACTCCTTTCAATTGTTCTTCTGTATTCATTATGATCGAAGAACTTATTGTTATATTTGATCTTAAAATCCCAGTATATATATATATATATATATATATATATATATATATATATATATATATATATATAATATTTTATATATTATAAAATGGTGATATTATTATGTTATTTATAAAACAAATGTAATGATGGAAAATAGTGAGATCTCTAACATAAATAGAAAAAGGTTTGCTAATGACTTAATAAACATGTTTTTCCATAATGCAATAAAAAAATTAGATACAATGCAACCATTGGACAATAGATGCAATGCAACCATTGGACAATAGGTGCAATGTAAAACATGGGCAGTTTAGATTCTTTGCCTAGCAACAAAGGTATGGAAGTTTGGAAGAACATTAAAAATCAAGGCACTCGATTTAGATTGATGCACGGCAACAAACGTAACCAATAAATTTCTCATTCTATTTGTACACATGGATTCTAATGACACTTAAATAATGTTACTCCTTGCCATTCTTGAGTTTTGAATTCTTTCAAACATGCTACGCATACATTTAGTTTTAATTGTTGTCTTGTGCTTTTTTATTCTCAATGCACAAATATTATGTAACTTATTATTGAATGTTGTTACCGCTTGTTATTAGGTTCTTGATCCCACTTGCATACATAGTACATCTTGGTCTTTGATAATGTTTCACATGTATTTGGTGATTAAACAAGTTCTATGTGAATCATTATTGTACTTCTCATATTGGTTAATATCATTGTTCCAATCATTTATGAGAACTTTACCGTCATGAGATTTTCTCAAAAGGTTTGGAACCAATAATTAGGTTTTACCATTAGTTTTTTTTAAAGAATCTCAAGCCAAGTCCTAACCCGGTTTGGGATTCTTAATGAACCTTTGGATTTGTTCGCTTCAACATTTATCTTTCATTTTGTAATAGGTAAAGAAGCTTTCAATTGGTGCTTTTTGTGCCGTTGGTTGAAATTTATATCATTAGAATTTGGTTTTATAGAACAATTTCAGTTCATGTTTGACCTTTGGAGATAAGTACATTGATAATTTTGTATTGAAATTTAATTACTTATTGTAATTTACTATCCCTAGATTGGTTGTCAAGATGCAAATTTTAGAAATTATAGAAACTCACCCTATTTGGCACAAATACATAGATTGTTTGTTTGTTTTTTTGAGAAGCGAACTAATGACCTTATTTTTATACATTTTGCAGGTTTTGATTTTGTTCTGGATTTCAGCAATGTCATTTTCAAGACTTGGTAGAGAATTGGCCACCATCTTTTGCTAGGATGATTAGAAGTTGGAATCAAATTATTTTTCTAGAAAATGTTAGAATTTGGCATGAAATTTTTTGGTAAGGATATGTTTTGTATATATATGCGCTATGTAAACAATACAATACTATTCATGTGATGTTAAATGGTAGTTTATTGAACGACAATAACAATGAAAAATGGCAGCTTATTGTTTGGCTAAAGATGTGTGTATATGCTTTTATTTTGGTTATTATAATTTTTGAAGTTTATTGAAATAATGGCAGGTTATAAGGATTGGTTCTAATTGAGAGGTTCATCGTGTTGTTTTAGAATTTAGGGACAACAAAACTAGTCAACAAAAACATTTACGGACTGAGTGTAAAGTAGTCCCTAAAGGTTTTTATGGACAAACAAGCCTCGTCCTTAAAGAGATTTAGCGATATAAAGAATCCAGTCCCAAACGATTTGTAATGACCAAAATTTTGATTTTTGAGATGAGATTTTCTCTTATTTAGGGACCAGAAATCCGGTCCTTAAAGATATTTTAGAGACAAGTAACAACCCTGTCCTAAAATCTTTTTTGAGACCGGATGTTACTCGTCTCTAAAATATCTTTGAGGGCCGGAATTTTGATTTTTCAGATGAGATTTTCTCTTATTTAAGGACCAGAAATCCAGTCCTTAAAGATGTTTTAGAGACGAGAAACAAACCCGTCCTTAAATCTTTTTTGGGACCGGTCAACTTCTCGTCCTTAAAAACCTTTATGGGCGGAGCCTATAAGGACGAGTGAGGACAGGATTTCACTCGTCCTTATTGATGTTTTAAGGACCAGATTTAGACTATTAGGGACGAGATTTCCGGTCCTTATAGGCCTTTTTTCTTGTAGTGGGTTTCGTATGTATATAGATAGAGAGATATCTAGAGAGAGGAAATAGTAAGCTTATCTCCTCTACGGCTTTGTCCACCAGCTACGAAGAAGGTTTAAGTCTGGAGATAAACCCTATCTATACGAGATTAAACTTATCCGAATTCCCCATGAGCTCTCTATAAAAAGAGACCTAGCCTCAAACACTAAGAACGATCTATCGGGGCGGAGGTGAACTATTCTTTTGCAAGGAAAGGAGCGGAGCCGGGACAATTGTTTAATCATCTCCAGCCTCAGGTCTCGCCGAAGAGTTGTTCAAGATCCGGTAAGCCTCCTAGAAGCATTCAGTAGTAATTATGAGAATAAGTGGAATCTTGGTGAGGGTTAATAGAGTTAATATTGAGTAGATTAGTGATTTGGGTTTGGTTGGTTTATTTTAAACACAACTAGGCAAGTCAAGTTAGAGATGAGTCCATATTCAAAACCATGGGTTAGGTTAATCAATTTTGGAGTTTGTTAGGGGCCTACAATTTGGTTGTCTTTTTCGAGGGATAGCTAGGTTGTCTGTAGTTCCCCAATTAGGATGTGCAGTACACTCTTAGAAGGATGAGGGAAAAGCCCTTTCTAACGAATCTTAGATTAGCCAGATCGGGTTCCGGTATTAGAAGTTATGAGCAGTTCTTTATGACTATGCAGAATTACCAAATTCTGCATTAACACTAATGATAATAATAAGCCACCTTGTTTTTAGTGAAGGTACTAACTTATAGTCATTGTTACTTGATTTGGACGTAGAGCACTAAG